>CM066996.1:47655615-47981555 GCA_033977485.1 Hydrangea macrophylla | reverse complement strand
AAAACTTACACGCACCTCAAACATACCTAAATAAACTTGCGGGAACTAATTGAATGCTTTACGGATTCACGGTTCAAAAAAAATGCAAAAAAGTGCCTCTTTAGACACTTATGCTTGCAAAAGCTTAGTTATTGAGGTTTTGAGTAGTGAATTGGTAAACCGCTTAATCAAACGCCACGAAACCTTACACGCACCTCATACATAACTAAATAAACTTGTGAGAACTAATGGAATGCTTTACGGATTCATGGTTCAAAAAAATGCGAATAAGTGCCTCTTTAGACACTTATGCTTGCAAAAGCTTAGTTATTGAGGTTTTGAGTAGTGAATCGGTAAACCGCTTAACCAAACGCCACGAAACCTTACACGCACCTCAAACATACCTAAATAAACTTTCTGGAACTAATAGAATGCATTACGGATTCACGGTTCAAAAAAAATGCGAAAAAGTGACTCTTTAGACACTTGTGCTTGAAAAAGCTTAGTTATTGAGGTTTTGAGTAGTGAATCGGTAAACCGCTTAACCAAATGCCACAAAACCTTACACGCACCTCAAACATACCTAAATAAACTTGTGGGAACTAACGGAATGCTATACGGATTCACGGTTCAAAAAAAATGCGAAAAAGTGCTTCTTTAGACACTTACGCTTGCAAAAGATTAGTTATTGAGGTTTTGAGTAGTGAATCCGTAAACCGCTTAACGAAATGCCACGAAACCTTACACACACCTCAAACAAACCTAACTAAATTTTCGGGAACTAACGGAATGCTTTACGGATTCACGGTTCAAAAAAAATGCAAAAAAGTGACTCTTTAGACACTTATGCTTGCAAAAGCTTAGTTATTAAGGTTTTGAGTAGTGAATCGGTAAACCGCTTAACCAAACACCATCAAACATTACACGCACCTCAAACATACCTAAATAAACTTGCGGGAACTAATTGAATGCTTTACGGATTCACGGTTCAAAAAAAATGCGAAAAAGTGACTCTTTAGACACTTATGCTTGAAAAAGCTTAGTTATTGAGGTTTTGAGTAGTGAATCGGTAAACCGCTTAACCAAACGCCACAAAACCTTACACGTACCTCAAACATACCTAAATAAACTTGTGGGAACTATCGGAATGCTTTGCGGATTCACGGTTCAAAAAAATTGCAAAAAAGTGCCTCTTTAGACACTTATGCTTGCAAAAGCTTAGTTATTGAGGTTTTGAGTAGTGAATCGGTAAACCGCTTAATCAAATGCCACGAAACGTTACACGCACCTCAAACATAACTAAATAAACTTGTGAGAACTAACGGAATGCTTTACGGATTCACGGTTCAAAAAAAATGCGAAAAAGTGCCTCTTTAGACACTTATGTTTGCAAAAGCGTAGTTATTGAGGTTTTGAGTAGTGAATCGGTACACCGCTTAACCAAACACCACGAAACCTTACACGCACCTCAAACATACCTAAATAAACTTGTGGGAACTAACGGAATGCTTTACGGATTCACAGCTAAAAAAAATACGAAAAAGTGCGTCTTTAGACACTTATGCTTGCAAAAGCTTAGTTATTGAGGTTTTGAGTAGTGAATCGGTAAACCGCTTAACCAAATGCCACGAAACCTTACACGCACCTCAAACATACCTAAATAAACTTGCGGGAACTAACGGAATGCTTTACAGATTCACGGTTCAAAACAAATGCGAAAAAGTGCCTCTACAGACACTTATGCTTGCAAAAGCTTAGTTATTGAGGTTTTGAGTAGTGAATCGGTAAACCTCTTAACCAAACGCCACGAAACTTTACACGCACCTCAAACATACCTAAATAAACTTGCGGGAACTAACAGAATGCTTTACGGATTCACGGTTCAAAAAAAATGCGAAAAAGTGACTCTTTAGACACTTATGCTTGCAAAAGCTTAGTGATTGAGGTTTTGAGTAGTGAATTGGTAAACCGCTTAACCAAATGCCATCAAAACTTACACGCACCTCAAACATACCTAAATAAACTTGCGGGAACTAATTGAATGTTTTACCGATTCACGGTTCAAAAAAAATGCGAAAAAGTGACTCTTTAGACACTTATGCTTGAAAAAGCTTAGTTATTGAGGTTTTGAGTAGTGAATCGGTAAATCGCATAACCATACGCCACAAAACCTTACACGCACCTCAAACATACCTAAATAAACTTGTGGGAACTAACGAAATGCTTTGCGGATTCACAGTTCAAAAAAAATTCGAAAAGTGCCTCTTTAGACACTTATGCTTGCAAAAGCTTAGTTATTGAGGTTTTGAGTAGTGAATCGGTAAACCGCTTAATCAAATGCCACGAAACCTTACACGCACCTCATACATAACTAAATAAACTTGTGAGAACTAATGGAATGCTTTACGGATTCACGGTTCAAAAAAATGCGAATAAGTGCCTCTTTAGACACTTATGCTTGCAAAAGCTTGGTTATTGAGGTTTTGAGCAGTGAATCGGTAAACCGCTTAACCAAACACAACGTAACCTTACACGTACCTCAAACATACCTAAATAAACTTGCAGGAACTAGCAGAATACTTTACGGATTCACGGTTCAAAAAAAATGCGAAAAAGTGACTCTTTAGACACTTGTGCTTGCAAAAGCTTAGTTATTGAGGTTTTGAGTAGTGAATCGGTAAACCGCTTAACCAAATGCCACAAAACCTTACACGCACCTCAAACATACCTAAATAAACTTGTGGGAACTAACGGAATGCTATACAGATTCACGGTTCCAAAAAAATGCGAAAAAGTGCCTCTACAGACACTTATGCTTGCAAAAGCTTAGTTATTGAGGTTTTGAGTAGTGAATCGGTAAACCTCTTAACCAAACGCCACGAAACTTTACACGCACCTCAAACATACCTAAATAAACTTGCGGGAACTAACAGAATGCTTTACGGATTCACGGTTCAAAAAAAATGCAAAAAAGTGCCTCTTTAGACACTTATGCTTGCAAAAGCTTAGTTATTGAGGTTTTTAGTAGTGAATTGGTAAACCGCTTAACCAAATGCCATCAAAACTTACACGCACCTCAAACATACCTAAATAAACTTGCGGGAACTAATTGAATGTTTTACCGATTCACGGTTCAAAAAAAATGCGAAAAAGTGACTCTTTAGACACTTATGCTTGAAAAAGCTTAGTTATTGAGGTTTTGAGTAGTGAATCGGTAAACCGCATAACCATACGCCACAAAACCTTACACGCACCTCAAACATACCTAAATAAACTTGTGGGAACTAACGAAATGCTTTGCGGATTCACGGTTCAAAAAAAATGCGAAAAGTGCCTCTTTAGACACTTATGCTTGCAAAAGCTTAGTTATTGAGGTTTTGAGTAGTGAATCGGTAAACCGCTTAATCAAACGCCACGAAACCTTACACGCACCTAATACATAACTAAATAAACTTGTGAGAACTAATGGAATGCTTTACGGATTCACGGTTCAAAAAAAATGCGAATAAGTGCCTCTTTAGACACTTATGCTTACAAAAGCTTAGTTATTGAGGTTTTGAGTAGTGAATCGGTAAACCGCTTAACCAGGGCCGGTCCCGAGTATTTGGAGGCCCGGGACGAACTACTAAAAGTGAGGCCCTTATTCGGGGGTTCGGGCCGGGGCAGCGCCCCCGAGGCAATTTTTTTGGGATCTACTTATACATAATTGGCTATTTTTTTTAGGGTTTACTTATACATAATTGGCGATTTTTTTAGGATCTACTTATAATATGAGAATCTATTTGTAAAACTTAAATATTGTACGGTGTCTTTCAAAATTCTTGGAAGGCCTATTTCTAAAACTCAACAAATTCTTGAACTAAAAATGTAATTTTCAAAATTCTAGGGACCTTTGCTTTTAAGTTTTATATGTATGTATATTAATATATATGTAATTGATGACATTAAATTGGACATTGGGCCCCAAAGGGGGCCTAAACATATGTTGAGCAGAGACTTAACATAATTAAGGGAGACCTAATGTAAAATGCTAAAAAAATCTCAAAGTAAAAATGTAATTATGAAAATTTTATGAGGACCCTCAAAATTTGATAAACTTTGGTGGCCCAGGGCGGTTGCCCCACTGGCCCCCCCATTGGGCCGGCCATGCGCTTAACCAAACGCCACGAAACCTTACACGCACCTCAAACATACCTAAATAAACTTTCTGGAACTAATAGAATGCTTTACGGATTTACGGTTCAAAAAAAATGCGAAAAAGTGACTCTTTAGACACTTGTGCTTGAAAAAGCTTAGTTATTGAGGTTTTGAGTAGTGAATCGGTAAACCGCTTAACCAAATGCCACAAAACCTTACACGCACCTCAAACATACCTAAATAAACTTGTGGGAACTAACGGAATGCTATACGGATTCACGGTTCAAAAAAAATGCGAAAAAGTGCCTCTTTAGACACTTACGCTTGAAAAAGCTTAGTCATTGAGGTTTTGAGCAGTGAATCGGTAAACCGCTTAACCAAACACAACGAAACCTTACACGTACCTCAAACATACCTAAATAAACTTGCGGGAACTAGCAGAATACTTTACGGATTCACGGTTCAAAAAAAATGCGAAAAAGTGCCTCTTTAGACACTTATGCTTGCAAAAGCTTAGTTATTGATGTTTTGAGAAGTGAATCGGTAAACCGCTTAACCAAATGCCACGAAACCCTACACGCACCTCAAACATACCAAAATAAACTTGCAGAAACTAACGGAATGCCTTACGGATTCACGGTTCAAAAAAAAAGCGAAAAAGTGACTCTTTAGACACTTATGCTTGAAAATGCTTAGTTATTGAGGTTTTCAGTAGTGAATCGGTAAACCGCTAAACCAAACGCCACGAAACCTTACACGCACCTCAAACATACCTAAATAAACTTGTGGGAACTAACGGAATGCTTTACGGATTCACGGTTCAAAAAAAATGCGAAAAAGTGCCTCTTTAGACACTTACGCTTGAAAAAGCTTAGTTATTGAGGTTTTGAGCAGTGAATCGGTAAACCGCTTAACCAAACACAACGTAACCTTACACGTACCTCAAAAGTACCTAAATAAACTTGCGGGAACTAGCAGAATACTTTACGGATTCACGGTTCAAAAAAAATGCGAAAAAGTGCCTCTTTAGACACTTATGCTTGCAAAAGCTTAGTTATTGATGTTTTGAGAAGTGAATCGGTAAACCGCTTAATCAAACGCCACGAAACCTTACACGCACCTCATACATAACTAAATAAACTTGTGAGAACTAATGGAATGCTTTACGGATTCACGGTTCAAAAAAATGCGAATAAGTGCCTCTTTAGACACTTATGCTTGCAAAAGCTTAGTTATTGAGGTTTTGAGTAGTGAATCGGTAAACCGCTTAACCAAACGCCACGAAACCTTACACGCACCTCAAACATACCTAAATAAACTTTCTGGAACTAATAGAATGCTTTACGGATTCACGGTTCAAAAAAAATGCGAAAAAGTGACTCTTTAGACACTTGTGCTTGAAAAAGCTTAGTTATTGAGGTTTTGAGTAGTGAATCGGTAAACCGCTTAACCAAATGCCACAAAACCTTACACGCACCTCAAACATACCTAAATAAACTTGTGGGAACTAACGGAATGCTATACGGATTCACGGTTCAAAAAAAATGCGAAAAAGTGCCTCTTTAGACACTTACGCTTGAAAAAGCTTAGTTATTGAGGTTTTGAGCAGTGAATCGGTAAACCGCTTAACCAAACACAACGTAACCTTACACGTACCTCAAACATACCTAAATAAACTTGCGGGAACTAGCAGAATACTTTACGGATTCACGGTTCAAAAAAAATGCGAAAAAGTGCCTCTTTAGACACTTATGCTTGCAAAAGCTTAGTTATTGATGTTTTGAGAAGTGAATCGGTAAACCGCTTAACCAAATGCCACGAAACCCTACACGCACCTCAAACATACCAAAATAAACTTGCGGAAACTAACGGAATGCCTTACGGATTCACGGTTCAAAAAAAATGCGAAAAAGTGACTCTTTAGACACTTGTGCTTGAAAATGCTTAGTTATTGAGGTTTTGAGCAGTGAATCGGTAAACCGCTCAACCAAACGCCACGAAACCTTACACGTACCTCAAACATACCTAAATAAACTTGTAGGAACTAACAGAATGCTTTACGGATTCACGATTAAAAAAAAATGCGAAAAAGTGCCTCTTTAGACACTTATGTTTGCAAAAGCTTAGTTATTGAGGTTTTGAGTAGTGAATCGGTAAACCGCTTAACCAAACGCCACGAAACCTTACACGTACCTCAAACATACCTAAATAAACTTGTAGGAACTAACAGAATGCTTTACGGATTCACGATTAAAAAAAATGCGAAAAAGTGCCTCTTTAGACACTTATGTTTGCAAAAGCTTAGTTATTGAGGTTTTGAGTAGTGAATCGGTACACCGCTTAACCAAACACCACGAAACCTTACACGCACCTCAAACATACCTAAATAAACTTGTGGGAACTAACGGAATGCTTTACGGATTCACGGCTAAAAAAAATACGAAAAAGTGCGTCTTTAGACACTTATGCTTGCAAAAGCTTAGTTATTGAGGTTTTGAGTAGTGAATCGGTAAACCGCTTAACCAAATGCCACGAAACCTTACACGCACCTCAAACATACCTAAATAAACTTGCGGGAACTAACGGAATGCTTTACAGATTCACGGTTCAAAAAAAATGCGGAAAAGTGCCTCTACAGACACTTATGCTTGCAAAAGCTTAGTTATTAAGGTTTTGAGTAGTGAATCGGTAAACCTCTTAACCAAATGCCACGAAACTTTACACGCACCTCAAACATACCTAAATAAACTTGCGGGAACTAACAGAATGCTTTACGGATTCACGGTTCAAAAAAAATGCAAAAAAGTGCCTCTTTAGACACTTATGCTTGCAAAAGCTTAGTTATTGAGGTTTTGAGTAGTGAATTGGTAAACCGCTTAACCAAATGCCATCAAAACTTACACGCACCTCAAACATACCTAAATAAACTTGCGGGAACTAATTGAATGCTTTACGGATTCACGGTTCAAAAAAAATGCAAAAAAGTGCCTCTTTAGACACTTATGCTTGCAAATGCTTAGTTATTGAGGTTTTGAGTAGTGAATTGGTAAACCGCTTAATCAAACGCCACGAAACCTTACACGCACCTCATACATAACTAAATAAACTTGTGAGAACTAATGGAATGCTTTACGGATTCATGGTTCAAAAAAATGCGAATAAGTGCCTCTTTAGACACTTATGCTTGCAAAAGCTTAGTTATTGAGGTTTTGAGTAGTGAATCGGTAAACCGCTTAACCAAACGCCACGAAACCTTACACGCACCTCAAACATACCTAAATAAACTTTCTGGAACTAATAGAATGCTTTACGGATTCACGGTTCAAAAAAAATGCGAAAAAGTGACTCTTTAGACACTTGTGCTTGAAAAAGCTTAGTTATTGAGGTTTTGAGTAGTGAATCGGTAAACCGCTTAACCAAATGCCACAAAACCTTACACGCACCTCAAACATACCTAAATAAACTTGTGGGAACTAACGGAATGCTATACGGATTCACGGTTCAAAAAAAATGCGAAAAAGTGCTTCTTTAGACACTTACGCTTGCAAAAGATTAGTTATTGAGGTTTTGAGTAGTGAATCCGTAAACCGCTTAACGAAACGCCACGAAACCTTACACGCACCTCAAACAAACCTAACTAAATTTTCGGGAACTAACGGAATGCTTTACGGATTCACGGTTCAAAAAAAATGCAAAAAAGTGACTCTTTAGACACTTATGCTTGCAAAAGCTTAGTTATTAAGGTTTTGAGTAGTGAATCGGTAAACCGCTTAACCAAACACCATCAAACATTACACGCACCTCAAACATACCTAAATAAACTTGCGGGAACTAATTGAATGCTTTACGGATTCACGGTTCAAAAAAAATGCGAAAAAGTGACTCTTTAGACACTTATGCTTGAAAAAGCTTAGTTATTGAGGTTTTGAGTAGTGAATCGGTAAACCGCTTAACCAAACGCCACAAAACCTTACACGTACCTCAAACATACCTAAATAAACTTGTGGGAACTATCGGAATGCTTTGCGGATTCACGGTTCAAAAAAATTGCAAAAAAGTGCCTCTTTAGACACTTATGCTTGCAAAAGCTTAGTTATTGAGGTTTTGAGTAGTGAATCGGTAAACCGCTTAATCAAATGCCACGAAACGTTACACGCACCTCAAACATAACTAAATAAACTTGTGAGAACTAACGGAATGCTTTACGGATTCACGGTTCAAAAAAAATGCGAAAAAGTGCCTCTTTAGACACTTATGTTTGCAAAAGCGTAGTTATTGAGGTTTTGAGTAGTGAATCGGTACACCGCTTAACCAAACACCACGAAACCTTACACGTACCTCAAACATACCTAAATAAACTTGTGGGAACTAACGGAATGCTTTACGGATTCACAGCTAAAAAAAATACGAAAAAGTGCGTCTTTAGACACTTATGCTTGCAAAAGCTTAGTTATTGAGGTTTTGAGTAGTGAATCGGTAAACCGCTTAACCAAATGCCACGAAACCTTACACGCACCTCAAACATACCTAAATAAACTTGCGGGAACTAACGGAATGCTTTACAGATTCACGGTTCAAAACAAATGCGAAAAAGTGCCTCTACAGACACTTATGCTTGCAAAAGCTTAGTTATTGAGGTTTTGAGTAGTGAATCGGTAAACCTCTTAACCAAACGCCACGAAACTTTACACGCACCTCAAACATACCTAAATAAACTTGCGGGAACTAACAGAATGCTTTACGGATTCACGGTTCAAAAAAAATGCGAAAAAGTGACTCTTTAGACACTTATGCTTGCAAAAGCTTAGTGATTGAGGTTTTGAGTAGTGAATTGGTAAACCGCTTAACCAAATGCCATCAAAACTTACACGCACCTCAAACATACCTAAATAAACTTGCGGGAACTAATTGAATGTTTTACCGATTCACGGTTCAAAAAAAATGCGAAAAAGTGACTCTTTAGACACTTATGCTTGAAAAAGCTTAGTTATTGAGGTTTTGAGTAGTGAATCGGTAAACCGCATAACCATACGCCACAAAACCTTACACGCACCTCAAACATACCTAAATAAACTTGTGGGAACTAACGAAATGCTTTGCGGATTCACAGTTCAAAAAAAATTCGAAAAGTGCCTCTTTAGACACTTATGCTTGCAAAAGCTTAGTTATTGAGGTTTTGAGTAGTGAATCGGTAAACCGCTTAATCAAACGCCACGAAACCTTACACGCACCTCATACATAACTAAATAAACTTGTGAGAACTAATGGAATGCTTTACGGATTCACGGTTCAAAAAAATGCGAATAAGTGCCTCTTTAGACACTTATGCTTGCAAAAGCTTAGTTATTGAGGTTTTGAGCAGTGAATCGGTAAACCGCTTAACCAAACACAACGTAACCTTACACGTACCTCAAACATACCTAAATAAACTTGCAGGAACTAGCAGAATACTTTACGGATTCACGGTTCAAAAAAAATGCGAAAAAGTGACTATTTAGACACTTGTGCTTGCAAAAGCTTAGTTATTGAGGTTTTGAGTAGTGAATCGGTAAACCGCTTAACCAAATGCCACAAAACCTTACACGCACCTCAAACATACCTAAATAAACTTGTGGGAACTAACGGAATGCTATACAGATTCACGGTTCCAAAAAAATGCGAAAAAGTGCCTCTACAGACACTTATGCTTGCAAAAGCTTAGTTATTGAGGTTTTGAGTAGTGAATCGGTAAACCTCTTAACCAAACGCCACGAACTTTACACGCACCTCAAACATACCTAAATAAACTTGCGGGAACTAACAGAATGCTTTACGGATTCACGGTTCAAAAAAAATGCAAAAAAGTGCCTCTTTAGACACTTATGCTTGCAAAAGCTTAGTTATTGAGGTTTTTAGTAGTGAATTGGTAAACCGCTTAACCAAATGCCATCAAAACTTACACGCACCTCAAACATACCTAAATAAACTTGCGGGAACTAATTGAATGTTTTACCGATTCACGGTTCAAAAAAAATGCGAAAAAGTGACTCTTTAGACACTTATGCTTGAAAAAGCTTAGTTATTGAGGTTTTGAGTAGTGAATCGGTAAACCGCATAACCATACGCCACAAAACCTTACACGCACCTCAAACATACCTAAATAAACTTGTGGGAACTAACGAAATGCTTTGCGGATTCACGGTTCAAAAAAAATGCGAAAAGTGCCTCTTTAGACACTTATGCTTGCAAAAGCTTAGTTATTGAGGTTTTGAGTAGTGAATCGGTAAACCGCTTAATCAAACGCCACGAAACCTTACACGCACCTAATACATAACTAAATAAACTTGTGAGAACTAATGGAATGCTTTACGGATTCACGGTTCAAAAAAATGCGAATAAGTGCCTCTTTAGACACTTATGCTTACAAAAGCTTAGTTATTGAGGTTTTGAGTAGTGAATCGGTAAACCGCTTAACCAGGGCCGGTCCCGAGTATTTGGAGGCCCGGGACGAACTACTAAAAGTGAGGCCCTTATTCGGGGGTTCGGGCCGGGGCAGCGCCCCCGAGGCAATTTTTTTGGGATCTACTTATACATAATTGGCTATTTTTTTTAGGGTTTACTTATACATAATTGGCGATTTTTTTAGGATCTACTTATAATATGAGAATCTATTTGTAAAACTTAAATATTGTACGGTGTCTTTCAAAATTCTTGGAAGGCCTATTTCTAAAACTCAACAAATTCTTGAACTAAAAATGTAATTTTCAAAATTCTAGGGACCTTTGCTTTTAAGTTTTATATGTATGTATATTAATATATATGTAATTGATGACATTAAATTGGACATTGGGCCCCAAAGGGGGCCTAAACATATGTTGAGCAGAGACTTAACATAATTAAGGGAGACCTAATGTAAAATGCTAAAAAAAATCTCAAAGTAAAAATGTAATTATGAAAATTTTATGAGGACCCTCAAAATTTGATAAACTTTGGTGGCCCAGGGCGGTTGCCCCACTGGCCCCCCCATTGGGCCGGCCATGCGCTTAACCAAACGCCACGAAACCTTACACGCACCTCAAACATACCTAAATAAACTTTCTGGAACTAATAGAATGCTTTACGGATTTACGGTTCAAAAAAAATGCGAAAAAGTGACTCTTTAGACACTTGTGCTTGAAAAAGCTTAGTTATTGAGGTTTTGAGTAGTGAATCGGTAAACCGCTTAACCAAATGCCACAAAACCTTACACGCACCTCAAACATACCTAAATAAACTTGTGGGAACTAACGGAATGCTATACGGATTCACGGTTCAAAAAAAATGCGAAAAAGTGCCTCTTTAGACACTTACGCTTGAAAAAGCTTAGTCATTGAGGTTTTGAGCAGTGAATCGGTAAACCGCTTAACCAAACACAACGAAACCTTACACGTACCTCAAACATACCTAAATAAACTTGCGAGAACTAGCAGAATACTTTACGGATTCACGGTTCAAAAAAAATGCGAAAAAGTGCCTCTTTAGACACTTATGCTTGCAAAAGCTTAGTTATTGATGTTTTGAGAAGTGAATCGGTAAACCGCTTAACCAAATGCCACGAAACCCTACACGCACCTCAAACATACCAAAATAAACTTGCGGAAACTAACGGAATGCCTTACAGATTCACGGTTCAAAAAAAAAGCGAAAAAGTGACTCTTTAGACACTTATGCTTGAAAATGCTTAGTTATTGAGGTTTTCAGTAGTGAATCGGTAAACCGCTAAACCAAACGCCACGAAACCTTACACGCACCTCAAACATACCTAAATAAACTTGTGGGAACTAACGGAATGCTTTACGGATTCACGGTTCAAAAAAAATGCGAAAAAGTGCCTCTTTAGACACTTACGCTTGAAAAAGCTTAGTTATTGAGGTTTTGAGCAGTGAATCGGTAAACCGCTTAACCAAACACAACGTAACCTTACACGTACCTCAAAAGTACCTAAATAAACTTGCGGGAACTAGCAGAATACTTTACGGATTCACGGTTCAAAAAAAATGCGAAAAAGTGCCTCTTTAGACACTTATGCTTGCAAAAGCTTAGTTATTGATGTTTTGAGAAGTGAATCGGTAAACCGCTTAATCAAACGCCACGAAACCTTACACGCACCTCATACATAACTAAATAAACTTGTGAGAACTAATGGAATGCTTTACGGATTCACGGTTCAAAAAAATGCGAATAAGTGCCTCTTTAGACACTTATGCTTGCAAAAGCTTAGTTATTGAGGTTTTGAGTAGTGAATCGGTAAACCGCTTAACCAAACGCCACGAAACCTTACACGCACCTCAAACATACCTAAATAAACTTTCTGGAACTAATAGAATGCTTTACGGATTCACGGTTCAAAAAAAATGCGAAAAAGTGACTCTTTAGACACTTGTGCTTGAAAAAGCTTAGTTATTGAGGTTTTGAGTAGTGAATCGGTAAACCGCTTAACCAAATGCCACAAAACCTTACACGCACCTCAAACATACCTAAATAAACTTGTGGGAACTAACGGAATGCTATACGGATTCACGGTTCAAAAAAAATGCGAAAAAGTGCCTCTTTAGACACTTACGCTTGAAAAAGCTTAGTTATTGAGGTTTTGAGCAGTGAATCGGTAAACCGCTTAACCAAACACAACGTAACCTTACACGTACCTCAAACATACCTAAATAAACTTGCGGGAACTAGCAGAATACTTTACGGATTCACGGTTCAAAAAAAATGCGAAAAAGTGCCTCTTTAGACACTTATGCTTGCAAAAGCTTAGTTATTGATGTTTTGAGAAGTGAATCGGTAAACCGCTTAACCAAATGCCACGAAACCCTACACGCACCTCAAACATACCAAAATAAACTTGTGGAAACTAACGGAATGCCTTACGGATTCACGGTTCAAAAAAAATGCGAAAAAGTGACTCTTTAGACACTTGTGCTTGAAAATGCTTAGTTATTGAGGTTTTGAGCAGTGAATCGGTAAACCGCTCAACCAAACGCCACGAAACCTTACACGTACCTCAAACATACCTAAATAAACTTGTAGGAACTAACAGAATGCTTTACGGATTCACGATTAAAAAAAAATGCGAAAAAGTGCCTCTTTAGACACTTATGTTTGCAAAAGCTTAGTTATTGAGGTTTTGAGTAGTGAATCGGTAAACCGCTTAACCAAACGCCACGAAACCTTACACGTACCTCAAACATACCTAAATAAACTTGTAGGAACTAACAGAATGCTTTACGGATTCACGATTAAAAAAAAATGCGAAAAAGTGCCTCTTTAGACACTTATGTTTGCAAAAGCTTAGTTATTGAGGTTTTGAGTAGTGAATCGGTACACCGCTTAACCAAACACCACGAAACCTTACACGCACCTCAAACATACCTAAATAAACTTGTGGGAACTAACGGAATGCTTTACGGATTCACGGCTAAAAAAAATACGAAAAAGTGCGTCTTTAGACACTTATGCTTGCAAAAGCTTAGTTATTGAGGTTTTGAGTAGTGAATCGGTAAACCGCTTAACCAAATGCCACGAAACCTTACACGCACCTCAAACATACCTAAATAAACTTGCGGGAACTAACGGAATGCTTTACAGATTCACGGTTCAAAAAAAATGCGGGAAAAGTGCCTCTACAGACACTTATGCTTGCAAAAGCTTAGTTATTAAGGTTTTGAGTAGTGAATCGGTAAACCTCTTAACCAAACGCCACGAAACTTTACACGCACCTCAAACATACCTAAATAAACTTGCGGGAACTAACAGAATGCTTTACGGATTCACGGTTCAAAAAAAATGCAAAAAAGTGCCTCTTTAGACACTTATGCTTGCAAAAGCTTAGTTATTGAGGTTTTGAGTAGTGAATTGGTAAACCGCTTAACCAAATGCCATCAAAACTTACACGCACCTCAAACATACCTAAATAAACTTGAGGGAACTAATTGAATGCTTTACGGATTCACGGTTCAAAAAAAATGCAAAAAAGTGCCTCTTTAGACACTTATGCTTGCAAAAGCTTAGTTATTGAGGTTTTGAGTAGTGAATTGGTAAACCGCTTAATCAAACGCCACGAAACCTTACACGCACCTCATACATAACTAAATAAACTTGTGAGAACTAATGGAATGCTTTACGGATTCATGGTTCAAAAAAATGCGAATAAGTGCCTCTTTAGACACTTATGCTTGCAAAAGCTTAGTTATTGAGGTTTTGAGTAGTGAATCGGTAAACCGCTTAACCAAACGCCACGAAACCTTACACGCACCTCAAACATACCTAAATAAACTTTCTGGAACTAATAGAATGCTTTACGGATTCACGGTTCAAAAAAAATGCGAAAAAGTGACTCTTTAGACACTTGTGCTTGAAAAAGCTTAGTTATTGAGGTTTTGAGTAGTGAATCGGTAAACCGCTTAACCAAATGCCACAAAACCTTACACGCACCTCAAACATACCTAAATAAACTTGTGGGAACTAACGGAATGCTATACGGATTCACGGTTCAAAAAAAATGCGAAAAAGTGCTTCTTTAGACACTTACGCTTGCAAAAGATTAGTTATTGAGGTTTTGAGTAGTGAATCCGTAAACCGCTTAACGAAACGCCACGAAACCTTACACGCACCTCAAACAAACCTAACTAAATTTTCGGGAACTAACGGAATGCTTTACGGATTCACGGTTCAAAAAAAATGCAAAAAAGTGACTCTTTAGACACTTATGCTTGCAAAAGCTTAGTTATTAAGGTTTTGAGTAGTGAATCGGTAAACCGCTTAACCAAACACCATCAAACATTACACGCACCTCAAACATACCTAAATAAACTTGCGGGAACTAATTGAATGCTTTACGGATTCACGGTTCAAAAAAAATGCGAAAAAGTGACTCTTTAGACACTTATGCTTGAAAAAGCTTAGTTATTGAGGTTTTGAGTAGTGAATCGGTAAACCGCTTAACCAAACGCCACAAAACCTTACACGTACCTCAAACATACCTAAATAAACTTGTGGGAACTATCGGAATGCTTTGCGGATTCACGGTTCAAAAAAATTGCAAAAAAGTGCCTCTTTAGACACTTATGCTTGCAAAAGCTTAGTTATTGAGGTTTTGAGTAGTGAATCGGTAAACCGCTTAATCAAATGCCACGAAACGTTACACGCACCTCAAACATAACTAAATAAACTTGTGAGAACTAACGGAATGCTTTACGGATTCACGGTTCAAAAAAAATGCGAAAAAGTGCCTCTTTAGACACTTATGTTTGCAAAAGCGTAGTTATTGAGGTTTTGAGTAGTGAATCGGTACACCGCTTAACCAAACACCACGAAACCTTACACGTACCTCAAACATACCTAAATAAACTTGTGGGAACTAACAGAATGCTTTACGGATTCACAGCTAAAAAAAATACGAAAAAGTGCGTCTTTAGACACTTATGCTTGCAAAAGCTTAGTTATTGAGGTTTTGAGTAGTGAATCGGTAAACCGCTTAACCAAATGCCACGAAACCTTACACGCACCTCAAACATACCTAAATAAACTTGCGGGAACTAACGGAATGCTTTACAGATTCACGGTTCAAAACAAATGCGAAAAAGTGCCTCTACAGACACTTATGCTTGCAAAAGCTTAGTTATTGAGGTTTTGAGTAGTGAATCGGTAAACCTCTTAACCAAACGCCACGAAACTTTACACGCACCTCAAACATACCTAAATAAACTTGCGGGAACTAACAGAATGCTTTACGGATTCACGGTTCAAAAAAAATGCGAAAAAGTGACTCTTTAGACACTTATGCTTGCAAAAGCTTAGTGATTGAGGTTTTGAGTAGTGAATTGGTAAACCGCTTAACCAAATGCCATCAAAACTTACACGCACCTCAAACATACCTAAATAAACTTGCGGGAACTAATTGAATGTTTTACCGATTCACGGTTCAAAAAAAATGCGAAAAAGTGACTCTTTAGACACTTATGCTTGAAAAAGCTTAGTTATTGAGGTTTTGAGTAGTGAATCGGTAAACCGCATAACCATACGCCACAAAACCTTACACGCACCTCAAACATACCTAAATAAACTTGTGGGAACTAACGAAATGCTTTGCGGATTCACAGTTCAAAAAAAATTCGAAAAGTGCCTCTTTAGACACTTATGCTTGCAAAAGCTTAGTTATTGAGGTTTTGAGTAGTGAATCGGTAAACCGCTTAATCAAACGCCACGAAACCTTACACGCACCTCATACATAACTAAATAAACTTGTGAGAACTAATGGAATGCTTTACGGATTCACGGTTCAAAAAAATGCGAATAAGTGCCTCTTTAGACACTTATGCTTGCAAAAGCTTAGTTATTGAGGTTTTGAGCAGTGAATCGGTAAACCGCTTAACCAAACACAACGTAACCTTACACGTACCTCAAACATACCTAAATAAACTTGCAGGAACTAGCAGAATACTTTACGGATTCACGGTTCAAAAAAAATGCGAAAAAGTGACTATTTAGACACTTGTGCTTGCAAAAGCTTAGTTATTGAGGTTTTGAGTAGTGAATCGGTAAACCGCTTAACCAAATGCCACAAAACCTTACACGCACCTCAAACATACCTAAATAAACTTGTGGGAACTAACGGAATGCTATACAGATTCACGGTTCCAAAAAAATGCGAAAAAGTGCCTCTACAGACACTTATGCTTGCAAAAGCTTAGTTATTGAGGTTTTGAGTAGTGAATCGGTAAACCTCTTAACCAAACGCCACGAAACTTTACACGCACCTCAAACATACCTAAATAAACTTGCGGGAACTAACAGAATGCTTTACGGATTCACGGTTCAAAAAAAATGCAAAAAAGTGCCTCTTTAGACACTTATGCTTGCAAAAGCTTAGTTATTGAGGTTTTTAGTAGTGAATTGGTAAACCGCTTAACCAAATGCCATCAAAACTTACACGCACCTCAAACATACCTAAATAAACTTGCGGGAACTAATTGAATGTTTTACCGATTCACGGTTCAAAAAAAATGCGAAAAAGTGACTCTTTAGACACTTATGCTTGAAAAAGCTTAGTTATTGAGGTTTTGAGTAGTGAATCGGTAAACCGCATAACCATACGCCACAAAACCTTACACGCACCTCAAACATACCTAAATAAACTTGTGGGAACTAACGAAATGCTTTGCGGATTCACGGTTCAAAAAAAATGCGAAAAGTGCCTCTTTAGACACTTATGCTTGCAAAAGCTTAGTTATTGAGGTTTTGAGTAGTGAATCGGTAAACCGCTTAATCAAACGCCACGAAACCTTACACGCACCTAATACATAACTAAATAAACTTGTGAGAACTAATGGAATGCTTTACGGATTCACGGTTCAAAAAAATGCGAATAAGTGCCTCTTTAGACACTTATGCTTACAAAAGCTTAGTTATTGAGGTTTTGAGTAGTGAATCGGTAAACCGCTTAACCAGGGCCGGTCCCGAGTATTTGGAGGCCCGGGACGAACTACTAAAAGTGAGGCCCTTATTCGGGGGTTCGGGCCGGGGCAGCGCCCCCGAGGCAATTTTTTTGGGATCTACTTATACATAATTGGCTATTTTTTTTAGGGTTTACTTATACATAATTGGCGATTTTTTTAGGATCTACTTATAATATGAGAATCTATTTGTAAAACTTAAATATTGTACGGTGTCTTTCAAAATTCTTGGAAGGCCTATTTCTAAAACTCAACAAATTCTTGAACTAAAAATGTAATTTTCAAAATTCTAGGGACCTTTGCTTTTAAGTTTTATATGTATGTATATTAATATATATGTAATTGATGACATTAAATTGGACATTGGGCCCCAAAGGGGGCCTAAACATATGTTGAGCAGAGACTTAACATAATTAAGGGAGACCTAATGTAAAATGCTAAAAAAAATCTCAAAGTAAAAATGTAATTATGAAAATTTTATGAGGACCCTCAAAATTTGATAAACTTTGGTGGCCCAGGGCGGTTGCCCCACTGGCCCCCCCATTGGGCCGGCCATGCGCTTAACCAAACGCCACGAAACCTTACACGCACCTCAAACATACCTAAATAAACTTTCTGGAACTAATAGAATGCTTTACGGATTTACGGTTCAAAAAAAATGCGAAAAAGTGACTCTTTAGACACTTGTGCTTGAAAAAGCTTAGTTATTGAGGTTTTGAGTAGTGAATCGGTAAACCGCTTAACCAAATGCCACAAAACCTTACACGCACCTCAAACATACCTAAATAAACTTGTGGGAACTAACGGAATGCTATACGGATTCACGGTTCAAAAAAAATGCGAAAAAGTGCCTCTTTAGACACTTACGCTTGAAAAAGCTTAGTCATTGAGGTTTTGAGCAGTGAATCGGTAAACCGCTTAACCAAACACAACGAAACCTTACACGTACCTCAAACATACCTAAATAAACTTGCGGGAACTAGCAGAATACTTTACGGATTCACGGTTCAAAAAAAATGCGAAAAAGTGCCTCTTTAGACACTTATGCTTGCAAAAGCTTAGTTATTGATGTTTTGAGAAGTGAATCGGTAAACCGCTTAACCAAATGCCACGAAACCCTACACGCACCTCAAACATACCAAAATAAACTTGCGGAAACTAACGGAATGCCTTACGGATTCACGGTTCAAAAAAAAAGCGAAAAAGTGACTCTTTAGACACTTATGCTTGAAAATGCTTAGTTATTGAGGTTTTCAGTAGTGAATCGGTAAACCGCTAAACCAAACGCCACGAAACCTTACACGCACCTCAAACATACCTAAATAAACTTGTGGGAACTAACGGAATGCTTTACGGATTCACGGTTCAAAAAAAATGCGAAAAAGTGCCTCTTTAGACACTTACGCTTGAAAAAGCTTAGTTATTGAGGTTTTGAGCAGTGAATCGGTAAACCGCTTAACCAAACACAACGTAACCTTACACGTACCTCAAAAGTACCTAAATAAACTTGCGGGAACTAGCAGAATACTTTACGGATTCACGGTTCAAAAAAAATGCGAAAAAGTGCCTCTTTAGACACTTATGCTTGCAAAAGCTTAGTTATTGATGTTTTGAGAAGTGAATCGGTAAACCGCTTAACCAAATGCCACGAAACCCTACACGCACCTCAAACATACCAAAATAAACTAACGGAAACTAACGGAATGCCTTACGGATTCACGGTTCAAAAAAAATGCGAAAAAGTGGCTCTTTAGACACTTATGCTTGAAAATGCTTAGTTATTGAGGTTTTGAGCAGTGAATCGGTAAACCGCTTAACCAAACGCCACGAAACCTTACACGTACCTCAAACATACCTAAATAAACTTGTAGGAACTAACAGAATGCTTTACGGATTCACGATTAAAAAAAAATGCAAAAAAGTGCCTCTTTAGACACTTATGTTTGCAAAAGCTTAGTTATTGAGGTTTTGAGTAGTGAATCGGTACACCGCTTAACCAAACACCACGAAACCTTACACGCACCTCAAACATACCTAAATAAACTTGTGGGAACTAACGGAATGCTTTACAGATTCACGGCTAAAAAAAATACGAAAAAGTGCGTCTTTAGACACTTATGCTTGCAAAAGCTTAGTTATTGAGGTTTTGAGTAGTGAATCGGTAAACCGCTTAACCAAATGCCACGAAACCTTACACGCACCTCAAACATACCTAAATAAACTTGCGGGAACTAACGGAATGCTTTACAGATTCACGGTTCAAAAAAAATGCGGAAAAGTGCCTCTACAGACACTTATGCTTGCAAAAGCTTAGTTATTGAGGTTTTGAGTAGTGAATCGGTAAACCTCTTAACCAAATGCCACGAAACTTTACACGCACCTCAAACATACCTAAATAAACTTGCGGGAACTAACAGAATGCTTTACGGATTCACGGTTCAAAAAAAATGCAAAAAAGTGCCTCTTTAGACACTTATGCTTGCAAAAGCTTAGTTATTGAGGTTTTGAGTAGTGAATTGGTAAACCGCTTAACCAAATGCCATCAAAACTTACACGCACCTCAAACATACCTAAATAAACTTGCGGGAACTAATTGAATGCTTTACGAATTCACGGTTCAAAAAAAATGCGAAAAAGTGACTCTTTAGACACTTATGCTTGAAAAAGCTTAGTTATTGAGGTTTTGAGTAGTGAATCGGTAAACCGCATAACCATTCGCCACAAAACCTTACTCGCACCTCAAACATACCTAAATAAACTTGTGGGAACTAACGAAATGCTTTGCGGATTCACGGTTCAAAAAAAATGCGAAAAAGTGCCTCTTTAGACACTTATGCTTGCAAAAGCTTAGTTATTGAGGTTTTGAGTAGTGAATCGGTAAACCGCTTAATCAAACGCCACGAAACCTTACACGCACCTCATACATAACTAAATAAACTTGTGAGAACTAATGGAATGCTTTACGGATTCATGGTTCAAAAAAATGCGAATAAGTGCCTCTTTAGACACTTATGCTTGCAAAAGCTTAGTTATTGAGGTTTTGAGTAGTAAATCGGTAAACCGCTTAACCAAACGCCACGAAACCTTACACGCACCTCAAACATACCTAAATAAACTTTCTGGAACTAATAGAATGCTTTACGGATTCACGGTTCAAAAAAAATGCGAAAAAGTGACTCTTTAGACACTTGTGCTTGAAAAAGCTTAGTTACTGAGGTTTTGAGTAGTGAATCGGTAAACCGCTTAACCAAATGCCACAAAACCTTACACGCACCTCAAACATACCTAAATAAACTTGTGGGAACTAACGGAATGCTATACGGATTCACGGTTCAAAAAAAATGCGAAAAAGTGCTTCTTTAGACACTTACGCTTGCAAAAGATTAGTTATTGAGGTTTTGAGTAGTGAATCCGTAAACCGCTTAACGAAACGCCACGAAACCTTACACGCACCTCAAACAAACCTAACTAAATTTTCGGGAACTAACGGAATGCTTTACGGATTCACGGTTCAAAAAAAATGTGAAAAAGTGTCTCTTTAGACACTTGTGCTTGAAAAAGCTTAGTTATTGAGGTTTTGAGTAGTGAATCGGTAAGCCGCTTAACCAAATACCACGAAACCTTACACGCACCTCAAACATACCTAAATAAACTTGTGGGAACTAACGGAATGCTTTACGGATTCACGGTTCAAAAAAAATGCGAAAAAGTGCCTCTTTAGACACTTACGCTTGCAAAAGATTAGTTATTGAGGTTTTGAGTAGTGAATCCGTAAACCGCTTAACGAAACGCCGCGAAACCTTACACGCACCTCAAACATACCTAACTAAACTTTCGGGAACTAACGGAATGCTTTACGGATTCACGGTTCAAAAAAAATGTGAAAAAGTGTCTCTTTAGACACTTGTGCTTGAAAAAGCTTAGTTATTGAGGTTTTGAGTAGTGAATCGGTAAGCCGCTTAACCAAATGCCACGAAACCTTACACGCACCTCAAACATACCTAAATACACTTGTGGGAACTAACGGAATGCTTTACGGATTCACGGTTCAAAAAAAATGCAAAAAAGTGACTCTTTAGACACTTATGCTTGCAAAAGCTTAGTTATAAAGGTTTTGAGTAGTGAATCGGTAAACCGCTTAACCAAACACCATCAAACCTTACACGCACCTCAAACATACCTAAATAAACTTGCGGGAACTAATTGAATGCTTTACGGATTCACGGTTCAAAAAAAATGCGAAAAAGTGACTCTTTAGACACTTATGCTTGAAAAAGCTTAGTTATTGAGGTTTTGAGTAGTGAATCGGTAAACCGCTTAACCAAACGCCACAAAACCTTACACGTACCTCAAACATACCTAAATAAACTTGTGGGAACTATCGGAATGCTTTGCGGATTCACGGTTCAAAAAAAATGCAAAAAAGTGCCTCTTTAGACACTTATGCTTGCAAAAGCTTAGTTATTGAGGTTTTGAGTAGTGAATCGGTAAACCGCTTAATCAAATGCCACGAAACGTTACACGCACCTCATACATAACTAAATAAACTTGTGAGAACTAACGGAATGCTTTACGGATTCACGGTTCAAAAAAAATGCGAAAAAGTGCCTCTTTAGACACTTATGCTTGCAAAAGCTTAGTGATTGAGGTTTTGAGTAATGAATCGGTAAACCACTTAACCAAACGCCACGAAACCTTACACACACCTCAAACATACCTAAATAAACTTGCGGGAACTAACGGAATGCTTTACAGATTCACGGTTAAAAAAAAATGCAAAAAAATGCCTCTTTAGACACTTATGCTTGCAAAAGCTTAGTTTTTGAGGTTTTGAGTAGTGAATCGGTAAACCACTTAACCAAATGCCACGAAACCTTACACGCACCTCAAACATACCTAAATCAACTTGCGGGAACTAATGGAATGCTTTACAGATTCACGGTTCACAAAAAATGCGAAAAAGTGACTCTTTGGACACTTATGCTTGAAAAAGCTTAGTTATTGAGGTTTTGAGCAGTGAATCGGTAAACCGCTTAACCAAATGAAACGAAACCTTACACGCACCTCAAACATACCTAAATAAACTTGCGGGAACTAACAGAATGCTTTACGGATTCACGGTTCAAAAAAAATGCAAAAAAGTGCCTCTTTAGACACTTATGCTTGCAAAAGCTTAGTTATTGAGGTTTTGAGTAGTGAATTGGTAAACCGCTTAACCAAATGCCATCAAAACTTACACGCACCTCAAACATACCTAAACAAACTTGCGGGAACTAATTGAATGCTTTACGGATTCACAGTTCAAAAAAAATGCGAAAAAGTGACTCTTTAGACACTTATGCTTGAAAAAGCTTAGTTATTGAGGTTTTGAGTAGTGAATCGGTAAACCGCATAACCATACGCCACAAAACCTTACACGCACCTCAAACATACCTAAATAAACTTGTGGGAACTAACGAAATGCTTTGCGGATTCACGGTTCAAAAAAAAATGCGAAAAAGTGACTCTTTAGACACTTGTGCTTGAAAAAGCTTAGTTATTGAGGTTTTGAGTAGTGAATCGGTAAACCGCTTAACCAAATGCCACAAAACCTTACACGCACCTCAAACATACCTAAATAAACTTGTGGGAACTAACGGAATGCTATACGGATTCACGGTTCAAAAAAAATTCGAAAAAGTGCCTCTTTAGACACTTACGCTTGAAAAAGCTTAGTTATTGAGGTTTTGAGCAGTGAATCGGTAAACCGCTTAACCAAACACAACGTAACCTTACACGTACCTCAAAAGTACCTAAATAAACTTGCGGGAACTAGCAGAATACTTTACGGATTCACGGTTCAAAAAAAATGCGAAAAAGTGCCTCTTTAGACACTTATGCTTGCAAAAGCTTAGTTATTGATGTTTTGAGAAGTGAATCGGTAAACCGCTTAACCAAATGCCACGAAACCCTACACGCACCTCAAACATACCAAAATAAACTAACGGAAACTAACGGAATGCCTTACGGATTCACGGTTCAAAAAAAATGCGAAAAAGTGACTCTTTAGACACTTATGCTTGAAAATGCTTAGTTATTGAGGTTTTGAGCAGTGAATCGGTAAACCGCTTAACCAAACGCCACGAAACCTTACACGTACCTCAAACATACCTAAATAAACTTGTAGGAACTAACAGAATGCTTTACGGATTCACGATTAAAAAAAAATGCAAAAAAGTGCCTCTTTAGACACTTATGTTTGCAAAAGCTTAGTTATTGAGGTTTTGAGTAGTGAATCGGTACACCGCTTAACCAAACACCACGTGTCACGCCCCGACGTAGCATAAATATGGAAAGCGTTTAATTTCCTTTATGGACCCGTAGGTCGCGACAGTTTGAAGGATCGATTCCGTCCCAAAAACTTCTAACAACATAAAACTATTAATCAGAGTAGGGCAAACAGGGCTCATAAAAATTTTTCTAACTTATTACAACTTATGGTACGGGGTTAACTAAGGCACAGACCGCCTTAAAAAAAACAATAACTTAAAGTCTATTACAGTCATCCTTATTACAAAACCAAATCATATCTTAAAGCACATAAACATAAAGCATATAAAAGTAAATTCTCTTCTCAGCAGTTGATCTCAATTAGCATAGTCATATGGTTCATCCTGATTATAACCTGCAAAGCCTGAACACGAATGTCCAGGACGCATCAACGCCGTCAGCTTCAAGAAGCTGGTGAGTATTAAAAACATAACTCTGAATGTAAAACATACTCATTTACCTTTTTCCCATTTCCATTTAAATACCACAAGTTTATATTTATGATAAAAAAGCTCGTTTTAGAAAACAACCACAACATTATTTAAAAGATAATTTCACACATATGTGACCGTGTATGAGAACAATGCACCATCTCATCTATCCGACTCTTTTCTCTCGACAACACCCAACAACCCTCTATCCTACTCCTGGTATCTTTGAAATACTAAGATAGCCACACTTTAGCAACGGGGCGCCAGGGAGTGTCCAGTTTGCCTCACACTTTGGTCCGGGGTACCAGGGAGTGTCCAATGCCTCACACTTTGAATACCCTAACCGCCATGCAAATACCGGGGCAACCCCCACACAGGTATCCAGACTCGAGTCATTCAGGGAGTGTCTATAGGCCACACTTTAGCACTTCCATGGGTGCCAGTGAGTGTCCAAGTTCGGCTTCACACACTTTAACGCTTCCATGGGCGTCAGGGAGTGTCCATTTTTGCCACCTTCGCATTTCAAAGACACCCTCATCCTCTTTTTCAACTCCAACCACAATCACATCCACAACCACAACCATAACCACAGCCACAATTACAACCACAACCACAACCACAACCACAACTCAAACTCATACTCTTTCCACACAATCATTACTCTTTTCCACACTATCATTACTCTTTTACACACTACCAACACTCACCATGCATGTACAACTGACTCCACATGAATGTCATCAAACTTTAAACATAAAGAAATTCACAGAATTAAAGAAATAATACGCGTACGGGGATTGAAAATTCGTAATTCATTGCCTTAATCATTTTAAACATAACTAATAGCATTCTAAAAACTGCTACTGAAATCCTCGTTTTCTGCCCAAACGGTGCAAAATCTGAGAAAATTGCATTAGACGAAAAGTGTGCAGAAACGAGTTTTACATGGGACAACGCGGGCAGAACCTTAAATTTCATTCGTTTTCCTAACAAAAATCTGAAAACAAAATTCTGCTACTGTTAAAATTAACTACCTAAATCAGTAAATAAGGAATGAGTTACATTTGGAGTGAGTTAGAAATACTCACCGTGATATAGATTTGAAGAAATTGTTGAGAAAGAAATATAATTACGAAATTCCCAAAATCCAAGCTTTGGCTATGGAGGATTGAGCTCTTCTCTCTCTCTACGAAATTGAAGAACTTCTCTGCACTCTCTAAACTCTCTGTGTATACTGAATTATGCTGTGATGAATGTGCAGAAAGTGTAGTGTGGTTGGGTGTATAAATAACCAAATTCCTACCAAGAAAACATTGGCCTAACTTCCCACTCATGAACCACTATCCTCCATTTAATACAAGGAATGTGCAGAAATGATGTGTAAATATACACTACAATTCATAATGCTCCATTGATAATTGAAAGGGTAGGTGGAGTTGGTGTGGGTCAAAGTGTGTTTGGGAATCAAGCTTATGGCATTAGGACAACACACATACTACAAGCATTTGCCAAACAAGTCCTAAGGGAAAACTTCAGCAATAATAATTGAGTATAAAGAAATTTGTCCAATCAGTTACTCCCAAAATTCTATGAAAGTTTAACATTGCGCGGACAGTTTTAAACCTAAACTGGTATTTTCGTGACACGGTGTTTATCACAAAAATACAGAGAATTCATTTTAACGTTAGAAATAGTTTTCTGATTTTATAAAAATACAGTTTGAGTTTAAAAGAAATAATTCCACCGTTTTGAAATATAGTTTTGAATTTTAACACAGGTATTGCAAGTTTTTATGAAAATTGCATTTTGACCCCAAAAATAATTTCAATTAGTCAAGAATTAAACTTTTCACATAAGAATTAACATATAAACAGACAATATATATTAAATTTTAAATATGATAATGCAAATGATAATGAAAATTTTAAATATAATAATGCATGAAAATGCAGGTTATTACACCCTTCCCCCCTTAAACAGGATTTCGTCCCCGAAATCAAGACTAACTAGTCATGAAACAACTCCGGGTACTTCTTCCTCATATCAGCTTCAACTTCCCACGAGGCTTCATTCTCGTCATGGTGATTCCACTGAACCTTCACCAACGGGATATCCTTATTCCTCAGCTTCTTGATACTCTGATCCAAAATCTTCACAGGTCTCTCCTTGTAAGAAACGTTATGACTCGTCTCAATGTCGTCATAACTAACCACGTGCGAGGGATCTCGTATGTATTTCCTCAACATACTCACGTGAAACACGTTGTGAACCCCAGACATCTTCGGTGGTAGCGCCAGCTGATAGGCCACTTTCCCGATACGTTCCAAAATCTCAAACGGTCCAATAAAACGCGGAGCTAACTTCCCTCTCTTGAGACCAAAGCGTACTACTCCTCGTGTTGGTGAAACCTTAAGAAGTACGTGATCTCCAACACTAAACTCCAGATCTTTCCGGCGCCGATCAGCATAACTCTTATACCTGCTCTGAGCGGTTCTCATCCTTTCCTTGACCGAGGAAATCTTCTCGTTGGTTTCTCTAACCAAATCCGGTCCCAACAACTCTGTATCACCAACTTCTGCCCAACACAATGGAGAACGACACGGTCGTCCGTACAGTGCCTCGAACGGAGCCATACCGATACTCGCGTGATAACTATTGTTATAGGCAAATTCAACCAAAGGCAAGTGTGTCTCCCAAGATTCTTCAAAATCGATCACACAAGCCCTAAGCATATCCTCCATGATCTGATTAACACGCTCAGTTTGCCCATCTGTCTGAGGGTGAAAAGCAGTACTCATCTTGAGTGAAGTTCCCATAGCTTCTTGCAGACTTTCCCAAAATCCAGAAGTAAAACGTGCGTCACGGTCTGACACAATCGATACAGGTGCACCGTGAAGTCGCACAACTTGTTGTATGTACATCCGGCTCATCTTTTCCACCGGGTATGTCATACTGTAAGCAATAAAATGAGCTGACTTCGTCAATCGATCCACAATTACCCAAATAGCGTCATGATTCTGTTGCGACCGGGGCAATCCTACTACAAAATCCATCGTAATGTGCTCCCACTTCCAACCAGGAATAGGTAGCGGTTGCAACAATCCTGACGGTCTCTGATGTTCGGCCTTGACTTGCTGACACGTCAAACACTTGGATACAAACTCGGCCACATCCTTCTTCATGCCTTCCCACCAGAAATTTCTCTTCAAATCTTTATACATCTTAGTTCCTCCCGGGTGAACTGTATACCTTGATTTATGTGCTTCTTCCAGAATATCTTTTCTCAAATTCCCACAATCTGGTACACATAATCTGTCTCTGCATCGATACCCTCCGTCACTCCCCACCTTCCATTCGGTCGGGTCTTTTTCTGACATTTTTACAAACCATGTCTGAAACTTCTCATCTTCTTTCTGAGCTTCAATAACGCGGTCGATAAGAACAGGCTGTAGGATAAGACATCCAAAAAGTTGTCCTTCTCCTCTTTCAGCACTCTGTACATCGAACTCCACCAACGTCTCCAAAGCTCGCCACTCTCTAACCATTAAGGAGGCGATCGTCTCCCGAGTCTGCCTACTCAAAGCATCAGCGACCACATTAGCTTTACCAGGGTGGTATTCCAACGTGAAGTCGTAATCTTTGATCAACTCCATCCATCTGCGCTGCCTCATGTTCAACTCTTTCTGTGTGAACAAATACTTCAGACTCTTGTGATCGGAGAACAAATCAAACTTCTCACCGTAGAGATAATGTCTCCAAATCTTGAGTGCAAAAACCACTGCTGCCAACTCCAAATCATGAATAGGATAGTTCAACTCATTCGGCTTCAGCTGCCTGGATCCATAGGCTATAACTCTGTCATCTTGCATAAGTACACACCCTAGTCCTTGATATGATGCGTCACTAAAGATAGTGAACTTCTCACCAGGCTTGGGTATTGCTAGTACTGGTGCGGTAGTGAGTCTCTCTTTCAACTCTAGAAAGGCTCGCTCATGCTTCTCTGTCCATTCGAATTTCAAATTCTTCTTTGTCAACCCAGTCAATGGTGCAGCTATCTTGGAGAATCCCTCAACAAATCTCCTGTAATAGCCTGCGAGTCCAAGAAAACTCCGAACTTCTGTAGGGTTGCTTGGCCTAACCCAATTGGATACAGCATCGGTCTTGGACGAATCCACAGAAATTCCTTGAGATGACACCTTGTGTCCCAAAAATTTCACTTCTTGCAACCAGAACTCACACTTACTGAACTTGGCATACAAGTGGTGGTCCTTAAGCGTCTGCATCGTAATCCGAAGATGTTGCTCGTGTTCTTCTCTTGACTTAGAATAGATCAAAATATCATCAATAAAGACGATGACAAACTGATCTAAATAAGGCTTGAATACTCTGTTCATCAGATCCATAAACACTGCCGGGGCGTTCGTTAATCCAAACGGCATCACCAGAAATTCATAATGACCATATCGGGTTCTGAAAGCAGTCTTAGGTATGTCTTCCTTCCGTACCCTCAACTGATGATACCCCGACCTTAGGTCTATCTTGGAAAATATCGTAGCTCCTTGTAGTTGATCAAATAAATCGTCGATCCGAGGCAAAGGATACTTGTTCTTGATTGTCACTCGATTCAATTCTCTGTAGTCGATACACAGCCTGAGCGTCCCGTCCTTCTTCTTCACAAATAACACCGGTGCTCCCCAAGGCGATGTACTTGGACGTAAAAAACCTAGGTTCTCGAGCTCTTGTACTTGTCCCTTTAATTCTAGCAGTTCTGTGGGGGCCATTCTGTAGGGAACCTTGGTAATCGGTACGGTACCCGGTATAAGCTCAATACAGAACTCTATACTTCTTTCGGGCGGTAATCCAGAAATGTCTTGAAATACTTCTTCGAAGTCCTTGACTACAGGTATAGATGATGCTGTCACCTCTGTACTGACGACTTCGATGTTGGCTAAACATCTTGTGAGGAACATATCTCCCGAAGGGTTACATTGAAAATCAAAGGGTTGATTCTCATTGTCGGAGAATGTAATTCTCTTCCTCGCACAATCCAACTTCACTTGATTCTGAGACAGCCAATCCATTCCTAGGATTATGTCAAACTCCTTCATCGATAGGACGATCAACCTTGCAGAGATTTCTTGGTCACCTAATCTTAAGGGACAATCCTTGCACACATGTCCTAAACTGACCGCAGCTCCTATTGGTGATGTAGCCTTCAAAGCTTTCTCTAAGCGATGAGGTAAGATACCCAATCTCCGAATTGTATTAACAGATATGAATGATAGAGCAGCACCCGTATCAAATAATACTCTAACATGGGAGTTAAATAGAGTCAATGTACCTTCCACTGCTTGCTGATCAGGTTGAGCTTCTCCATGATCTCCTTCTTCATATTCAGCTCCATCATATCCCGCGGCATCAGGAATAACAGCATTCAAGCGGGTCTGACTCTGTTGTCCATAAGTCGCTTGCTTAGGAGCAGTGCAGAACCTGCTGATGTGACCTGGTTCACCACAGTTGAAGCAGACTATTCCTGGCTGAGCAGCACGCCTTGGTGCCCTGCAGTCCCAAGCCACATGTCCAGGATTGCCACAGTTGAAGCACTTTACTCCACTACTTCCTTCTCCTACTCGGGGTTGAGTCGGATGGGTAATAGCTTGTGCCTTCTTGCTCCCATCAAAGTTCCTCTTCTGCCCTTGGGTACGATTCATTGGTGGTCTATTCCCAAAATTACCCCTCTGAGGCGGTCGGAATTCGAATTGTTTACGGTATACTCTTGCATCTTCTTCCAGGTCGGTAGCCAGGCCGACTAGTCCTTCAAACGATTTGTCTAGGTGGCCGAGAGTCAGGCGACGAATCTGCGGTGCCAACCCTTGGTTATACTTCCGGATCTTCTTCTCCTCAGTATCAACCATGTGCGGGGCAAACCGTGACAGCCTCTCGAACTGTGTGGTATACTCTTGCACCGTCTTGGTTCCTTGCGTCAGATCCATAAACTCCTTCTCTCTTCTGTGCCTCTCCGTAGCCGGAAAGTACTTCTCCAGGAATCTCCCTTTGAACGCCGTCCATGTCATCCCCATAGCAGCGGTGTTTCCGATAGTGGCTATGACCGAGTCCCACCAATCTGCAGCGGCGTCGGTTAGTTGAAAAGTAGCCAATCTCCTTTTGTCCATCTCGTTGCATTGGACAGCTTCGAACATGCGATCCATCTGTCTTAACCATTGCTCCGCCTTCCAGGGATCCGTGGTACCCGCAAATTGCTCGGGTCTGAGCGCACGGAATCTTTCCAGCAGCTTATCTCCCGTCTGGCGGTCTCGTTGGTTTTCATTCGCATTACTAACCCTCTCGAGACGTCTAATAAAAGCTTCAAATATTCCCGTGGGGTCGGCAGCCTCGGGCGCTCCTTCAATCAGATTTCTGTTCCTCCTTGGTCTTCCAGCCATTCTATGCATGATAGGGGTAGTAGAATGAGAAACATGCATGCAACAGTACTATGACGAAAATTTTCAAAGTAGTATATATCACTATAACACATACTCGTATTATCACATAAGCATACAATAAAATATATATTGAGTATATATAACACGTATTCGAACTAGGGCTGTCTAATAGCAAAGAGGTTGTATTCTTATCCTCTAGACTCTGGTTGTGGGCCATACTGACTTTTCCAAGATTTGACTTAGGAAGTTCGTCAGTGCCTAAGCTATTAATGAGGGCTATGGTATGCTTTAACTCCTTAGAAACTCGGCTACTATATGTCTGTAGGGGCATCATAAGTTATGGTTATCTCGGCTAATCCTAAATGGATATGTCTGAAGGTATATGGAAATTGTTATCATTCTTGTCGATGTGACAAGACAAACGGGTAATCATTTCTATGATAAAACCAACTTAGAATTTTAGTTTCTGAACTAAGGGTAATCCGTACTAAACTAACACTAGAACTTGGTTGTATAGCTTAGTAAAACTTAAGGGTAACCTATGTCACTAATCTATTGCGTGAATAACTGAGCCTGGTCAATCTAGAAAACCTATGGCTCTGATACCACCAAATCCTGTCACGCCCCGACGTAGCATAAATATGGAAAGCGTTTAATTTCCTTTATGGACCCGTAGGTCGCGACAGTTTGAAGGATCGATTCCGTCCCAAAAACTTCTAACAACATAAAACTATTAATCAGAGTAGGGCAAACAGGGCTCATAAAAATTTTTCTAACTTATTACAACTTATGGTACGGGGTTAACTAAGGCACAGACCGCCTTAAAAAAAACAATAACTTAAAGTCTATTACAGTCATCCTTATTACAAAACCAAATCATATCTTAAAGCACATAAACATAAAGCATATAAAAGTAAATTCTCTTCTCAGCAGTTGATCTCAATTAGCATAGTCATATGGTTCATCCTGATTATAACCTGCAAAGCCTGAACACGAATGTCCAGGACGCATCAACGCCGTCAGCTTCAAGAAGCTGGTGAGTATTAAAAACATAACTCTGAATGTAAAACATACTCATTTACCTTTTTCCCATTTCCATTTAAATACCACAAGTTTATATTTATGATAAAAAAGCTCGTTTTAGAAAACAACCACAACATTATTTAAAAGATAATTTCACACATATGTGACCGTGTATGAGAACAATGCACCATCTCATCTATCCGACTCTTTTCTCTCGACAACACCCAACAACCCTCTATCCTACTCCTGGTATCTTTGAAATACTAAGATAGCCACACTTTAGCAACGGGGCGCCAGGGAGTGTCCAGTTTGCCTCACACTTTGGTCCGGGGTACCAGGGAGTGTCCAATGCCTCACACTTTGAATACCCTAACCGCCATGCAAATACCGGGGCAACCCCCACACAGGTATCCAGACTCGAGTCATTCAGGGAGTGTCTATAGGCCACACTTTAGCACTTCCATGGGTGCCAGTGAGTGTCCAAGTTCGGCTTCACACACTTTAACGCTTCCATGGGCGTCAGGGAGTGTCCATTTTTGCCACCTTCGCATTTCAAAGACACCCTCATCCTCTTTTTCAACTCCAACCACAATCACATCCACAACCACAACCATAACCACAGCCACAATTACAACCACAACCACAACCACAACCACAACTCAAACTCATACTCTTTCCACACAATCATTACTCTTTTCCACACTATCATTACTCTTTTACACACTACCAACACTCACCATGCATGTACAACTGACTCCACATGAATGTCATCAAACTTTAAACATAAAGAAATTCACAGAATTAAAGAAATAATACGCGTACGGGGATTGAAAATTCGTAATTCATTGCCTTAATCATTTTAAACATAACTAATAGCATTCTAAAAACTGCTACTGAAATCCTCGTTTTCTGCCCAAACGGTGCAAAATCTGAGAAAATTGCATTAGACGAAAAGTGTGCAGAAACGAGTTTTACATGGGACAACGCGGGCAGAACCTTAAATTTCATTCGTTTTCCTAACAAAAATCTGAAAACAAAATTCTGCTACTGTTAAAATTAACTACCTAAATCAGTAAATAAGGAATGAGTTACATTTGGAGTGAGTTAGAAATACTCACCGTGATATAGATTTGAAGAAATTGTTGAGAAAGAAATATAATTACGAAATTCCCAAAATCCAAGCTTTGGCTATGGAGGATTGAGCTCTTCTCTCTCTCTACGAAATTGAAGAACTTCTCTGCACTCTCTAAACTCTCTGTGTATACTGAATTATGCTGTGATGAATGTGCAGAAAGTGTAGTGTGGTTGGGTGTATAAATAACCAAATTCCTACCAAGAAAACATTGGCCTAACTTCCCACTCATGAACCACTATCCTCCATTTAATACAAGGAATGTGCAGAAATGATGTGTAAATATACACTACAATTCATAATGCTCCATTGATAATTGAAAGGGTAGGTGGAGTTGGTGTGGGTCAAAGTGTGTTTGGGAATCAAGCTTATGGCATTAGGACAACACACATACTACAAGCATTTGCCAAACAAGTCCTAAGGGAAAACTTCAGCAATAATAATTGAGTATAAAGAAATTTGTCCAATCAGTTACTCCCAAAATTCTATGAAAGTTTAACATTGCGCGGACAGTTTTAAACCTAAACTGGTATTTTCGTGACACGGTGTTTATCACAAAAATACAGAGAATTCATTTTAACGTTAGAAATAGTTTTCTGATTTTATAAAAATACAGTTTGAGTTTAAAAGAAATAATTCCACCGTTTTGAAATATAGTTTTGAATTTTAACACAGGTATTGCAAGTTTTTATGAAAATTGCATTTTGACCCCAAAAGTAATTTCAATTAGTCAAGAATTAAACTTTTCACATAAGAATTAACATATAAACAGACAATATATATTAAATTTTAAATATGATAATGCAAATGATAATGAAAATTTTAAATATAATAATGCATGAAAATGCAGGTTATTACACCACGAAACCTTACACGCACCTCAAACATACCTAAATAAACTTGTGGGAACTAACAGAATGCTTTACAGATTCACGGCTAAAAAAAATACGAAAAAGTGCGTCTTTAGACACTTATGCTTGCAAAAGCTTAGTTATTGAGGTTTTGAGTAGTGAATCGGTAAACCGCTTAACCAAATGCCACGAAACCTTACACACACCTCAAACATACCTAAATAAACTTGCGGGAACTAACGGAATGCTTTACAGATTCACGGTTCAAAAAAAATGCGGAAAAGTGCCTCTACAGACACTTATGCTTGCAAAAGCTTAGTTATTGAGGTTTTGAGTAGTGAATCGGTAAACCTCTTAACCAAACGCCACGAAACTTTACACGCACCTCAAACATACCTAAATAAACTTGCGGGAACTAACAGAATGCTTTACGGATTCACGGTTCAAAAAAAATGCAAAAAAGTGCCTCTTTAGACACTTATGCTTGCAAAAGCTTAGTTATTGAGGTTTTGAGTAGTGAATTGGTAAACCGCTTAACCAAATGCCATCAAAACTTACACGCACCTCAAACATACCTAAATAAACTTGCGGGAACTAATTGAATGCTTTACGGATTCACGGTTCAAAAAAAATGCGAAAAAGTGACTCTTTAGACACTTATGCTTGAAAAAGCTTAGTTATTGAGGTTTTGAGTAGTGAATCGGTAAACCGCATAACCATTCGCCACAAAACCTTACTCGCACCTCAAACATACCTAAATAAACTTGTGGGAACTAACGAAATGCTTTGCGGATTCACGGTTCAAAAAAAATGCGAAAAAGTGCCTCTTTAGACACTTATGCTTGCAAAAGCTTAGTTATTGAGGTTTTGAGTAGTGAATCGGTAAACCGCTTAATCAAACGCCACGAAACCTTACACGCACCTCATACATAACTAAATAAACTTGTGAGAACTAATGGAATGCTTTACGGATTCATGGTTCAAAAAAATGCGAATAAGTGCCTCTTTAGACACTTATGCTTGCAAAAGCTTAGTTATTGAGGTTTTGAGTAGTGAATCGGTAAACCGCTTAACCAAACGCCACGAAACCTTACACGCACCTCAAACATACCTAAATAAACTTTCTGGAACTAATAGAATGCTTTACGGATTCACGGTTCAAAAAAAATGCGAAAAAGTGCCTCTTTAGACACTTACGCTTGCAAAAGATTAGTTATTGAGGTTTTGAGTAGTGAATCCGTAAACCGCTTAACGAAACGCCGCGAAACCTTACACGCACCTCAAACATACCTAACTAAACTTTCGGGAACTAACGGAATGCTTTACGGATTCACGGTTCAAAAAAAATGTGAAAAAGTGTCTCTTTAGACACTTGTGCTTGAAAAAGCTTAGTTATTGAGGTTTTGAGTAGTGAATCGGTAAGCCGCTTAACAAAATGCCACGAAACCTTACACGCACCTCAAACATACCTAAATACACTTGTGGGAACTAACGGAATGCTTTACGGATTCACGGTTCAAAAAAAATGCAAAAAAGTGACTCTTTAGACACTTATGCTTGCAAAAGCTTAGTTATTAAGGTTTTGAGTAGTGAATCGGTAAACCGCTTAACCAAACACCATCAAACCTTACACGCACCTCAAACATACCTAAATAAACTTGCGGGAACTAATTGAATGCTTTACGGATTCACGGTTCAAAAAAAATGCGAAAAAGTGACTCTTTAGACACTTATGCTTGAAAAAGCTTAGTTATTGAGGTTTTGAGTAGTGAATCGGTAAACCGCTTAACCAAACGCCACAAAACCTTACACGTACCTCAAACATACCTAAATAAACTTGTGGGAACTATCGGAATGCTTTGCGGATTCACGGTTCAAAAAAAATGCAAAAAAGTGCCTCTTTAGACACTTATGCTTGCAAAAGCTTAGTTATTGAGGTTTTGAGTAGTGAATCGGTAAACCGCTTAATCAAATGCCACGAAACGTTACACGCACCTCATACATAACTAAATAAACTTGTGAGAACTAACGGAATGCTTTACAGATTCACGGCTAAAAAAAATACGAAAAAGTGCGTCTTTAGACACTTATGCTTGCAAAAGCTTAGTTATTGAGGTTTTGAGTAGTGAATCGGTAAACCGCTTAACCAAATGCCACGAAACCTTACACGCACCTCAAACATACCTAAATAAACTTGCGGGAACTAACGGAATGCTTTACAGATTCACGGTTCAAAAAAAATGCGGAAAAGTGCCTCTACAGACACTTATGCTTGCAAAAGCTTAGTTATTGAGGTTTTGAGTAGTGAATCGGTAAACCTCTTAACCAAACGCCACGAAACTTTACACGCACCTCAAACATACCTAAATAAACTTGCGGGAACTAACAGAATGCTTTACGGATTCACGGTTCAAAAAAAATGCAAAAAAGTGCCTCTTTAGACACTTATGCTTGCAAAAGCTTAGTTATTGAGGTTTTGAGCAGTGAATCGGTAAACCGCTTAACCAAACGCAACGGAACCTTACACGCACCTCAAACATACCTAAATAAACTTGCGGGAACTAACAGAATGCTTTACGGATTCACGGTTCAAAAAAAATGCTAAAAAGTGCCTCTTTAGACACTTATGCTTGCAAAAGCTTAGTTATTGATGTTTTGAGAAGTGAATCGGTAAACCTCTTAACCAAATGCCATGAAACCCTACACGCACCTCAAACATACCTAAATAAACTTGCGGAAACTAACGGAACGCTTTACGGATTCACGGTTCAAAAAAAATGCGAAAAAGTGACTCTTTAGACACTTATGCTTGAAAACGCTTTACGGATTCACCTTCCAAACCATACTGATGTTTGCACTCTCTCAGATACTAACACATACCGTATATGAATACTTTATGAATCATTAAATGAAAAGATTGAGGAAGGCATGTATATATAGGTTCTAAAGTGACTGTTCATCAATAGTCGCAACCCTTAGAACGGGGACTATTCGTCAATGGTTACAACTCTTCGAATAAGGGACTGTTTGATGTAGCCAAACTCAACCATATATAACAACACTTAAAAATCAATTTCTCATTCAATTTTCCAACAAACTCTAGGGGTACTAAAATGTATCTTTACCCATAAATAAATGCACTTTACATTTTCCATGTGTTAGAGCAATAGATCTTTGTTGTTCATTAGGTAGCAGATCATCTAAATTAAAAAAAAAAAAAAAGATATAAAGCATATTGGGGTTCATTGTTCAAAACTTTGTTCTTGTTTTGAACTTTCCATGTGAATGGTTGTACATATACTATCCAAGTAAATGGTATGCAACAATTATTTTAGGGATATCATTTCACGTCTATGAAAGAAATGATACTTTTACTGATTTTTTGAGAATAACTAAAGAAGCTTTAATATGAGTATTAAAGAAGCTTTAGTTATTTATTATATTCTGGGTTAGCAGGTAGAAAAATGGATTGAGTGAACTCAGTAAATATTGAGTAAATCGATTCAAAGAAGAATAAAATGCTTGCTAAACCAAAATGGAAGCAAAAAGGATAGAGACCATTTGGTGGTGTTTTTGTACTCGGCAATTTGACCAATATATATATATATGTATGTATTTCTGTATTGATAAAATTCTCTCTGATTATGGGTTCCTGTAACTTGTCTACTTCACAGTTTTCATATATCAGTTTAATACTACCACCTAGTGGAATTTTTAGTGGAGCAAAAGCATTTATTGATATTTACAATCCTAAAGTTGAAGATGGTCAAAGCAGTGCAGCTCAAATCTGGATTGAAGCCGGTCCTATTAATCAAGTCAATTCTATCCAAGTCGGATGGGTGGTAATTATTAATATGATAATTACAAATTGTTTTTCTTCCTTGCCTCGTTACTCTTCCTTGCAACACATATTATTCCGTTTCTCTTAAAATGTCATGTTAGTATCATGTAGCAATACAGAGCGTGTGCAGGGATTGTCATATGTCCATCTTAAAGTGACTTTGTCATATGTCCATCTTAAAGTGACTAAATTATGACCTTTAAAAGATAACCCAAGTGCTGAGAAAATTATTTCTGTATCTGGGATTGGTGTTATCATACCATGTTTACCCAATGTTGTGATGCGTTCCACAGCTTGGTTCCTATGTTTCCATTTTTGGTTATACCCTTGTGGTTTGCATAATTACACTAACTTCCCTTGAGGTTGAATAACATATTCCTCTTCCGTCAGTTGACTATTAAGTTGATTGCTAAACTTTTTGATAATGACCAAATTATCTTTACCCAAGTTAATGAAAATTCCAAATAATATTTTTTTCCTTGAGTATTAATAAGAAGGGTTTTTTTTTTTTTTTTTTTTTTTTTTATTTCTAATTGTAAATTTTTCCCATTGACAATGTGTTGATTTTTTAGATTAATGAGTTAGATATTATTTTAGGGGTATAAATAATTAAATCAATTGTGTGCTGGCAAACCGATACGACAATTTGCACATGTAGGAGCCCTATGAGCTTGTAGGATGGGTTTTGTTGGTTGGTGAACCTGACCCAAGCCATCTCGTCCTTACTTTAGTTATGTGATATTCAACCACTACCTACGCTACACTGGGTTGCGGAGTGTTCAAATTTTTAGAATAAATATGATTTTGCATACTTGTAGTTTGGGTGTGATGTCACTTTGGTCCTTATAGTTTCAATTGAGACACTTTGGTACCTACAGTTTCAGTTTAAGTTCAACGAAAGCCATTTGTTGAGATCCTTTACAACTTTGATGGACTTAGATTCAATATTTTTGGTGTGACTTATTTATTTTAGGAGATTTTCACGGATTGTCCACATTTAACCCATGAAACTGTGGGGGACCAAAATTGTCCAAATTGAAATCATTTACACTAATTTTTAGGAACGCTGGTTGTATACTTTGTTTTTCCTTATGCTCCTTCTATAGTGCTCATTTCAGACAACCTTCTCATAGAAAAACAAGGAAATCTATGGATGAGAAAGTTAAAATACTTGAAAAAACCTAAAGAGGAAAAAAGACTAGGCACTAATATGCCTAATGAAAATGGCTTTAAGACTATGAGAAGAAATGTTTATGGTAACTAATTTGTTAAGTATATAATTTATTAAGTCTATAAACAGAGTATCTACATATTCCTTTTAGTTTCCATCAGCTAATATGTCTCATTTTCTCAATTATATACGTCAAGAGGTGTTTAGGTGTTATACTTGAGTTGAATTCCTATGCTTGATCTAATTCTACACCAGGTGAGATGTTTCTACTCAGGGCAAGCCCTATAATCAAATGGCTCAGAGTGTTATTACCTTGTTATTGTAAAGTGTTGCATTCAACCTTGAAGTTGAAGAGTTAATGAATTGCTACCTTTACAAGCTTTCAGTACCAAATGTTTTGACCTCAACTTCACTACAATACCAAATGTTTTGACCTCAACTTCACTACAATACCAAATGTTTTGACCTCAACTTCATTGATCGAAATGTTTATCCAAATGCACGTGCTGATCTTTTCTACTAATTTTTGACATTTGAATTCATGGATTTATCAGGTGGATCCAACGGCATATGGTGATCATCACACACGTCTTTCTACCTATTGGACTGCAAGTCTAAAATCTTTATCGTTGACTAGTTAGTGTTTCTTCAAATCGATAGTTTCCTAATTTAAAATTTTATGTAAACTGCAGCTTGGATTGGAGCTCATGTATTGTAGAATAACTGACACACATATCGTAAATCGATAACTATGACTAGTTACTAGATTTACACATGCAGAGTGCTTATTTACTTAAAACAACTTTACTAAGTCGAAGATCAATCTTTCATTTGTGAGAGTGAGGAGCATGTTAAGCATCCCCTTTTTATTTGCCAGAGAGATGCCATTACGAACACTGGTCTTCCCTAGATATTTAAAGGATATCTTGTAAGGATCGGGCAGAAGTTATCTTTGTAGAAGACCCAAAACTTCATAGTATGTGGACCCTTTGTGTCTGCTTTGGATATTACCAAGAAAAAATAAATAAGTAACTTTAGTCACAATTACAGCTTTTTGAATTAAAATATCTTTTCCTTTCTGAGCAGTTTCTTTTATAAGGTAATTTTGCAACGTGTAGTTTACGTCTTTTCTGTGCATAGATTGCGGATTTGTTGTAATTCTTGTTGTGATGCTTTTACTTATTAAAAAAAACACCAAGTAATGTGTGTTTTCAGATGGCGTGCATCATCCTTCTTATATTGAAGTAATTTTGATATCCTGGCTATGGGTACTGGAACTTCTGGTGAGAAATAGAATTAACTTCTAAAAAGGGTATGTATAAGACTAGTTGTTCTCTGTAATTAAGCCGATTGGCCTGTTGTTTATATCAGATTGCTGGTCTTGATTGGGATTAATCTTTGGTAATATATTTAAGTTTGACGAAGAAAGTAGAATATACATCTTAGATTTGGTCCACCAAAGTGCTATTTTGACAAAATCAATCTATCTCTATTAGCCTAGCCTATTAATCGCTGACATCTTGACAGGGAGATGGATATAGAAGCACCGAGTGTTATGATATTCGTTGTCTAAGTTTTGTGCAAATTGACAAGAAAATTAGTGGAGATCAATATACTCTGCGGGCTTCTGTGTATCAGGTATGGTCCCTGTCACTTGAACCAACATGGCTTTTATATTTAATATGCATTATTGCTCATTAATGCCCAATAATAAAGCCTTGTAATGGGAATCTTTAACTTGTTCCCTTTATCTAAATCACCATAGATTGCTCAAAAAGAGCGTACTATAGTATGATATTATTATGGCTCTTAATTTATCTCTCTTTTCCTGTGATATTCGCAGTCTTATTTTGTTGTGATAGTAGTTGTGCTGCTTTGTTACATTTCAATGAAATTCAAATCTTTCTTCCATGTAATATGTTGGTGACATTTAAATCTTTCTTCCCTATAATATCCACATTTATCTTCTGTAATTAGAAGCATGATTGTGAATTTAGTGTTGCTATCAACGCCGTCTAAGATTTTTTTTTGGGAAAATTGGTGAAAGGGTCATTAAGAGGAGTTTTATTGGGATTAAAGACAATTTAAATACACATTGAAAATAAGTCCAGCCAATGATAAAAAGACAAAAAGATACACATTAAAACACACGCGCCACATGCGCTGGAATAGCTGGATCACGCTGCCCAAAGCATGCCCACGTGCCTCACGCGCACGCTTTGTTTCCCAGGCCGCTTGCACCATGCGAGCATTGCACCATATAATTTTCAATTTCGAAAAAATATTTTTTAAGCTTAAACCTCCATAACTTTTGATCTACAACTCCATTTTTTGTAAATTTTATACCGTTGGACTTGTGTCAAGGAGAGCTACAAAACTAGTACCATTGTTGATATGTTTTGAGCAAAAAAAAAAATTCAAATTTTTACATACATCAATAATAAGTGAAATTTCACTTAATATTTCACTTAATTTTACTGCATATTTAAAATGTTAAGTGAAATTTTACTTGACTGCATATTATGTCCTGCATTATGTCAAACTCTCTAACTTTGAGAAGATACTTTATAGATTGCAGGATTTTTAAAATTTCACTTAACATTTTAATTTTAATTTTCCCTAAAATAGTCATGATTTATGAGAATGGCATCTCATTGTTCATTGTCCAAAATTCTGGTTAATTATCCATTCTAAAGAAGAAATGAAGTTTGAGTGACTTCATAAAAAAAAAAGAAGTTGCCAGTTCTTTTAGCATAGGCATGATACCTAGGACTTATCACAAAGAAAATGGGGCACAAGAAACTCCATATTTGTGAATACTTCAGAGTTAAGGCATTTGAAAACTTCCTTTTAGCAGTTTTGGTATTGCTTTTGCAAGTGATACAACTGTAGATGAAATTGAGATTTGCACAAACATTGTGCAGGAATTAAGAAGCCAGTTGTAACATAACACATCAGAAATAATTCATGAAAACTCAATTACTTTATTAAGTTTTCAGCATGTAATGAAAAACACCGTTAATAGTTTGGAATTTAGTTCCTATGTTTCAGAAACATATTGGCATAACAAATTTAACGGTTAAGTTATATGATGATGTACTAGACTGACACTGTAATGTTTTTGTCTTTGGAGCACTACTTTCACTTTTACTCCACAAGATCCTTACTTGATGAACTAACTACCAACTTAATCTTACTCAAGTCGATCTTATGTTTCTTCTTTTTTGTGATCATAGCATTTGATGGTACAGATCAAGTTTACTATATCATGCATGACCAGTTCAACCTCTATAAATATTAAGTGAAATTTCACTTAATATTTTATGTACTCAATGAAATTTTACATAATATTCTAGATATCAAGTGAAATTTCACTTATTATGTACATATGTAAAAACTTGAATTTTTTTTTGCTCAAAACATATCAACAATGGTACTAGTTTTGTAGATCTTGTCGACACGATTCTATCGGTATAAAATTTGTGGAAAATGGAATTGTAGATCAAAAGTTATGGAGGTTTAAAGTTTAAAAATATTTTTCGAAATTAGAAATCATACGGTACAATACTCACACCATGTGAGTGGCGTGGGTGACAATATTGGCGCGTGTTGGTGATGTGGGCTGAAAATTCGTGCACCTGGGTGTGCTTAGGTGCCGTTTGATTTGGATATTTTATAATTCCTTTAAGGGTAGTTTGGTCAAATAGGAATAGTAAAATGGACTTGAAAAGTGATATTTTAATATTTTGGATATAAGTTAAAAATGGGCTTGGACTTTTGTCCTTGGAGAGTTTATGATTAATGGGCCATCTTTTAATTCAAGTATGTCCAACTTTAAGGACCTTAAGCCAAGCCTCCCATTTTTTTCCCTTTTTATCGAGGTAAAGAACTTTTTTTTTACTACAGTTGAGAGCTATGAATAGTTGTACTCGTCCTATTACTACTTTATATTGCATTCTTCGTAAATTTATCTTCTTCATCATAGTAGGTGTCTGAATAATGGATCAAGACTTTTACATGCTCTGATATCATGTTAACAACCATCTACTCTAAAAGCTTGAACTATTAGAGAGAGTGTAACGTAAGCATTTATACTCTCAACAAAAATGTTGAAAGAAAAGAAGATGTTGATATCGGGTATTTTTGTTGTAACAAGAATATAAAAGAAAAAGCCAATTCCTCTCGTTACTGCCCCAACATATAGTTTTATCAGCTGATAGTGGTTGTGCATAGAAGTACCTTAAAAGGAAGTGGCAGATAAGACAATTTTTTAGGTTTATTTAGGGGGATATATAAGGGTAAGGTTTTAAGGCGTTAGTCAATTTAAGAATTGGGTGAATATGGGGGCTGTTTAGGACACTCTGAGCAATATACTTTTTAAAGTCCTAAGGGATTGTTTCAGGGTGAAAAGAATTTAGCCTTTGTAATAGGCTTTGCTGGTTAAAGGAATAGAAAAAAGGGAATTTAGCCTTTGTAATAGCCTCTGTGGCTTATCCATGGCTTGTAGAAAGTGAAAAAGAAATAGAAAAAAGGAAGGCAACAAGTTAGGCATCATAGTATACATTAGTTTACAGTCTATCTAGGTCCGGCAGTGTACTGTTGTAATTGTGTTGTCCACTGTGGTGCAATGACTTAGAAATGTAACTTTGCTGTTTGGATTAGGTGACTAGTATGCTATTCTTGTAGTGCTGAGCGATGTGGGCGTTGATATAAATTTATCAAACTTTTCTGTTCGGAGTCAATTCCGTATTGTAATAGAATTTGGTTGAATACCAAACAGAGCCTTTAGCTCTTGTTCATTAAAGGAACCCCAGACCCTAGTTTTCTTTTTTCTTTTTTTTTAATCATATTAACTTCCTTTGAAATTTGAGTCTGGAATGCATCACACCACACATGGGATTCCAATGGCATCACAACAACTAGGAGAAATTATGTGTGTGACTACCACACCGTGAGACTTTTACTGTGATTTGAGTATTATGTGAGAAGAAAGATAGAAGAATTGATGATTTTATTCATTCACAAAGAGTATGTATATATACAAGCTAGGGAAGACAGAAAAAAGAAACAAAGAGAAGAAAAGGAAAGAAAAGAAAAAGGAAATAGACAACTAGAATAAATTACAATCAATTTAATCCTAATCAGTCCGTGAATACGTTTGACTATAATAAATATAAATATATATTCCAACACTCCCCCTCAAGCTGGAGATGGAGCAAAGATATCAATGAGACCCAGCTTGATCAAAGACGACTTTAGGAGAGAGGGACTAACAGACTTTGTAAACATATCAGCAGCTTGATTGGCAGAGGGCACAATTTCTAGGACAATGACTCCAAAATGAACTTTCTCTCTAATGAAATGAACATCCACTTCAATATGCTTAGTACGTTCATGGAGAACCGAGTCAGAAGCAAGCATAAGGGCAGACTTGTTATCACAGAACAACGTGGATGAGCCATTAACCGGATATCCCAACTCTTTCAGAATATAACGCACCCATAGAAGCTCACATGCCATGGCCCGATACTCTGCCTCAGCGGAAGAACGAGAAACTACAGCTTGTTTCTTGCTTTTCCATGAGAGAAGATGACTCCCATAGAAAGTGCAGAATCCGGATGTGGACCGACGATCACTCTTAGACCCAGCATAATCAGCATTAGTGAAGCAGGACACCCCAGACTGTGTACCTGCAGAATAAAATATTCCAAGACCCGGACAAGTCTTGAGATACCGGAGTATATGATGAACAGCATCAAGATGAGATGATCGTGGAGCATGCATAAATTGACTTACAACACTGACTGCAAATGTAATGTCGGGTCGAGTGTTAGTCAAGTAAATAAGACGGCCAACAAGGCGCTGATATACCGAAGCATCAGGAATAAGTTCCTCAGACTCATTAGTCAGCTTATGATTGGGATCCATAGGAGTAGAGGCAGGACGACATCCCATCATACCTGTATCTTGCAGAAGATCCAGAGTATATTTTCGTTGAGACAGTGATATACCTCGATGAGAGCGGGCAACTTCTATCCCGAGAAAGTACCGAAGAGGCCCCAAGTCCTTAACATCAAAAGATTGACTAAGGGCCTTCTTGACTTTGGTAATGCCTGGAGCATCATCCCCTGTAATAATGATATCATCAACATATACCAGAATAATAACTGACCGGCCATCAGGTCGATGATGGGTGAAACAAGTGTGATCAGAGTGGCATCGAGTGAAGCCCAAAGATAAAATGACCTCACTAAGACGGTTGAACCAAGCTCGGGGTGATTGCTTAAGACCGTATAAAGATTTTCGAAGACGACATACCTTCCCTGAATACTCCCCCTCAGCCCGAAAACCCGGAGGAGGATCCATATAAATAGTCTCATCCAAATCCCCATTCAGAAAGGCATTTTTAACATCCAATTGATGTAGGGTCCAGTTGTGAGATGCAGCCAAAGAGATTATAAGCCGAACAGATGTCAATTTGGCTACAGGAGCAAAGGTAGCGCTAAAATCCTTGCCTGGGATTTGAGTAAAGCCCTTGGCCACTAGACGTGCCTTATAGCGCTCGATAGTATCATCAGCCTGATACTTGATAGTGAAGACCCACTTACACCCAATAGTTTTCTCACCAGAGGGGAGAGGCACAAGTTCCCAAGTCTGATTAGTTTGAAGGGCATCCATTTCCAAGGTCATGGCAGCCACCCACTGTGGATCCTGGAGAGCTTCAAAGACAGACCGAGGGATGGATGTGGAGTCAACCTGACTAAGAAAAGAGCAATAGGAATCTGAAAGTCCATGATAAGAAACATACTGATCAATGGGATGATTAGTACTAATAGAAAAACCATAACGATTAGGAGGATGGAGAAGCCGTGTGGAATGTCTAGTAGGTAAATTAAGGAGTAGAAGCATTACCAGATTCCGGGGAAGACCTTGGAAGTGGAGTCTGAGCAGGAGGCCGGCGAGAATACACCTGAGTAGGAGAAGTGGTAATGACAGGAGGAAGGGAGGAGGAAGTCTCTGAAGATGGTTCAAACAGAGGAACAGGACGGGGAAGCAACTCATTATCTTCAGATATAGTAGGATGAGAAGAAGCAGGAACAGACTGAGGACCTGTAAAAAATGGAGTATCCTCCAAAAACGTAATATCCATAGAATGATACATATGACGAGTAATCGGATCATAACACCGGTAACCTTTTGACATAGGTGAATAACCTAAGAAGATGAGATCATGTATAAGGGAATTAAAATCCCTAAAATTAGGGATTTTCGATTTAACAGAATGATGTGATAATTTTTCACTTTTTTGTGCAAAATTTCTCGCTAACTTCATTTACATAACATATGATCTATTGATTCCAGTCTATGCAAGTGAGAAATTTCTCACTAATTTAATCTACATACGATGTGGCAAAGCGTAATCGTAGTAAATCAAATTTTCTATAACAAAATATAAGAAGCATAAATCAAACTGCAAGAAACTTCTCACTAGTTTTTGTTGATTTTCAATATGCTTTTGAGCAATTTCTCACTGAATTAATATCCCTAAAATCAAGGGATTTCGGATTTAACAGAGTAATGTGATAATTTCTCTCTCTCTCTCTCTCTCTCTCTCTCTCTCTCTCTCTCTCTCTCTATCTATCTATCTCTCTCTCTCTCTCTTTGTTTATACTGCTTTGTATATTAAAAAAACTTCCAAAATTGTGTTATATGCAGTTTTGGGAAACGTATTTTTAGGAGATCATGGATAATGGAATTAATATCCATATGATCAAGGGATTTTCGGTTTAACAAAGTGATGTAGGAATTTTTCATTTTTTTGTGAGAAATTTCTCACTAATTTCATTTACATAACATATCTATTGATTACAATCTATACAAGTGAAAAAATTCTCACTAATTTAATCTACATACAATGAGGAAGTAATTTTTTACAGCCTATATAAGTGAGAAATTTCTCACTAATTTCACTACATAACAAATGAGCAATTTATTACAAACTATAAAAGAGAGAAATTTCTCACTAACTTCATGTTCATGACAAGTGAGGAATTTTTTACAGCCTATACAATAAAGAGATCCTCATCAATACTATAAGTATGTATACAAACGGTTTGGATCTTAAGCGGACCTTAAAAACCGGGCCTAAAGAAATTTCAAAAGTGAAAATTTTCAAAAATGATAAATTCACACATTTTTGTGAGAATTGTTCGCTTTTTACACAGTTTGGACTGTGTATACAAATTCATGGAAGTGAGTAAATCTATGGCACAACCATCGATGAATGCATCAAATCCATGAGCCATTTCGGAGTAATCGTCATCTGTATCGTCTCGCGATCGGTGGATTTTGTTGATGATGGGCTGCAAATATAAAACCTTGCTTTTCACTCGCATTTCTGAGAACAAAGATGAAATCGAATTTTTCTCGCCTAAAACGATTCAATTCCGGTGAGATATTTTGATTTTTTTTCTCATGAACTGGTGAGTAATTTATCCATAGAGTGGTCACTGACGGAGAGGGGTGGCCTTAGATGGTGGTGTATGTTGATTTAGGTGAAGGGAGGTAGAGAGGGGAGGAAGAGAAAGGTGGTGGGTGGTCGCCAATGGCGGTGGCCTCTCTCTCTTCTTTCTCCTTCTCTGTCTTCATCTTTCTCTCTCTAGCAGATTTTCTCTCTCTCTCTATATATATATTCATATATATATATATAGACAGTCCAGCTCTTAAGTTACCATAAAAAATGGACCGTGTAAAAAGTGAGAATTTCTTACAAAAAAGTGAGAAGCGTGTTAAAAGTGAGAAATTCTCTGATTTGAATTTGAAACCCAGATTTTATGTGGATATATATTTATATATACGAGGGCAGTTTTGTCCTTAAAATACTGTAGGGACCTATTTCTAGATTCATTTGAAAAAGGGGCATATTTCTAGTTAGATGCATATATTAGGACTGTATATTAAATTACCCTTTTTTTTTTTTGGAACTCCATGAATTTGGTAATACTATCATTCCTAACAAGGACACTGACTAAACTAGAACTAACAAATATAAATAAACATATTTTTTGTTGTTCTACGTTTATGTTACATTTATTTTATGGAAATGTACCATTTAGTCCCTAATTATGGACTTTAATTGAATCATGGAATTCTCTCCCAGAAATTAATAGGAATTGATCCTGACTTGATTTGGTGTATAAAAATTAATCCTTAATTAGCAATTTAATCAATAATTAGTCCATATTCCTAAATGGTTAGTATAAATCCGGACCATTATACTCTTATCATACATTTATACATAACTGTATATATATACATTTATGTACATTTAAACATAACTATATATATACATATATATATATGAAACATGTGAAATACAAATAAAGTTAAATTAGGTATTTAACATAAAACATGGAACAGATTTTTAGAAGATCATGGATAATGATGTTTATCCCAAAAATCATGCTGAATGTAATTCAAAACAATGCATTTTAAATCTGTATGTAATTTGTTTATTGTAAAGGATTTGTATGTTTTATTGACTCAAATCATAGAAATAACAGATAATTTTGTTTGGAAAATTGAAGGTTGCTAATAAAAAGGTGAAAATTCTCACAATACAGTGCAAAATTCAAAACTATAATTCACAATATAGTGCAAAATCATGCTGAAATTCATTATCTGAGATTTTGGTGATAAGCTTGTTGGAAGAAGTGACTTAGTTGTGAGAAATTTCATATTACATCCATTTAAAAAGTGAGAAATTTCACATTTTGTCCATTCAAAAAGTGAGAAATTTGTATTACTAAGTGAGAAATTTGTTATTAGAGCATTGGAAATTGCCCATATGATTAGATGCACATATGTATATATGTACCATGTACCAGCACAAATAAGGTGTGTGAATGACGGGTATGGCAAGTGTAATATATGGAGATCATGGATAGGAGAATAAAGATAGATAAAATCAAGAAGTTCCCTTATTTTACTCAACTTTTAAATTTGTTTACTTAAATCAAGGAGTTTCCTAAGTGTATTAAGTGAGAAAGATAGTGAACTTACGGTGGGATGTTTTCTATATATGATTCAGTTATTAAGTGAGAATTTCTCACAATGGTAATAATTAGTGAGAATTTCTCAGTATTAAGTGAGAATTTCTCACTTTTACATACTGAACATGTACAATTTTTCACTTAAATTAGAAGCAAAAAAACACAAATTTTTACACCACACAAAAATAGAAAATTTTCACTTCAACATATGGATCATGTACAATTTCTCAGTTAAATTAGAAGTGAGGAAAAAGAAAATTTTTATACTAAACAAAAATAGAAGTGAGAAATACCCACTTTTTATGCATGCAAACTCAACCATTCACACAGAGATTAGATCAAAGATTTCTCACTTCGAATATTTGATGAGAAATTTCTCACTTCGACATATTTATCATGTAGAATTTCTCAGTTAAATTAGAAATAAGAAATACACAAATTTTTATAACTAATAAAAATAGAAGTGGGAAATACTCAATTTTTATACAAACTCAACCATTCACACACAGAGTACATCCGAAATTTCTCACTTCGACATACAAATGCGAACCATCAAATTGATGAGCAATTCACAACTTCTTGCCATTATCATCTTCGTCGAAGCCCAAAAAAAATGAGAAAATTCTTATAAAAGCTCAAACATGAAATGAACAACAAATCTTGCGTTTCACCAAACCGTGAGAAATTTTGCAACCAATTTTGTAAGAAATATGCGAATCTCTTGATCTTCTTCTGTTCACTTTGATCTCTGCGAATCGCCTAACTGTCGATGATCTTCTTCAGTTGCATTCGTTCTTCGTTGCTCACCTTCAATCGCCTCCAAATCATTGGAGCTTTGTGAATTTAGAATTTCTCTATTTTTTTTTCCAAATATCTCATTGAATAGAATAATTTTAGAAGGAACGTGATTTATGGGATTTTAATTTCAATTTTTTAAAATGCTATAATATTGTAGAAAAGTCAACAACATGCATGGATGTGGGGTATTTTGGTCCTCAAAATAAATTAGGGACCTATTTTCAGTTTCATTTTTAAAAAGAACATATTTTTAGTTAGGTGTCTATATTAGGACTAAATATTAAATTACTCATTATTTTATGTAGAATAGCATTACATCAGGCTAGCTAGGGACGGCAACATATCCCACCATACCAAGGTCCAACCTGCTTGGCCTTTAACCGAATAGATTTGGAGAAAGTATAATAGGTGTAGGGATAATTTTGGTAATTCAAAACAAAATTATATAAGAGGTCGGGTGCAAATGCGGAGTTAAGAATTATTTTTGGGGGGACTGAGGACTATGGGGATTCGCTGCCTCCTGAAATAAAAATTTGGGATCGGTTACTACATATTTGATAATAAGACAAGAAAAAATTCAAGACTCTGCCCCTGATTACATGTATGCGTGTTTAAGACGGTTTAGCATTCTAATGATTTAATTGAATCAAATGAAGTATCTAGAATTATACATGCAAATTGTGCTAATTTAAAAATGTGTTCCATTAGATTTATAGATAAAATCTTCCCAGTACAAATCCAAACTCGTCAACCAATGATGGAAAAATACATATAAATGAATTGTACAAAGCTAGCAAGAAAAGTTAATATTGAAAACAACCAAATAATAACAGTGATTATAGTTGATCATAGTGGTAGAAGTAGATTGCAACATTAACTTGTATTTCTATCTTTGGATGGTGGTGTTGTCACTTGATTAGAGTGACAGTCAGGAAGTATTGAGTGATTTTTTATTTTTTAGTTGGAATTGTAAATGTTATTAGGTTTTAACAATGGTTAATATTGTTAAAACCTAAAGTGTTTCAGATTTCATTCTCTCTCTCCACGAACCATGCCCAGTAAGTCAAAAGGTGTAATAACCTGCATTTCCATTTAATTCTGAAATTCATTTTTATATTTAATTGGAAATTGCATTGTCATATTTAATTTCATTTGGTATTGACTGCTTCATTTAATTTCATTTCCCATGTTCTAAATTTTATTCCTTGATTTATTGTGAGCTATGAATTCTTTTGGGGTCAAACTGTAATTTTATAAAATTGAACAACACCTGTGTTAGATTTCAAATCTGTATTTCAAAACGGTGGAAATGCTTTCTTTTAATTCAAGCTGTATTTTTATAAAACCAGAAAATCAATTCTTACGTTAAAATGAATTTTCTGTATTTTTGTGGTGACCACCGCGCCCCGAAAGTACCAGTTTATATCCAAAACTGTCCGCACTGTGCTAAACTTACACAGATTTTGGAAGTGACCGATTTGGACATTTGCTTTATTTGCCATTTATGGCAAGTAATCATTGGATATGCCTTGTTTGGTTTTGGTCCAATTGGTGTGTGTGATTTGTGTCTTAAAATAGCTTTTCCCAAACAACATCAAGTTGCCCCCTACTACACCTACTTGACCTTTAGCTCATCAAAGAGTTCCTTGCAATCTATAGAATGTGTATACGTAAATACATATCTGCTGATCATTGATGTTTATATTGATAATTAAAAATCTAAGTGCATTTTGTTGAGTGTATTAGAATATCCTTGGGCTCCAAGTTCCCCAAAGTTTGAGCTCTATATAACTCACATTCCTTGTTTCATTTATACATTCTGCATTCTAAATCACAGAGAGGTAATAGAGAGTGTGAGAGCTCTTTGTGCTAAGAATTTCAGAAAGAGAAAACTTTTATCTCTATAGTTTGAAAGCTTAAAGTTTGGAGTTCTTGTATTGGATTCTTTCTCAACAAACTTTCTACTCCTTATCAAATCGGTGAGTATTCTAAACTCACTAAGAACGTAATTACATGTTCAAATTCTGTTTGATTAGCTCGATTTAGAAATCTCCATTGTTGATTTACGTTTGAAACTCAAAAGCTTGAAAACATGGGTTTTCCAAACTTAACCAAAATTAGTTTTGTGAATGAAATATGATAGATTATAGTGTGTACAGTATATGGTGGTAAAATTAGAGCTTAATTCATTCATAGGAGAAAGTATATTAAGAATTAGTTTTTGACATGTTTTAGTTTTTCATAAAATTCAAGAGATATGATTTGATTCTTGTAAAATTAACCTTGGAATCTTAATCCTCTTTTAAAAACAAAGAAAATCATATAAGATAAGGCTTGGTTGATCACAGAATTGAAATGGGTCAAAAAGACCCCTGTTTTACTGAAACAGGGAAGTCTGGGGGAAGAAGACGAAGCCTCAGCTTCATCTCGCGCCACGATCGCGCGCGCGAGAATCGCGCGAGCGACCCTTCGCGCGAGCGGCCCGCGCGCGCGAGGTTGCCCTCCCCAGGCAAACGTGAGAATTCATATTTATATAATTGAAAATTGGCTGGTCGCGCGAGCGAGGGTCGCGCGAGGACCCCTTCGCGCGAGCGATCCGCGCGCGCGACCCTGCTTTCCTCAGGCAGACAGAAAAGGTTATTAATAAAAGAAAAATGGGCATATCGCGCGAGCGGCCCGCGCGAGCGACCTTTCGCGCGAGCGGCCCGCGCGCGCGAGGTTGGGCAGATTCTGTTTTTGTCTGTTTTGTGTTTAAGAACTGTTTGGTTCAACTTTTATATACTGTTAAGGTTCTGTTGGGATATATAGTTAATCAGAACTCTATTTGGTTATGTTTTGAATGATTAAAACATGGTAGTATGATTTATCAATCCCCGTACGCATGTTGTTCCTTTAATTCAGTGTTTTGATTAGATTCATGTGCATGTCATTCATGTGGGGTCAGTGGTACATGCATGTGGGCGTTAGTCAGTGTGGAAAAGAGTAATGGTAGTGTGGAAAGAGTATGAGTTTGTGTGGTTGTGGTCGTGGTTGTGATTGTGGTTGTGGTTGTGGTTGTGGTTGTGGTTGTGATTGTGATTGTGGAAGAGGGTATCTTTGAAATGCGACGGTGGCAAATATGGACACTCCCTGACGCCCATGGAAGCGTTAAAGTGTGTGACGCCGAACTCGGACATTCCCTGGCACCCATGGAAGTGCTAAAGTGTGGCCTACGGACACTCCCTGATAACTCAAGTCTGGATACTGTGTGAGGGGTTGCCCCGGTATTTGCATGGCGGTTAGGGTATTCAAAGTGTGAGGCATTGGACACTCCCTGGTACCCCGGACCAAAGTGTGAGGCAAACTGGACACTCCCTGGCGCCCCGTTGCTAAAGTGTGGCTATCGTAGTATTTCGAAGATACCAGGAGTAGGATAGTGGGTTGTTGTGGCTGTCGAGAGAAAAGCGTCGGCAAGATGAGTGTGGTGCATTGTTCTCATACACGGTCCCATCTGTTTAAATTACCCTCTTTTAATAAAGTTGTGAATGTTTTCTAAATGAGCTCCTTACTTCAATAATAAACTTGTGGATTTAAATGGGAATTGGGAAAAGGTAAGTTGGTATGTTTTACATTCAAAGTTATGTTTTTAATACTCACCAGCTTCTTGAAGCTGACGACGTTGATGCGTCCTGGACATTCGTGTTCAGGCTTTTCAGGTTATAACCAGGAGGAATCATACGACTACGCTAATTGAGAATGGCTGCCCTCGGATGAGAAACTGTTTATTATATGTTTTAAGTTTATCTGTTTTAAGTTATGAACTATTTCGTTTTATAAGGATGACTGTATCAGACTCTAAGTTATTATTTTATTTTCAAGGCGGTCTGTGCCTTAGTTGACCTCGGTTCATAAGATGTAATAAGTTAGAAAGTTTTTGTAAGCCTTGATTGCTTTACTCTGATTATTATGCTTTGTTGTTTGACGTTTGGGACGGAATCGATCCTTCAAACTGTCGCGACCTACGGGTCCATAAAGGAAATTAAACGCTTTCCTTATTTATGCTACGTCGGGGCGTGACAAAAGGTCTGGCTACTGGAGCTGAGCGGAAGCTTTGTTTGCGTTCCAAATTCCATTTTCTCTCTCTACTTTTTTCCCTTAATTCTCTCTTCCTCTCTTCTTCATCACCATCACCGGTTATGTACAGAGAGCTTGTAAGATTTGTGCTTAGACTTACTAGAAATCAAATCAAAGCCCATCTGTCCAACAAGTCAAAAGGCAATGATAATAAAGCTTTTCAGTATCATCTTCTGCATTATCGCGATCGAGAGTCACATGACAATGACTTCAGCCGATGAAACAGATTCTGACGTAACATTTTTTTATCCTCCGAAGTACTACTACCACCACCACCACAAGAAGTTACTGCGACTGTCGCAGGTGGTTTCTCTTGTGGTTGGGGTGGCCTTCGCAGCGGCTGTTCTAGTAGGAATTGCTGCATGTGGCATTTATTGGTACTGGTCTATTAAGAATCATGCAACTCCGCCAGCGCGGCCACCACCAATTGGGTTACCTGAATAAAATGTCATCACAGATTCGCTTAATTCCTTCCTAGTGCTTCTATTTCTTCACCCTCGTAGTTCTTTTTTCCTTTTTCTTGTGTTTGGTTCAGTTACATGGGAAAAATAAAATCGGGGCTTAGACTCATTCGATCTGTTCAAAAAAAATATACACATTACAGATTGGCTATTTATCCATCGAAGGATGATTGAGTAATTTTGTGCGTACGAGCGTGTCAGGCAAACAAGTTGCCAATGTGATTGTGTGAGTTGTATAAGCCAAATGCACCTCAGCAGGCCAATTGTGACCGTTCGATGCCTTAATTAAAAAGACTTTTATCGTGTAGAATGAACGAACAGAAATAGAAGACAATCTAAGTTATTCTATAACTAAATATTATAAAGCAATAATAGAAAAGGAGATGCTTTATTTAAAACAAAGCAAAATACAGATCCTAACCTCGAAGAGGACTTCGAAGTGGGAATACTACTCCTAAGGAAAGAAGAAAACTATATGACAATAGAGATGTATTCTGAAGAGTTGATTGGTATGTTTGCGTGTGTCCCCTATGCTCTTCATCCCTTCTTCTATTTGTAAGATCTCGAAGTAACTACTCCTTTATATTTTCACATGCTATAACTTGTTACTTCAAACTGCTTGATCTCCTTTCAACACGTGTCCTGACAGTTCCTCTTTGAAATTGAACCTTATTGAAAGACAAACTGCTCGGGCTTAGATCTTCTTGTTTAAATCCTTCCGCGTGTCATACTTCTATTCTTCCACAATGAGCAATACAGATGCATTAGAGCATTACACATGTCAACACCTCACTAGTACCCTTGAACTTTACACGTGTCAACATATCACTGGGCTAGATTTTTATGGCACAAAACATACACCCCCCTCCCTCCTTCCAGCGTCAATTACCTGTTGAACTGTTGAGATTGTTTATCCCACATCGGGGACTTATAACTTAGCTACTCAATGTATAAGTTCAAGGGGCTACTCCACCCATTGTCAATTAGCTTTGGGTTGGATGCTCCAATTTAATATGGTATCAGAGCAAGTGTTTGAGATTGTCTTTCCCACATCGGGGACTTATAACTTAGCTACTCAATATACAAGTTCAAGGGGCTACTCCACCCATTGCCAATTGGTTTTGGGTTGGATGCTCCAATTTAATATGAACAAAAGTGTAATTGGCGGTTTGATTTTTTCATAACTACTAGTAACTTGCACATTTAATGTCTTCCCATGAACTTTGAAAACCGAAGCTTATGATTTGAATTCAAATTTCTTTAATCTGCTCTCTATAAAGCTCTAGATATCTTCAAGATTTCACCATCTTCTTCAAACTGTCTTCAAACTCCCCTTAGTTCATTATATCCTTGAACCCATGGACTCAGAATGGAGCCCAGATAATTTTCCAATTAACTTACCAGAAGATGTCAAATCTGCCACAAAACTCAAACAACTTGACATCCTGACCACTTGGGTTGAAGGAATTCTAGTTGAGCCACCTTCTAGCCACTAAACACTTTTTGGCTGGAAGAAATGGGCTGCTCATGTTATGCCCTCAAACTTTGAAGATTCCGACGATACCTTTTTTTATCCACCAAATTACTACTACCATCATTACCACCACCTGAAGTTACTGCAACTGTCGCAGGTGGTTCCTCTAGTGGTTAGGGTGGCCTTCATGGCTGTTGTTCTAGTAGGAATTTCTATATATAGCATTTATTGTTGCTGGTCTATTAAGAATCACGCTACTCTGCCACCACCTATTGGGTTTCCTGAATAAAATATCGTCACAGATGTGAGAAATTATCGTATGAGCGCATCACATGGTGTGATGGACTATTGTGAAGTGTTAATCTTGTGGATCTCACGTGGGTCTTACAATAATCGACGGTCAACAATAGGCCGTCACACCATGTGACAGGCTCATGGGACAGCTTCTCTAGATTTGCTTCCCTGTTAGTGCTTCTATTTCTTCACCCTTGTAATTCTGTTACCCCTTTTCTTGTATTTGGTTAGGTTCTATGGGAAAAAATATTGGGGTTTAGACTCATTTTATCCATTCAATTAAAAATGTACACATTACACTGGATGTTGATTCTGTTGTGTCCGTATATGATGTCTTTTCAAATTGAGTTTTTCTGATACTTAATTATTTTATTTTATTTTATTTTATTTCATGGGGGGGGGGGGATGTTTGACAAAAGAAATTATGGAAATCCACTTTTAGAGATAGGAATTGGGATCGAATGACTACAATGGTCGATCCCGTACTAATCAAAGAAAAAAAAAGGGGTTAAATTGCACTTTTCATTTTTATAGTTTTGTTGGGTATGCCATATGTATGATTTGATGGGCTTATATTACTAAGCCTTAAAATGGGCCAATTCTTTTCTATGTGACCTAAGCCAACAAGGTAGCAGTAGCCTTAGAAGTTTTTTGGGGGTTTCTGCCAAAAACAGAGAGTAGAGAGAAAGTCAGCGCGGCGACAGTGTGTTCGGCGGCGGCGGCTATGTGTGTTAGTCATTGGTATAGGACTTGTTTGGATTACCAATACACAAGGGGTTTTTTGAAGAAGTAGTTTTTACTTGTATTCCTTTGGGTTTGTGACCCTTAGAGGTAACCTTTTTACTCACTCTCTAGTTGATTTGGATACCTCAAGTTTTGGGGCAAAACTTGAGAGAACATTGTAGTCCTTATTTTGCATAGTGGAATCTTTCGGAGTTGCTCTATGGTTTTTTCCTCTTCCTTGTAGGGTTTTTCCACATAAATTTTGGTGTCATTTAATTCTTGCTTGGGTGCCTTATTATTATATTGCTTGTGGTTGATTGTGGGGGAAAGCATTTTTTTTTATTGTGGCTTGGATATATTATTTGTTCCTATACTCCTAATATTGGGGATTCCAATTTTTCCCCAACAAGTGGTATCAAAGCCAGGTTAATTATTATTTATTGTATTGTGTGATTAAATAGAGGAGTCATCAAATTCGATGATTAAGCTTGTGGCTTCAAATTATGCCATTTGGAAGCCAAGAATGGAAGATATTTTCTATTATAAGAATTTGTATGATCCGATTGAGGGTGATACGGCCAAGCCTACAATTATGTCCGCTATATATAGATTGGGTAAAATTAATTTAGAAAATTGTGGGTCAGATTAGATAGTGGGTTGACCACACCGTGTTTCACCACGTTGCCCAAGAAGTCAATGCACAGAGTTTATGGAAAAAAAAAATTAGAGTCCAGGTCTGAGAGGAAGATCGCCCAGAACAAAGCTTTCTTGATTCGAAGACTTGTGAACTTGAAATTCAAAGATGAGAATTCTGTTGCCGAGCACTTGAATGACTTTCAGAGTGTGGTTAATCAGTTGGCTACGATGAACATGGTCTTAGATGACGAATTTTAAGCTTTGTTATTATTGAGTTCTTTGCCTGATAGTTGGGAGACGCTGGTTGTGTCTCTTAGTAATTCAGCTCCCAATGAAAAGCTGACTTTGGAGATTGTTAAAGACAGTATGTTTAACGAGGAAGCAAGGCAAAAGGGTATGGGTACAGATCAGGCACAGACTCTTGTCACGGAGAACAGGGGTAGGAATCTGAACAGAGGGTCTTGGAAATGATCTAAAGATCATTGTAAGTCCATGAACAGTAGAGGCAAGTCACAAACAAGAGGAGGTTTTCTATGCTATTATTGTAATAAGGAAGACCACACGAGCAAAAATTGTAGAATTCGTAAGAGATACCAAAATCAGGGTAATACTGAGAAGAAGTCAGAAGACAAGAATACTACAGCTACAATTTCGAAGGATGTGGTGGTACTCTCATTTGGAGATGAGGAGTGCATACATGTTATAGATAGTGATGTTGAGTGGGTTGTTGATACTGCTGCTTCCTACCATGCTACTCCCAGGAGAGAGTTCTTCACTTCATACAAAATCGGTGACTTTGGTACTGTGAAGATGGATTATACCAGCTATTCCAAGATTAAGGGGATAGATGATGTGTGCATTCGGACTAGCCTGGGTTGCACTTTGACATTGAAGGATGTTTGGCATGTTCCAGATTTACGGTTAAATTTGATTTCTAGTATTGCACTAGATAAATGGGTTATGATAACCATTTTTGGAGCAGAAAGTGGAAACTCACCAAAGGGTCCCTAGTTGTTGCAAAAGGGGAACTTTGTTGTACTTTGTACAAGACTCATGTGAAGGTGTGTTCAAGCTGGCTCAATGCAATTGAGGATGAATCTTCACCAAGTTTGTGTCACATGCGGTTGGCACACATAAGTAAGAAAGGGTTGCAGATTCTGACAAACAAGTCCCTCATTCCCTTTGCCAAAGGTACAGTTCTTAACCCTTGTGATTATTGCTTATTTGGTAAGCACCATAGAATTTCCTTTCATTCTTTTAGTAAAAGAAAAACCAAGTTGCTTTATATGGTTTATTATGATGTTTGTGGTCCCATGAGGTAGCCTTTGGGAAAAAAATAAAAATGTTCTTACTTATTGATGATACTTTACGTAAAGTGTTGGTGTATTTTCTGAAAACAAAAGATCAGGTCTTTCAGCATTTTCAGAGGTTTCATGCCATAGTGGAAAGAGAGACAGGAAAACCTTTGAAGTGCCTTCGTAGAGATAACGGGGGAGAGTACACTTCAAAAGAGTTTGAAGTATATTATGCAGGTCATAGTATACGGCATGAAAGGACAGTTCCACGCACCCCACATCACAATGGTTTGACCGAGAGGATGAACTGCACTATTGTAGAGAGAGTCAGATGCATGTTACGAATAACTAAGCTGTCTAAGTCATTCTGGGGTGAAGCAGTTCACACAGCTTGTTACTTAATTAATAGGTCTTCTTCAGATCCATTAGATTTTGAGATTCTAGAGAAGGTATGGACTGGTGGTGATATTTCCTACTCTTATCTGATGGTGTTTGGGTGCAAGGCATTTACACATGTTGCTAAGGAGCAAAAATCTAAGCTTAATGATAAAGCTCCTCCATGTATCTTTGTTGGTGATGGAGATGCAGAGTTCGAGTACATGTTGTGGGATCCAAAAAATAAAAAGGTAATTAGAAACAGAGATGTGATATTTCATGAGTATCAGACATTTGGCAGATTTTGAGAAACCTATATAGCCTAGAGCGAGTAGTGCTCCAGACCTCACAGCAGTTGCTTCCACATCATAGGGTGCCACAAATGGGGGAGAGGTATTGGATGAGCCCATTATTGATGTTCCAAAGTTCAAGAATGATGATGATGATGATGTACCAGATATATAGGGTTTTGAGCAGGGGGAGTAGCCCCCTCCACCAGAGATTGCAGTACCTCTAGTCAGGAGATGACTAGAGAGCATAAACCATCAGTCAGGTATTCCAGTTTTGAGTATATTTTGCTTACAGATGAGGGAGAGCCAGAGAGTTTTTAGGAAGTTCAGACTCATAGAGATAGGGGCAGTTGGGCACTGGCTATGCAAGATGAGATGAATTCCTTGCATAAGAACCACACTTATTAGTTGGTTGATAAGGGCTTCGAGCAAAAGCACGGCGTTGATTTTGATGAGATTTTCTCACCGGTGGTAAAGATCAATTCTATTCGAGTGGCTTTGGGTTTAATAGCTAGCATGGATCTTAAGCTTGAGCAGCTAGATGTGAAGACTGCCTTCCTTCGTGGTGTTTTGGTGGAAGAGATTTACATGGTACAACTAGAGGGATTTGAAGTTAAGGTGAAAGAGCACTTAGTTTGCAAGTTAAAGAAGAGTTTATACAACCTTAAGTAAGCTCCGAGACAGTGGTACAGGAAATTTGACTCATTCATGGTGGGTCATGGGTTCAAGAGAAGCGCTGCAGATCAGTGTGTTTATATCCAGAAGTTTTCCAATGGTAATTTTGTTATGCTTTTGCTTTATGTTGATGATATGCTTGTTATTGGGCAAGATGTTATATGATTCGCAAGCTTAAAGAAGAGTTGTTCAAATCCTTTGATATGAAGGACTTAGGCCCAGCACGACAGATTTTGGGTATGAAGATTGTTCGTGATAGGAAAGCGAAGAAGATATGGTTGTCACATTAGAAATATGTTGAACGGATGTTTGAAAAGGTCAACATAAGAGATGCTAAGCCAGTTAGCACTCCTCTTGCGAGTCACTTTAAGCTAAGTAAAAACTTGTGTCCCTCTACTCAACAAGGAAGAGAAGAAATGGTAGTTGTTCCTTACTCCTCGGTAGAAGAGAGTCTTATGTATGCGATGGTCTGTACAAGACCAGACATTGCTCATGCAGTGGGTGTTGTGAGTAGATTTTTTTCCAATCCTAGAAGAGAGCTTTTGGGAAGCAGTCAAGTGGATTCTTCGGTACTTGAAGGGCACTTCAAGTTTGTGATTATGTTCAAAACAAGTCTTGGAAGGGTTTACAGATTCAGATATGGCAGGTGACATTGATGACCGAAAGTCTATTTTGGGTTTCTTGTCTACTTTTGCAGGGGGGCTATCTCATGGGAGTCCAAGTTACAAAATTGTGTTGCCTTATCTACCACTAAAGTTGAGTATATCGTTGCAACTGAAGTAGGGAAAGAGATGTTATGGATGAAACGGTTTCTCCATGAGTTGGATTTGAAGCAAGATGAGTATATGGTACATTGTGTTAGTTAGAGTGCTATGAATTTGAGCAAGAACGCCACATGTCATTACCGTACAAAACATATTGATGTTCGTTACCACTTGATTTGTGAGGTGATGGAAAACATGAAATAAAATTGAAGAAAATTCATATAGAGAAGAATATGTCAAACATGATGACTAAGGTCGTGATAAGAGAGAAGCTCGAGCTTTGTAGAGAGCTAGCCGTAATGGACTCCAATTGAGGGGTCAAGTTTGGGGGTTCTCTCCTCTCATATGTATGGAAGGGGAGATTTGTTGGGTACGCCATATGTACATGTGTCAATACATATGAGATATATCTCCATTGGACTATTTGATGGCAACAATGATACATATACACACTAAATGACCCACTAAATGACCCACAGGGGCATTTAAGCAAAAAATAAAAACTTACTGTGAGACCCACACTCATCTTTCACCTCAAATCCCTAACTCCCTCCCATTTTTCCCAAATCTCCCCTAAATCTGTTCTGCTCAAAATAACCAAGCGAGAAGAAACCCTAGTTCCAGCTAAGCCTTTACTGTCGACCCCTTGCGGATCCGTCGTCGGCGAGCCGTCCCCATCACCGTCGAATAAGGAATCATGATTTTCTCTTATTCATGATTTTTCTCTTATTCATTCTAGTTGGGAATAAGAATAAGGATGACCCATTTCATGATTTTACTCTGATTTTGCAGACTTGAAATTTTCATAATTTTGCTATGATTCAAGAACAAGGATGACCCATTTTTGCTATGATTTTGCTATCAGAATTTCATGATTTTTGCTATAATTTTGCTCTATAATTTTGCTATCAAAATTATCTAATTTTGCTGGGAATAAGAACAAGGATGACCCATTTTTGCTATGATTCATGATTTTGCTCTGATTTTACTGGGAAGAAGAACATGATTAACCATGTGCTCTGATTTTTCCATTCAAATGTGTTGGTTATCATTGTGCTTAATTAAGAAAGGAATGGTTTGGGTTTTCTCTGTGAGAGTTATTTTCTTCATTGTATTGTATTTGTGGTATTAGTTTGTATGTATTTCTCTCTCTCTCTCTCTCTCTCTCTCTCTCTCTCTCTCTTTGCAAAGTTGCCCACAGTGTTTGTTTACTCTGAGGTTGGTTGGAATTAGAACCATAATTTAGAACTACAACATGGTTTGTCCAAAGTCACCCCCATCTGAATGGGACTCAAGAGTAGGATTACTAGTACCATATTACAGTAAAAAATAAAATAAAATAAAATAAAATAAAAATTAAAATTAAAAATTGTGTAGGCTTCCTGTGTGGGTTGATAAATTATAGTGATGAACGGAATTTCTGACTTTGGTTCAAAACTAGGGAGGACAAAAAACATTTGTTCCCATCATGGAAGGGATGGCCTGCCATGGCTAGATTATTTAAGCCGGCTTACAAAAAGACCTTTTGACATCAAATATATCACATTTTTCCAAAAAAGAAAAAAAAAATCAAGAGAGAGAGAGAGAGAGAGAGAGAGAGAGAGAGAGAGAGAGAGAGAGAGAGAGAGAGAGGGAGGGAGGGAGGGAGGGAAGGGGGGGGGGGGGGGGGGTTTACTTATGCTCCGGCGCGACGACCAGAAATGATGGGGCGACGGGAGGGAAGGGAGTTATGAGGTTCCCTGATTTGGGGATATTTTGGGGAAATGGAGTGAAATTGAGAATTAGAGATTTGAGGTTTTATTTTGGATGTGGGTTCCACATAAGTTTTAAATATTTTGCTTAGATACCCCTGTGTGTCATTTAGTGTGTCATTGTGTGTGTATATATATCATTTTTGATTGAGTAATGATAGGCACACAACGAATTGCACAACGAATTGCACAAACGTGCAGTACATGGTTGGACCTTGTGCTGAAAAGCCTGCACACAATTTTTTGTGTGTACAGGCTTTTCAGCACAAAATTCAACCCTATACTGCATGTGCAATTCATTGTGCACATATCATTATTGTTTTTTATTTGATGGGCTTATATTAATAAGCCTTAAAGTGGGCCATAGTGGGCCAATTCTTTTCTATGTGACCTAAGCTAACAGGGTAGCAGTAGCCTTAGAAGTTTTTTTGGGGTGCTGCAAAAAATAGTGAGTAGGGAGAAAGTCTGTGCGGCGGCGACAGTGTGTTCGTCGCCAGTGGTTGTGTGTGTTAGTCATTGGTGACTAGGGGTGTCATTTGAAATGGAAATTTTGATACCGATCTGAAAAATTTCGAATTTGGCAACTAAATATGCATTCCAAATTCCGAATTCCGAATTCCGAAAATTCTGTAGAAAAAAAAATCGGATCGGAATCATAATTGGTTTTAGAATTCCGAAAATTCTGAAAAATTTCCGAAAATATTCCGAAATTGTATTTTCCGAAACTTTTCCAAAAGTATTCCGAAATATTCCAAAAAATTTCCGAACATATTCCGAAATTGAATTTTCTTAAACTTTTCCGAAAATATTCCGAAATATTCCAAAAATTATGTTCATCCCACATCAAAAAAACACAAAAGAGGGGATGTGATGTGCTTCTATAAAATACCTACAAGTCTCAAGGGAAATCTCATTAAGCTTGAATTCCGAATATTCTAAAAAATTCTGAAAATATTCCGAATATTCCAAAAAATTCCGAATCTGATGAAATTCCGAAATTTCTGAAATTTCGGAATTGGAAATAATTTTGGAATTTCCGAAATTTCAAAACAAAATTCAGAATGCATTTTTGGCTTCCGAAAATTTCAGAATTTCTTCCAAAAGAAGTGTTTCCAATCCGTTCCGGCCGAACACACGCTTATTTGTGACCGACTTGTTTGGATTACCAATACACAAGGGGTTTTTTGAAGATGTAGTTTTTATTTGTATTCCTTTGGGTTTGTGAACCCTTAGAGGTAACCATTTTACTCACTCTCTAGTTGATTTGAATACCTCAAGTTTTGAGGCAAAAACTGGAGAGAACATTGTATTCCTTATTTTACATAGTAGAATCTTTAGGAGTTGCTCTGTGGATTTTTCCCTCTTCATTGGAGGGTTTTTTCACACAAATTATGGTGTCATTTAATTCTTGCTTGGGTGCCTTATTATTACATTGCTTGTGGTTGAAAGCATATTATTTTATTTTGGCTTGGATCTATTATTTGTTCCTATTAAATTCACACTAGACAAGGTTAGGAAGTGTTACTCCTAATACTGGGGATTCTGATTTTTCTCCAACAAGTTTGAGGGTCGTGGCACTTTAGTTCCTACATTTTTAATTTGGACATTTTAGACCTTAGACATTCATAAGTGTGACAATCAAGTTTATTTTAGTATGTTATAATTAAAGTTAGAATCGTAGGAGAGGTCATAGAATTATACTAAACTCCCTAGAAGGAGTTTATAGAATTAAACTAATTAAAGTGTGACTACCCACATATAAGATAATAACTATGATTTCTCAATCTAAGAATTACTTGTATTGATGTAACAAAGAACAATCAATTAATAGAAAACATTAAAAGTAGTAGAACCGTAGGAGTTTATAGAATTATACTTCCTAATTAAAGTGTGACAACCAATTGATAGAAAAAATTCAAAGTTACTAAATCACTGATAAAGTAAAATTTTCAAATCTTGCTTAATCAAATTCATGTTCCTGGGAGTTTCCGCAACACAATATAATTGTATCAAAGTGAAAAGAGTTGGGTATTGTTATACAAGAGTAATACTTGAGACAAATATTGATTTTGTGAATTGACTGGTCCTGCTACAACTCTATCATTAGAATTTCTTATTCTAACCCAAAATCTATCATTAGGAGGGTGAGTACCTTCATGTATTCCATCTGGAAGTAATCCCCATTCATATTTGTTGGAAAGAACATTAGTGACATTAATGTTCTGTGAAAGGTGCCATTTTAACCAATCAAAATAAGGAATATGTCTTTTAATTATTCTGAGATGAGTTAAAAACATTTCTTTAAACTCATTTTGCTTTTCTTCAGAAAATTCTTTTAAAAGTAATCTGTATTTTTTATTTTCTGGCTTTAAATAATCTTTATTTAAAAGATCTTTATCTATTTCAAAATCTGAAATAGCATTAACAGAAAATCCTCCGGTCAAAACCTGAATAAAAGGTTATTAAACCAACTGTAGTTTGTATGAGCCAAGACCAAGCTTAAATTTCACACTTGTTTTATAGATAAGTCAAGCTCAAACATACATGAATTCGGCTTGAATTTTAATATACCAGCCAAGCTCATATCTGAATTTCAAACTCATTTTCTAAATAGACCAAGGGTTGTATACATCCCATGTAAGTTACAGCATTATGAAATAACTATCAAAGTAAAGCAAAGAATTACTACATTAGATTATTTAAAACCAGAAAATAAAAAATACAAATTACTTTTAAAAGAATTTTCTGAAGAAAAGCAAAATGAGTTTAAAGAAATGTTTTTAACTCATCTCAGAATAATTAAAAGACATATTCCTTATTTTGACTGGTTAAAATGGCACCTTTCACAGAACATTAATGTCACTAATGTTCTTTCCAACAAATATGAATGGGGATTACTTCCAGATGGAATACATGAAGGTATTCACCCTCCTAATGATAGATTTTGGGTTAGAATAAGAAATTCTAATGATAGAGTTGTAGCAGGACCAGTCAGAATGGCTGTAGACCCAAGTGCTCCTGATGCTGAACATCCTGTCAGAAAAATGGATACAATATCCATAACAGAGCAATTAAATTATGCTAATATTCATCTTCAGTCCTTAGGAAGACAGAATAATAGAATTGAAGGGGAAGTTAGTATAATAAAGAAGCAATTAGAAATTGACAAGATTGAGCCACTTGAGACTCCTTCTGCGCTACCTAGTAAGTATGGTTATGGTAGAAAAAAGGTCTGGCAAAAGCCTTTGATAAGAAATACCATTAACCCAGAATTCTTAGATGTCTTAAAAGACAAATGGAAAAACATTGTTGAAGCACCTATTAGTTCCTCTACTAAAGCCACAACTCCTAAGAAAGAACAACCTTCAGGATCAGGAACTAAAGATGATCCAATGGTTAATACCATTTTTCAAGAAGATAAAGAAACATCAGAAATTGAAGAGGAAATTGATGAGGATAGGTTTGATATAACAGCCTTAGAAGGACAATTTATTAATTCTACGGTTAGACCAACCCAGAATTATTATCCTAGGCCTACTCCCATTGATCTTCAATTTGAAGAAAGAAATGTGATAAACCCCATGCAATATAATGGAAATTCCATTTATGAATGTAATATTGATGGTTTATCAGATCACCAGATTTTAAAAGTCCTTCAACATATGACTATGGCAGCCAATGCCATAAGAGCTAGGTTAATAGATGAAAATCCGGAAGGTACGGTTTTAAATCTTCTTGTATCTGGATTTACTGGACAGCTCAATGGATGGTGGAACCAATTCTTAACAGAAACCCAAAGAAATGAAATAAGAGATGCAGTAAAAACTGATGAAGAAGGGAATCCTATTTTAGGAATAGATAGGAATCCTATGCCTGATGTTATTTTAGCATTAGTTACTGCTATTACTTTTCATTTTCTTGGAGATATTTCACAGATCATGGAAAGAGGAAGAGATTTATTGATTAATCTTAAATGTCCTACACTTTCACATTTTAAATGGTATAGAGATGTTTTCTTATCCAGATTATACTACAGAAATGATGCAAACTATAAACGTGTTATACAAAGAATATTTCTACTAAAGCTCGCCCTATTTAGATGAATAAAGAATTAATGGAATTCTGTAAGAAGGAAATTGAGGATTTATTAAATAAAAACCTCATAAGGAAGAGTAAATCTCCTTGGAGCTGTTCTGCCTTTTATGTCAATAAAAATGCAGAAATTAAAAGAGGAGTTCCTAGACTTGTTATTAATTATAAGCCTCTTAACCAAGCTCTTAAATGGATCATGTATCCAATACCTAATAAAAAAGATTTACTCAATAGACTTTGCCAAGCATCTATATTTTCCAAATTTGACATGAAGTCAGGATATTGGCAAATTCAAGTGGCGGAGAAGGATAGGTATAAAACTGCTTTTAATGTTCCTTTTGGACATTATGAGTGGAATGTTATGCCTTTTGGTCTCAAAAATGCCCCTTCAGAATATCAGAATATTATGAATGATATTTTTAATCCCTATTCTGAATTCTGTATAGTTTATATAGATGATGTTTTAATTTATTCTTCATCTATAGAAAAACATTGGAAACATTTGGAATTATTTTATAAAATAATTCAGAAAAATGGTTTGGTTGTGTCAGCAAAGAAAATAAAATTGTTTCAAACAAATGTTAGATTTCTGGGACATGACTTTAATAAAGGAACCATTATTCCAATTGATAGAGCCATTGTCTTTGGAGAAAAATTTCCAAATGAGATAAAAGACAAGACTCAATTACAAAGATTTTTGGGAAGTCTTAATTATATTTCAGACTATTATAAAGATCTTTATAAAGATTCAGCAGTCTTATATGACAGACTAAAGAAGGTTCCTCCTCCATGGACAAATGTCCATACTGAAGCAGTTAAAAGGATTAAGAAAAAGATTAAAGCTCTTCCTTGTTTATGTCTTTCTAATCCTAAAGCTTTTAAAATTGTTGAGACAGATGCTTCAGATTTAGGATATGGTGGAATCCTAAAGCAAAGAGTTAACAACTCTGAGCAATTGGTCAGATTCACTTCTAGTGCTTGGAAGCCAGCACAAAAGAACTATTCTACTATTAACAAAGAAATTTTGGCTATAGTTCTTTGTATCAAGAAATTTGAAAGTGATCTTTTAAACCAAGAATTCTTAATAAGAATTGATTGCAGAGCAGCAAAAGATGTTTTGACTAAAGATGTTAAAAATATTGCTTCAAAACAAATATTTGCTAGATGGCAAGGAATTCTGTCTGCTTTTGATTTCAAAATAGAATTTATAAAAGGAAGTTCAAATTCCCTTCCTGACTTCCTTACTCGTGAATTCCTGCAGACAAGCCATGAGGCCTAGCTTCAGAGGTTATTACCCTGAAGGTAGAGGTGGAGGTAGACACCATAGAAGCTACCATAATACTCAGAATAAAGGAAAAAATAAAGTTCAGAGTAATTCTCCTCCAGAAAGGATCATAAATTATTCTGATCCTACAGACAAAGTTAAACTTTGGCCTATACTTGTCTTAAATGACAATTCAGAAGCAGTTAAACTGCCAAGCGATGTTGCTGCCCATTATTTGGATATTCCAAATTGGTATTACCCCAAAACATCTAATGGTAATTCCAGGAAGTTTTATGAGGACATTTTGGTTGAGTCTGGATCCGTGGATATCAAACATAAGTATGCAGCAGGCAAGCCAGCCTTTTACCAGATGTTCATTCTTAAGATTATTTCCTCTTATGAATGGGGTCTTGATCTATACAAAGAGAGGAAGTTATTAAATTCTCTTCCTAGTGATTCCAAGTCATATAACTATTATGACTACCAGAAGGCTTGGGATAAAGTTCTCCTAATGCAGAATCCAATGTATAAACATACATGGTATTTCCAGTTTAAAAGGAATTTTAATTTCGATATTCCTAACTGGTTCCATTCATGGATATTTAAACATGGCCCTGAGATTGAAATTCTTCCTTTTGAAGTCAGTTGTTGCTTCCAGTTGTACAAGAACAAAGATCTCCCAGGCAGAAGTGACAGTCCCCTTTTTTTACTTCTTTCTAGAATTTTCAATCCCTTGGATCCTTAAATGGGAATTTGCATTAAATAATTGTCCCTCCCATGTGTGGTCTCTTTGCCGAAAATATCAGGTATGGTGGTGGGCTAGATATAACAATCCTGACCTGACTACTTCCAGAATAGAGAAGCTTTTAGATATTGATCTTCCATTTCTAAAAGCTTAAGTGTCTAGCATCTCTTAAGCATACTAGAAGGGATGTATGTAATCCTAACAAAGTCATGGGTTTTATGCTAACTTGAACCATTCCAATATGTAAGAATTTATATCCCTCAGATAAATACTGTGAAATGGATTGAGGAGTAAGGAGCATAAAACTTTCTCTTTCATTTAATATTTGATGAGAGCTTTCAACAGTCTTTATTTTATAAGACTTGTCTAAATTAAAAGTTTTTCTATGATAGAGATTATTTATAGGAACTTTAGGCATTTTCCAATTCTTTAAAACTTCCTCTAAGCTTTCAATTAAAACTTCATCCATATTTTTAATGTTATTGAAATCATACTTTCTTTCAAGATTAGCATCAGTTAAGCTAACACAAAAATTTGGGAACGAGTTGAAATAAACTGGTCCATGACATAAACTTGATTCAACCATTCCTATGAGTGAATCCATAAAGTTTAAGTGTCTAGCATCTCTTAAGCATACTAGAAGGGATGTATCTAATCCTAACAAAGTCATGGGTTTTATGCTAACTTGAACCATTCCAATATGTAAGAATTTATATCCCTCAGATAAATACTGTGAAATGGATTGAGGAGTAAGGAGCATAAAACTTTCTCTTTCATTTAATATTTGATGAGAACTTTCAACAGTCTTTATTTTATAAGACTTGTCTAAATTAAAAGTTTTTCTATGATAGAGATTATTTATAGGAACTTTAGGCATTTTCCAATTCTTTAAAACTTCCTCTAAGCTTTCAATTGAAACTTCATCCATATTTTTAATGTTACTGAAATCATACTTTCTTTCAAGATTAGCATCAGTTAAGCTAACACAAAAATTTGGGAACGAGTTGAAATAAACTGGTCCATGACATAAACTTGATTCAACCATTCCTATGAGTGAATCCATAAAGTTTAAGTGTCTAGCATCTCTTAAGCATACTAGAAGGGATGTATCTAATCCTAACAAAGTCATGGGTTTTATGCTAACTTGAACCATTCCAATATGTAAGAATTTATATCCCTCAGATAAATACTGTGAAATGGATTGAGGAGTAAGGAGCATAAAACTTTCTCTTTCATTTAATATTTGATGAGAACTTTCAACAGTCTTTATTTTATAAGACTTGTCTAAATTAAAAGTTTTTCTATGATAGAGATTATTTATAGGAACTTTAGGCATTTTCCAATTCTTTAAAGCTTCCTCTAAGCTTTCAATTGAAACTTCATCCATATTTTTAATGTTACTGAAATCATACTTTCTTTCAAGAAAGTCTTGTTCATTTAAGGTATAATTACCAAAAACCTTGGCTAATGTCTTCATTATAATACTGTGAATAATCTTCACCTTTGCTACAGTCCAGTCAAGTTCCAGTCCTAACGCCTACCTGGCAACAGCGGACCTATTCGACCTATTCGACCTATGCAACTGGGGAAAAGATTATGTCCTAACAGTAGTACAAGGGCGATCTTTTAAATAAAGATTATTTAAAGCCAGAAAATAAAAAATATAGATTACTTTTAAAAGAATTTTCTAAAGAAAAGCAAAATGAGTTTAAAGAAATGTTTTTAACTCATCTCAGAATAATTAAAAGACATATTCCTTATTTTGATTGGTTAAAATGGCACCTTTCACAGAACATTAATGTCACTAATGTTCTTTCCAACAAATATGAATGGGGATTACTTCCAGATGGAATACATGAAGGTATTCACCCTCCTAATGATAGATTTTGGGTTAGAATAAGAAATTCTAATGATAGAGTTGTAGCAGGACCAGTCAGAATGGCTGTAGACCCAAGTGCTCCTGATGTTGAACATCCTGTCAGAAAAATGGATACAATATCCATAACAGAGCAATTAAATTATGCTAATATTCATCTTCAGTCCTTAGGAAGACAGAATAATAGAATTGAAGAGGAAGTTAGTATAATAAAGAAGCAATTAGAAATTGACAAGATTGAGCCACTTGAGACTCCTTCTGCGTTACCTAGTAAGTATGGTTATGGTAGAAAAAAGGTCTGGCAAAAGCCTTTGATAAGAAATACCATTAACCCAGAATTCTTAGATGTCTTAAAAGACAAATGGAAAAACATTGTTGAAGCACCTATTAGTTCCTCTACTAAAGCCACAACTCCTAAGAAAGAACAACCTTCAGGATCAGGAACTAAAGATGATCCAATGGTTAATACCATTTCTCAAGAAGATAAAGAAACATCAGAAATTGAAGAGGAAATTGATGAGGATAGGTTTGATATAACAGCCTTAGAAGGACAATTTATTAATTCTACAGTTAGACCAACCCAGAATAATTATCCTAGGCCTACTCCCATTAATCTTCAATTTGAAGAAAGAAATGTGATAAACCCCATGCAATATAATGGAAATTCCATTTATGAATGGAATATTGATGGTTTATCAGATCACTAGATTTTAAAAGTCCTTCAACATATGACTATGGCAGCCAATGCCATAAGGGCTAGGTTAATAGATGAAAATCCAGAAGGTACAGTTTTAAATCTTCTTGTATCTGGATTTACTGGACAGCTCAATGGATGGTGGAACCAATTCTTAACAGAAACCCAAAGAAATGAAATAAGAGATGGAGTAAAAACTGATGAAGAAGGGAATCCTATTTTAGGAATAGATAGGAATCCTATGCCTGATGCTATTTTAGCATTAGTTACTGCTATTACTTTTCATTTTCTTGGAGATATTTCACAGATCATGGAAAGAGGACGAGATTTATTGATTAATCTTAAATGTCCTACACTTTCACATTTTAAATGGTATAGAGATGTTTTCTTATCCAGATTATACTACAGAAATGATGCAAACCAAGATTTCTGGAAAGAAAGATTTATTGCAGGACATCCTGGTCTTTTTGCAGAAAAGATTAGGATAAGACTGAGGCAAAAGAACAACAATCTTCTTCCTTATAATATGTATACTTATGGAGAGTTAATTAGTGAAATTAATTCAGAAGGATTAGCTCTTTGCAATGATATTAAATTAAAGAAACAGATGAAAAAGGAGAGAGGTTCTAGTAATAAAGAACTTGGAGATTTTTGTAAACAGTTAGGTTATGATATGGGTTACTCTGACAAGAAACCCAGAAAAACTTTTAAAAAGGATTCAAAACCTAATACAAAACCTGTTTCTAAAAGGACTAGAGGTAAACCTCAAGGTAAACCGAGAGGAAAACCTCCAGGGAATGTGAAAAAGAAAGTCCCTGTTTGCTTTAAATGTGGAAAGCCTGGTCATTACAAAAGCCAGTGTAAAGTCAAGCAGAAAATTAATGATCTAGAAATTGATGAAGATTTTAAAAATCAATTAATATCAATAATGCTCTTAAGTAAAGAAGAAGAAGAAGATTTAGAAGAACTTTATGGTTCTGAAGAATTTGAAGAAGAAGAGATAAATGAAATCTATGAAGAAGAAGAACATGTAGAAGAAGAATGTTCTGATCACTGCAGAGATAAAATAGATTTCTATGAGTCTATCTTAAAAATGAATGGGTTAAGTATAAACACCATTACAGATCAAGAGAGTTTGATTTTAAAAATCATAGATAAAATCCCTGATCTTGAAGAAAAGAAGAAAATTATCCAACAATACATGGAGTCCTTAAAAGAAGAAGGAACTTCACAAGATCAGAATAAAAATAAAAAATTGCCTATAGAAATTTATAATTTCAAAGAAGTTGTGTCTAGAGTAACTTCTAGAGCACAGAAACCTAGGAATAACCTCCTACAGTTAAAGATCTGCAAGAGGATATTAATGATTTAAAATCAACAGTAAGAGATTTAAAAATTAGAGTAGAAGCTCTTGAACAAGAAGACTTTATTGCTGAAGAAGTTTTTGATAAAAGTAAAGGAATAAAAGTTGATTTCTCAGAAGATCTTCAAGAAGAGACAGGAATATTTTCTGTGGAAAAACTTGTGTATCAGAAATGGTATTCTAAGGTCTCTATTGTCATAGGAGAAGATTTTATCCTTGAAAATATTGCCTTAATAGATTCTGGTGCTGATATGAACTGTATCAAAGAGGGACTAGTTCCTTTTTGATATTTTGAAAAAACCACACAGAATCTTACATCTGCCAATGGAAGCAAATTGGATATTAAATATAAAATTCCAAAGATAAAATCCCTGATCTTGAAGAAAAGAAGAAAATTATCCAACAATACATGGAGTCCTTAAAAGAAGAAGGAACTTCACAAGATCAGAATAAAAATAAAAAATTGCCTATAGAAATTTATAATTTCAAAGAAGTTGTGTCTAGAGTAACTTCTAGAGCACAGAAACCTAGGAATAACCTTCCTACAGTTAAAGATCTGCAAGAGGATATTAATGATTTAAAATCAACAGTAAGAGATTTAAAAATTAGAGTAGAAGCTCTTGAACAAGAAGGCTTTATTGCTGAAGAAGTTTTTGATAAAGTAAAGGAATAAAAGTTGATTTCTCAGAAGATCTTCAAGAAGAGACAGGAATATTTTCTGTGGAAAAACTTGTGTATCAGAAATGGTATGCTAAGTTCTCTATTGTCATACGAGAAGATTTTATCCTTGAAAATATTGCCTTAATAGATTCTGGTGCTGATATGAACTGTATCAAAGAGGGACTAGTTCCTTTTCGATAATTTGAAAAAACCACACAGAATCTTACAACTGCCAATGGAAGCAAATTGGATATTAAATATAAAATTCCAAAAGCTTTTGTTTGTAATCAGGAAATTTGTATTCCTACAACTTTTATCCTGGTTAAAACCTTAAATCAGCCTATTATATTAGGAAATCCATTTTTAAATCTTATTAAGCCTTTTACAGTTACTAGTGAAGGTTTAATAACAAATTTACTTGGTGAAGAAGTTTTATTTAAATTTATCCATCAACCTATGGAAACTGAAGTCCATTCTCTTAAAGAGAAGATAGTTTTTAAAGAAAAACAAATCTGTTTTGATCTGTAATGGTGTTTATACTTAACCCATTCATTTTTAAGATAGACTCATAGAAATCTATTTTATCTCTGCAGTGATCAGAACATTCTTCTTCTACATGTTCTTCTTCTTCATAGATTTCATTTATCTCTTCTTCTTCAAATTCTTCAGAACCATAAAGTTCTTCTAAATCTTCTTCTTCTTCTTTACTTAAGAGCATTATTGATATTAATTGATTTTTAAAATCTTCATCAATTTCTAGATCATTAATTTTCTGCTTGACTTTACACTGGCTTTTGTAATGACCAGGCTTTCCACATTTAAAGCAAACAGGGACTTTCTTTTTCACATTCCCTGGAGGTTTTCCTCTCGGTTTACCTTGAGGTTTACCTCTAGTCCTTTTAGAAACAGGTTTTGTATTAGGTTTTGAATCCTTTTTAAAAGTTTTTCTGGGTTTCTTGTCAGAGTAACCCATATCATAACCTAACTGTTTACAAAAATCTCCAAGTTCTTTATTACTAGAACCTCTCTCCTTTTTCATCTGTTTCTTTAATTTAATATCATTGCAAAGAGCTAATCCTTCTGAATTAATTTCACTAATTAACTCTCCATAAGTATACATATTATAAGGAAGAAGATTATTGTTCTTTTGCCTCAGTCTTATCCTAATCTTTTCTGCAAAAAGACCAGGAAGTCCTGCAATAAATCTTTCTTTCCAGAAATCTTGGTTTGCATCATTTCTGTAGTATAATCTGGATAAGAAAACATCTCTATACCATTTAAAATGTGAAAGTGTAGGACATTTAAGATTAATCAATAAATCTCGTCCTCTTTCCATGATCTATGAAATATCTCCAAGAAAATGAAAAGTAATAGCAGTAACTAATACTAAAATAGCACCAGGCATAGGATTCCTATCTATTCCTAAAACAGGATTCCCTTCTTCATCAGTTTTTACTGCATCTCTTATTTCATTTCATTGGATTTCTGTTAAGAATTGGTTCCACCATCCATTGAGCTGTCCAGTAAATCCAGATACAAGAAGATTTAAAACTGTACCTTCTGGATTTTCATCTATTAACCTAGCTCTTATGGCATTGACTGCCATAGTCATATGTTGAAGGACTTTTAAAATCTGGTGATCTGATAAACCATCAATATTCCATTCATAAATGGAATTTCCATTATATTGCATGGGGTTTATCACATTTCTTTCTTCAAATTGAAGATCAATGGGAGTAGGCCTAGGATAATAATTCTGGGTTGGTCTAACCGTAGAATTAATAAATTGTCCTTCTAAGGCTGTTATATCAAACCTATCCTCATCAATTTCCTCTTCTAAGGGCAAATTATTAATTCTACGGTTAGACCAACCCAGAATTATTATCCTAGGCCTACTCCCATTGATCTTCAATTTGAATTACTTGTATTGATGTAACAAAGAACAATCAATTAATAGAAAACATTAAAAGTAGTAGAACCGTAGGAGTTTATAGAATTATACTTACTAATTAAAGTGTGACAACCAATTGATAGAAAAAATTCAAAGTTACTGAATCACTGATAAAGTAAAATTTTCAAATCTTGCTTAATCAAATTCATGTCCCTGGGAGTTTCCGCAACACAATATAATTGTATCAAAGTGAAAAGAGTTGGGTATTGTTATACAAGAGTAATACTTGAGACACAACCATTCACATAAGTTTTTCTACACAACCCAATAAATGTGTCTATCTCTCCTGTGATGTCACTGGACCCCACAGTGACACAGGAGAGAGATAGACACATTTATTATGTTGTGTAAAAAAAGTTGTGTGAATGGTTGTGTCCCAAGTATTACTCGTTATACAACAATGGGTGTTATAGCGCATTGGTTGGCACAATAAAAACAATTGAAACACCAAAATATTTTGAAATTTCTGGTATCTAGATTCTCTTTTGTTCCCAATTTAAAATTTTTTATTGTTTTTGTGGAGTTGAATTATTGTTTCTGGAGTATTGTTAAGGAGTGTAACTTTTGACAGTCTATGAAGTTGGGCATTGTATATATATATCTTGGCACTACAACAAAAATTGGCACTGCAAGGAAAATTGTCAAGGAGTGTAACTTTTCTTTGTAGTGTGGAATTAGCGAGGAATCGTGTTCGTCGCTAAAAGCTGTAATTTTCTCGGCACATTCCTCGTACTAGGGTTGTTGTAAAAGGGGTGCTGGCGACGAAATTGTTTTTCCACACCCTAGGAAGATTTTAGCAACGAATACTTTCCTTGCAGCTATTGTCTTCACATTTCGTCACCATATCTAAGTATTTCCATGCTAAAAATTTATTAAGTTTTCATGATATTGTATCATTTTGCAAGAAAATAATCTTTTTTCCGGAATTGAAAAACTTTAGCGACGAAAATTTTCCTCGCCATTAGCTTCAAATTTCGTCTCCATAGCCAAGTGTTTCTCGCTAAAAGTCTTGTGTGGTAATTACCATTAGCGATGAAATTTTTCGTCGCCAAAATAATTTTTAATTAATTCAAAATAAACATTTGTGACAAAAATATTTCGTAGGCAAAACTACTTAAAAATAAAAAATAAAAAATCCATGTATTTTTCTAATCCTCTTTATATACCCAACAAAACAATAGTAAATCACAAAATATCATTACATGCTCCTATATATTCCAAACTAAGAAAAACTATATATTAAGAAACTCACAAACTTTTTTTTAGAGATGAAATCATTTTTCTTGCTAAAACCTGCTTTTAGCAAGGAAACATAATAATCCTCACCAGAAATAGGTTTTGGCAAGGAATTTTATTTCGTCGCCGAATGAATGTAGAAATTATATTTTGTAGCATTCACTTTAGGCGAGAAAAATCAATTTTCGTCGCCAAATTCAATACAATAGGTGAGGAAAAAATTGCTTCGTCACTAGAGATTTCACTTTTGGCGAGAAAATATGCTTTCCATCACCAAATATGTGTGTTGTTCTATATTTTTGGTGACGAAATATAATTTCCTCACTAATAATGTACTTTTGACGAGGAAATTTAATTTCCTCGCCACATTTTGACACCAAAACACATTTTTTGTTGTAGTGCTAAAAAGAGATTGAATCAGAGAATAGTTTCTTTTCTTGGGAAAGAAATATAGAGATTGTACCCATTTTCACTTGAACAATAATTTAAAAAATTGTTTTTCGCACATTTTTTTTTGTTTCTTTTGGAGACCCAAAATTTGTTTGCGCACACTATGGTGCTAAAGGTGTTCAGTACTGGGGAACTGTAGATTCGAATTCTAAAATATGGCAATGCTTTCAAACCTATTGAATTGTTGGCATCATAAGCAAACCACACTAAGAACTGCCATAACTTTTATCAAAACAAAGGCCACTAAAGTAGAATGTCCAAAAGGACATAAAAACATAGACTTGATAGTTCAGCTGATGCAGAAATAGACAGAAACATCCGAATCACCAAATGCATTTAATTATTGTACATGTCAAGAAACCATGCATGTCATTACCTAAGAAAAATGAAAGAAAAAGTACTAGCCATTGCATTGTCCACCTGGTCCTCCAAACAAAATTGTATAGCCCATGTTTCCATTAAAACCATGATTATCCAAGCCATAGCAGCCCGAGTCGTCATTGGCTGCTTTGTAAGGTTCACCCATTTAATGTCGTCAAGATGCTTTGTAAGGTTCACCCATTTAACTTGTGCAAAGAAACAAACGTGAGTAAAGCTACTAATGCTTTGATCAGGTTTTAAAACCGCTTCCCATCGGAGGACTAGGCTGGTTGGGAAGGCTTCGTGCTCTACCTCCATAAATAAGAAGCTCTGCACCTTGAGAAAAGTAACGAAATAGTTCTTTTGGCGAATAACCTACAAATCTTTTAGTTGCTTGATCCTGCCATCGCTCCAAAGTTTTAGTTGTCTATACAAACTCAAAACTAGCACATAAAAATTAAAATATGCATTACCTAATCAAAATTATATAGATGAATGAGACATCTAAATTTGGTAATCAATAACCTTAGGGCGATATCTGTTGTGAACAAACTTTTCAAGAGGGGGAAAAGTATTGGATGTAATTGATTAGGTATATACGGTGTTGTTCACGAATATGATTGGTCCATATTTACAAATATCATCTTTGTCGGCAGTGGGTGAAAAAGTTGGAACCCTCACCATATATATACCAAAAAGACTGTACCCAATTGTTATTATTAAAGGAAGAATGTGATAACTAAATATTCTGATTTATGAAGAGAATTCCACCTCAAGAAAGCTTTTCATTCTAAGATTGGGCGAGATTGACACACGAGTTTTAGTAGCTTAATTTCTGCCTTCTTTAAAAAATTTGAGAATATAAATTCTCATCTAAAATAAGACGCTAACAAGGCAACTATTTTCTAATATTTTACCTTGGCATGTATGATAAATAAGAGACTAGCGTTTCAAGCGTAGTAGTATGTCATTCTTATGTCAAATCTTTAAACAAAGTAGTTAAATGGAAAGTGCATATCACGTGAACAACAATGCTACACACACTCTTCCAACCATATTCCAAATCACATCACATGTTTTAAATGCATATGTCTTGTACTTCCCAAAAAGCTGTGGGCCCTGTGTGAATAATCCACACAGCACAAGGTACATGCATTTAAATCCTGGGTGTGGTTTGGGGTGTGGTTGGAGGAGCGTGTAACATTGTTGATTGCGTGAATGATCTTCACCCAAAAATCAATAATGATACACTACTACACCTCCAACCACATCTTATGCTTTAAATACATGTACCTTGTGCGGTTTGAATTTTTCACACTTTTCTGTGTACCACTTACATATCACAGGGTACATGCATTTTAAACAAGGATGTGGTTGGAGGTGTGGTAGGAGATGTGGGTGTATCATTGTTCCCCAAAAATATGCCAAGCCATAGCACGTAATGTTGAGTTGTTCTTCTTCAGCTAGCTTTTTATTCTTCTAGACCAAGGACAAGCATCATTTAACTCTTGTAATAAAATTTTTGGTGTTAAAACTCTTAAGTTTTGAGGTTTAAATTTTTATTTATTTAGTTAAAATATAGTACCATGTTCAAATATGCATAATCTTTCATTAGAATGTGAAATACAGATTCCAATGACATTGCTTGATTGTAAAATTTAAACATTTGGTACTACACAAATTCACTTCATATAATTATTGATAAGTAGTAGTAGACATCTAGGGATATTTGTGTTAACTTTCACAAACTTTGGATAGTGCTTAATAGATTTTCCTCTTTAAACACATATACCTATTTGTAAGTTTAGATTCTTTTCTAAAATTACCGTGACCTCTATTTAATTATTTCCAAAGAACTTTTATCTGAATGTAGTGGGCTAAATATGAATTTTTTTCTCCAAACAAGAACTCTAATCATAGCTATTTATAAAGGTACAAGAAGCAAATGCCTCTCGGGACATAGGCGCAAGGTGCAGGATAAAGCGGGAGCCTGACTGAAGTCAAGAGCACATTAAGAAGCTTTTGAAATAAATTTGTTGAAGCCCAAATAAGAACTCAACGACTACATTTTACATGTGTTCCGAAAGCGTCAAAGTGATGTAAATTTTGAGATCAGCTAGTAAGTTGTCTCTATTGTTAGAATCATGATAGATTATTAGTCTAGGTTCATGTAGCTTACGTACTTTTACCAAGCATGATGTCCAGATACATTGTACTACACAAGTTGTACTACATAAGTTGTACTACTAGTGTAGTACATTCGCTTTCCTTTCTTAGCTTCTCCCTTAGCCTATATAATGGCTATCTATTGTAATGATATATACACCATTCAATACATAATTCATAGTATTGTCTCACTCTCTCTCCTACTCTCTTATATATTTCTAACATGGTATCAGAGCTATAAGATCCCGGATCTTGGCTACAACTCTATCATATTCCGCTGCCACCGGCGGGTGATGATTATGTCACCCGCTGGACCTCGTTCAAACAAATATCAACCAAACAACTCTCACTGATCAACCAACCAAAAAAAAAAAAAAAAGACCCTTGATCACTATCATCATCATTCTGCCACAACACCATCATTTTGCCTCATCATCATCAAAGTGCCACAAGCCCTTGATCATCCAAAGTGTCAACACCATCACCCCCAATCTGCATTCACCAACCCAATCTGCCCCAATCTGCTGCAAACCCCTTGATCACCAACCCATTCATTCCATCATCACCAATCATCATCAACTCATACCACATACCTCACCAATCATCTCAACCCTCACCAACCGGCCTCTTTATCGGACCTCTCGATCGGCCGGATCTCTGCCTCACCAGCCGACCTCTCTATCGGACCTCCCGATCGGCCGGATCTCAACCTCACCAACCGGCCTCTCTATCGGACCTCCCGATCGGCCGGATCTCAACTCTCACCAACCAGCCTCTTTATCAGACCTCCCGATCAGCCGGACCTTCGTCTATCATCTCCTGGCCACCACGGAACCTCTAGCCACCACTCTCTCAAGCATCCTCTACAACGTGACCATCAACTGCACCATCCAGCTACCTCCAAGACGACTTCATGATTCAGTTTCCAAACTCAAGTTGTTTCCATTTTCTACCTTGAGTTTGAGGGAGCTGTTAGAATCATGATAGATTATTAGTCTAGGTTCATGTAGCTTACATACTTTTACCAAGCATGATGTCCAGATACATTGTACTACACAAGTTGTACTACATAAGTTGTACTACTAGTGTAGTACATTCGCTTTCCTTTCTTAGCTTCTCCCTTAGCCTATATAATGGCTATCTATTGTAATGATATATACACCATTCAATACATAATTCATAGTATTGTCTCACTCTCTCTCCTACTCTCTTATATATTTCTAACATCTATGATGCTTTACAAAATTGTCACTCTGAAAATCACAAAGTGAAGAGCTAATCATGAATGAAACTTTCACAAAATTCAAATTTAGTATCTGCAGTTAGGTTTTTCCCCTCGCTCTTCTTTTCCTTCTCTAAAATTGGGCACCAATAGGAAAATTAGTGTTGGTCACTCAAAAGAATATTCTTCCAGTTTAAAAGTGAGACCCCTGTGTTTTGAAAGTTGTAATATTGACCTAATGAGAATTATATGGGTCGAAAGCTAATAAGAGTGGGTGATGTGTTGTTCAAAAGTTAATAATCGTTGGATTTGAACATGAACTTAAGATTCATGCCTAATTTAGTTATTAATGCATATTTTATTAAGGCGCGAACTTTGCACCTTGGGCTTTTATAAACAGGCGTAAGAAAATCACGCCTAGGCTTGGCGTGTTTGAAGTGGATACGCCTGAGGTTAGGCTACCCATAAAGGCTGAACCCGTCTAAGTTTGAGCCTTAGGTGTATCTATGGTGCGCCTTTAACAACAGATACTCCAAAAAACCCCCACATTTTCCTTCTTCTTTTTCTTCCCAGTTTTCTCTCTCTTATTCATAATAATTTTTTTCTTTTTTCGGCTCTACCTCGTTGCCTCCTTCACCAATATTTACAAAATCTAGACTCTTCTTCTTTGGCTTCCTCCTATGGCAGCCCAATTCTTTCTCTTTCCTTCACCGATTTCCCAAATCCCTTTGCTTCTTTTTTCTTTCTTTTCCTCTCTACTACAACTCCCTTAACATGGCAAACCAATTGTTCTCCCTTTTTCTCCCTTCGCACCAATTATTCTGATTGATAAGTGCATTCTAATTTTTTGACTATGTTTATGATCTAGTTCTCAATTCTTTACTAATCCTATCACTGCCTTACATGATGGTGGGTGATGAAGACGGCTTATATTCATCTCCTCCCTTTCTTCCTTCTTCTTGGTGCTTATGACTTTCCCGGAAGGCCCAACGTAGTTTATGCTCTATTTGCTTGGTTCTTTATACATGTGACAATAGCTAAAATGCTACCGAAGTTAGTATTTGTTCTGATAACTCTTGAAAGGAAGCACTACTATCAAATACTTGTTGGGTTTTGTGGTGCCTAATTCCATATGGTGTGTCTCGGCTAACAATTTGTGCGAAGGAATTGATTAACAAGATGGCGCCTCGCTCTAGTTGCTGCTTGAGTGAGCACGGTGCTTTACGTTCTAATTGAGTGAGCTAAGCTTTGCTTTGCAAAGCAAAAAAGGTTGAGGATATACAATCCTAATTGAACATGTCCCCCCCCCCCCCCCCCACACCCAAAGCGACCTTTTCAAGTGAGGTGTGGCAGGATTATAGTTTCCGAATTGTTTGAGGAAACTGTTTCACGGGTATTAAAAATATGTTTTGTTTTTGAATTCTGTGATCACAAGTATAGAGTCGCAATTGTTATCATAGAGCATAACAACAATGATACATACACACACCAAATCACCCACTAAATGACCCACAGGCCCTTCTAAGCAAAAAAATATAAAAGTTATTGTGAGACCCACACTCATCTTTCACTAAATCCCTAATTTCCCTCCCATCTTTCCCCAAATTTTCCAAATCAAACACACCCAGAGAGACCCACAGCCCGCCCGCACCACGTCGTCGGCTAAGCACCGGACCTGTCACAGGAGACCTCGCCGGAGCCGTCGCCAGCCGTCCTTCCAATAAGTGGTCTCTCTCTCTCTCTCTCTCTCTCTCTCTCTCTCTCATGACTACTCCATGCCAAAACTGTCCATTTGATTGCATTGTGCTCTGAAATTTTCAAGTCGCAACTTGCATTGAAGCTTATATTATATTCTAATTAATTTCGGTTTGGAAGATAAAAGGAAATGCAAATGGAAGGACCTTTTGGCAATTGATTGATGAAACCAACTATTTATTCAAGCTAATTATTCCTAGAGATGCTTGAAGAACTTGCCTCAAATAAGAATGAAGCTAAGACAAACGAAATTGCCAAAAGTTTGAAAATCAAACTACATATTTTTCTTAATGGAAGAGAGAGAGTCAAAACAGTTTTGAGACTTTCTCTTCGGCATTTTCACAAACACCTGGAAAGCAAAATAACTGAAATTAACAAATTCACGGATATACCCAAGAACAAGTCCATCCTAAGTGAGGACTAAGGATCCATAGATTGGCTCTTCAATTGGGTCATCCTTGTTCAACAATCAGAAAAGAGAGAGAGCACCAAATTCTTATGGAGAAAAAGTTGGATGAATTGTCCTACTAGTATAGAGTAGTGTATTTTCTTGAAGAAAAAAAAATTCTTATGGAGAAAAGTTGGATGAATTTACACTTGGACTATTTTCCTTTATCTTTACAGGAGAAGAATTTGGGCGAGAATGGTGTAATGCTAAGCAGAGCATAGCAACGAAACAGTTGAAGTCATGATTTTATTTCATATTTTCTAATTATATACTGATTGGCTATCACTTTCATATCTCTAACTAACGGTGTGACTCGCCGGCGATGGATCTGGCAAAGGGTCGACAGGAGGGGCTTCGCTGGGGTTGGGGTTTCTGGTCACTGGATTCTTTCTTCATAGAATAGATTGGGGGGAAAATGGGAGGAAAATTAGGGATTTAGTGAGAAATGAGTGTGGGTCCTATAGTAAGTTTTTTTTTTTTTTTTTTGTTTAGAAGGGCCTGTGGGTCATTTAGAGGGTGATTTAGTGTGTGTATGTATCATTGTTGAGAGCATAATAATACTTACAAAGGTTGTGGCATATTTTGTTTTCGCATCTCACGGGTTTTCTTTAGGGTAAATTTTCTTCGCGCTAAAATTCCCAAACAATACTAACTCTTAAAATGAATTCCATAGCTCTCAATCCAGCTGTGAAAACACCCTCGTAGAACCAAAGTATTTACATGTTAAAACAAACATAGAGCAAGGGACTGAGACCTTACCTGATATATTAAAGTGAATAGAGCATATTGATCTCCATTAATGGTAGATGTATTAGGAAAAGCTCCACCAAGAGTAACTGTCTTGTCAATTTGCACAAAACCCGGACATCGTATATCATAACAACCTGAGTTCTCGTATCCATTTGCCTATCAATTCGTCAACGATTGGTAAATCAATATAACTACCAGTAGATTTTGTTGTTTTTAGAACTATAGAAGCATTTTGGGTACCAAAATCAAAAGTACATTTTGCACAGCAAACACACAACTATGGCCCAAAATAATTACAATCGAGCTCAATAATCCATCTAAGTAACAAGCGTCAATACTTGGGGAAAATGAATTTAAATTAATTGTGTTACAATGTTCTATTCAGATACTAAAAAAAAGGATTATTAAAAATCAGTCAAGTTTATTTAAAATTTTATAGGTCAATCACCTACTTTTTCAAAATGAAAAGGAAATCAATTTAAAACTAAAAATTTTAAAATCAATCATTTTTTGATCTTTTTTAAAAAGAAAAATCAAAAAATTACATTTACACCCCCCCCCCCCCCTCCCCCCCATCTTCTTCCTCACCACCACCAACCACCCCCACCACACCATAGCCGGCCACCACACCACACCTTGACCATCACTCTGTACTACCAACCATCACCATACCATAGCCGGCCACCACACCACACCTTGACCATGACCACCACCACCAGCTACCATGACCACCACCACCACCGCCATAGCCGACCACCACACCACACCTTGACCATCACTACGTACTACCAACCATCACCATACCACGACCTCCCCCACCACACCACGACCTCCACCACTATGGCCGGCTACCACACCACACCATGACGCAATCCCAACCTCCCTATCTCTTCTCTCTCTTTAATCTCCTCTCTCTCTCTCTCTCTCTCTCTAGAAGGTAATCACCATGAAGAACTCTCCCTCTCTCCCTCAAGAAGAATTAAAAAAAAAGAGTTGCAGGTTGGAGCAAGAGTCCAAACCTAAGGATCAACTCACCAGACTTGATCAGGAGCACCTCACTAAATGTATTAAGCAACTCACCAAACAAAAAGGAAAAAAATGTCTTCCAAGTTTGGAGCAATAGTCCAAACCTAAGGAGCAACTCATCAAACCTGATCAGGAGCAATCCACCAAACGTATGAAGCAACTCACCAAATAAAAAGGAAAAAAAAAATCCCAAGTTTATACGCTGCTCTTTCTGTTTGGTGAGTTGCTCCTGATCAGGTTTGGTGAGTTGCTCCTTAGGTTTGAACTGTTGCTCCAAACCTGGAACACTTTTTTTTCTTTTCGTTTGGTTAGTTGCTCTATACATTTAGTGAGTTGCTCCTGATCAAGTTTGGTGAGTTGCTCCTTAGGTTTGGACTCTTGCTCCAACCTGCAACCCTTTTTTTTTCTTAAGAGAGAGATAGGGAGAGTTCTTCATGGTGATTATCTTCTAGAGGGAGGGAGAGAGAGAGAGAGAGAGAGAGAGAGAGAAGAGATAGGGAGGTTAGAGTTTGGTCATGTATGGTATGGTGGCCAGCTATGGTGGTGGTCATGGTGGTGGTGGCTGGTGGTGGTCATGATGGTGGTGTGGTGGGGGAGGTCGTGTTATGGTGATGGTCAAGGTGTGGTGTGGTGGCCGGCCATGGTGGTGGTGGTGGTCATGGTGGTGGTGGCGGCGGTTGGTGGCTGGTGGTGGTGGCCGTGGTATGGTGGGGGTGGTTGCGGCGGCGGCTGGTGGCTGGTGGTGGTGAGGAAGAAGATAGTTAAAAAAAAAAGAACAAAAGTTGATTGATTTTAGAGTTTTTAGTTTTAAAATAATTTCCTTTTTTATTTTAAAAAAGTAGGTAACTGACTTTTCATTTGTCAACAAATTGTTGACTGATTTTTAATTATCCCTAAAAAAAAATTACATTATTCTTAGTTGAGATATTAAATTCTTTCTACAGGAAAAGCATGATGTAGGGAAGAAGAACACACATAACTGAGGGCTATGCTTTGAGAAATGAAAGTATCATAAAAATGTCACAATTGGAGCACAATCCACGTACAAATGTGTTTTGCAATCCATAAATTACAAAACAATAAAGTCTCCTAAAAATTTTACTATAGAAACAGTTGGGAAAGAAAATAACTTTTTGACCAAAAGAATAATAGTCCCAAAAAATCTATCTTAAGGACTATGAAAGGAATTATCCATCCGCTTAAAGATTCCCTATCCATTTCCTTTCACAATATCCGAAATAGAAACAAAGATGCAACATCACATGATGTCTAGGGTCTTTGCTGGTTTTTGGGGTGCTTTGACACCACAGTTAGTTTGTGCGGAATAGTTTATAAGGTATTTGTTTGAAATGGTTGGTGATTGGTATATGCTTTTAATAGTATGGGAGGTGGAAGACTTAATTGGAATTGTCTTTCATTCACTTTACTTCATTCATTTACAAAATGGCTTGCTTATATGTATATATAGGACACTTAAGTAATGTCTTGACTCTTCTAGAATTTTCTGGTACATACACATTCTATGTAGTATATATTCTAGCTAATTCTAGGAATATTCTAGATAGGACTCAATCTAGCTAATTCTTAGATAATTCTAGGAATATTCTAGATGCATGTATATATCTTTAGCTATTCTAGAATATTCTAGGAATTAACAACTCTACACAACTCTTGATTAATTCAAATATTGTAGATAGATCTAGAAATTTCTAGGAATTTGCATCATGTTTCAACACTCCTCCTTGATGCTAATTCTGTGATTCTAGTGTGCTCATAATTTTGAACTTTGCCCTTGGTAGTATCTTTTTGAAGATTTTTGTGACTTTCTCTTCAGTGGTGCAATCATTTAACTTGATCTGTTTGCTAGCAGTTATCTCTCTTTGGCTCCTTCTGAATCCTTGATAACCATCGATCCTACTGTACCGAGTTCTTGGATCTTGTTTTTGCCCGTATAAGGTTTTCTTCGGTCTGGGGATCTTATCTTCCTTTTTTGTACCTTGAATCCACAATTCTTGTTTTGCGGTAGCTTCACAGCTTTCTAATTCTATAGTTGCTGAGCTACATCTTTCATAGATATCTGTTGATGTTTTAGTTCTTTTAGGAGGGGAATCAGAAGATGAGTCTTCTTTCTTTAGTGATGCTGGAGGTGTCACCTTTGGTGTCGAGTAATTGAAGTCTCTGTTGGTTTAACGTCTGGTGCCTTCATAGCTGTGTCTTTTGCATTTCTCAATTGAATAGGAAAATTTCTATTTTTCTTCATTTTCACCACAGCTATTTCCAAACTTTTATTTTTCTTGTCATAGATGGTGCATGAGTCTCCAGCAAAGTGCAAGGAATACCCATTTTCCATCATTTGACCAACACTAAGCAAACTTTGATCTAAACTGGGAACAAGTAAAACATCTTGAATAAATCTCGTACCTTTCTTCGTCTCTATGATGATCGTGCCTTTGCCTTTGGCCTCCACTAAAGCACCATTCCCCAGTCTGACTTGTGATTTGATCGATGTATCAATATCATAGAATATACTTTCATTTGCAGTCATGTGATTGCTGCAGCCGCTGTCAATATACCACGTATCTTCTTTCTCTTCTCTTGCTGCTTGGAAGGCATAGAAAAGATTTCCATCCTCTTCATTTTCTTCGGAAAAACTGGCCTAGTGTTTTCCTTTAAGGCAACAATTGCTTTCCACATGCCCAAATCTTTTGCAATTTTGGCACTGAGGCTTATCACGGAACCAACAGTCCTTCTCCAAGTGATTTGTTTTTTTACATATTCCACAAGGTGGATATTTTCCCCTTTTCTCTCCTTGATTTTTTATCTTCCCATTATTAATTCTAGAATTTTCTCCTCTTCTAGAATTTTCTTTTGATTTTCCCCAATCACCTTGTCTAGATTTCTGAGAACATTTATTGAACCTAGACTGAAAGGCATTTTCTTCTGATACTTCATTACGTCGACTCAGCCTTTTTTCATATGCTTCTAGAGCTCCCATTAGTTCAGTCACAGAAAGTGTTGATAGATCCTTTGTACTTTCAATTGTAGTAACAATTGGATCAAACTTTTCCGTGACGCTAATGAGTATTTTTTCAACAATTCTTTTGTCTTGAATATCTTCACCATAGGCTCTTAATTGATTTATTATTTCCCTTATGTTGGAATAGTAAGACTTGGCAGTCTCAGATTCCGTCATTTAATTTTATGTTTTCAAATTCTCTTCTCAAAACTTGCAGTTTGATGGAATATACCTTTTCATTGCCTTTAAATTCTTCTTGCAAAATCTCCCATGCATCTTTCGAACTCGTAGCTCCTGCTATTCTTGGAAATATTGTATCAGTCAGTGCTTGTTGAAGCAAACTGAGAGCTCGTGAATTCTTTATCTTGTTGTCTTTTAGCTCCTTTCGTTGGGCTGCATTAAGAGTAGAAGGGTCTTCTGGAATGACAAATCCTTCATTGACAACATCCCATATATCATGGGCTTAGAAAAATGTTCTGATTTTGATGCTCCAAAAATCATAGTTGTCACCATTGAAAATGGGAACTGGCATGGACAATGAATGTGATAGATTAGCCATGGAATGTTGTTATGCTCAGTATTTGAACGAACCAAGCTCTGATACCACTGTTTGTTTTTGGGGTGCTTTGACACCACAGTTAGTTTGTGCGGAATAGTTTGTAAGGTATTTGTTTGAAATCGTTGGTGATTGGTATATGCTTTTAATAGTATGGGAGATGGAAGACTTAATTGGAATTGTCTTTCATTCACTTCACTTCATTCATTTACAAAATGGCTTGCTTATATTTATATATAGGACACTTAAGTAATGTCTTGACTCTTCTAGAATTTTCTGGTACATACACATTCTATGTAGTATATAATCTAGCTAATTCAAAGAATATTCTAGATAGGACTCAATCTAGCTAATTCTTAGATAATTCTAAGAATATTCTAGATGCATGTATATATCTTTAGCTATTCTAGAATATTCTAGGAATTAACAACTCTACACAACTCTAGATTAATTCAAATATTGTAGATAGATCTAGAGATTTCTAGGAATTTGCATCATGTTTCAACAATCTTCTACCTAGATGCCTTTCATTCTGACCTTCATATAGATCTTTTATAAACCTAGCTGTTTGGACAATATTCTCCACTTTAAACCAACACACAAGAAATTTCCAAGAGCTCACCATTAATGGTATGTAGTACTACAGTAGCAGCATGCCTAATAGAAGAGGTCATTTGAGTTTAGCCTCCTCCTACTTTTAAAAATACCTCATATAAATGAAGGAATATTAAGCCTTATAAATTAGGCTAGGATTTTCTTTACAGGAAATGCAGGACAAGCACACGGGTTTGACACCTATCTTACCTCATAATCTCACCTCGTCCATCTTAGCCTTCTTATCTCAAGAGTCTTGGCCCAAGAGTCGAGAGTTGAGAAATATTGCAACAAAAATGGGATTTTCAATTAATGGGAAAAAGTCATAGTTTGATTTTGGTGATGTGGTTTGAGCACGTTCAAACCTTTGCCTCAAGTCTTTCATGGTTCTTGACTATGCCCCAACCTTTGAATTGATAGTCAGCAGCTGATTTTGCAACTAGTTTTCGGTGAAGTCGGAATACTAAAATTGCTAGTTTAAAACTAGGATTACAATATGAAATGATACACCTAGATCGTCCCAGAAAAATTAATCTTTGACATTGTGGAATCATTTTGAACATTCACATTCTGTTAAAAGGAAATGATACAGCATGTCTAATAAATAATAGTTCTAGCAAGTTATATTTCTATGGATTACATAGAATACAACATGCTAAAAAAGAGTAGCTACTTTGACATTGGTAAATTTTTGAAGTAAAGGGCTATCCGATCACAAGCGCTGTTTGGCATTGTCATTTAGTAGCAGTATAAAGGCATCGTGTGTGATGTGCAAATCATCTATATTATAATAGACATGGTTATAAATTTTTAAACACATTTCCTGTAATTGAAACCATTGTTCATATCAAATGTAAAAGGTAATAACCATCCATTTCAGGAACCAAAAAATGCCGACAAATGGAGTTTTCAACTTACAGTCCAGTAGGTAAAAAGATGTGTGCGCTTATCTCCATATACATATGGATCCACCTGATAAATCCAGATTCAAACGTCAAAATTTAACCATGGAACAACTCTAAATGGAAAAATCTATACATGAGTAAACAATAGAGAAAGAAAACACGTCAATTTTTCTAACATCCAAAATTCTCTAACAAAAGTTTTAATGAATGCAGTGACGCTCAACACATTTGATAGTGTAATGAGAAAACTACCTAGTACTAATTGAATTCTTATAGGGGTCACAATTCCTTAAGGCTGCAACTTTAGGATTTGCAACCAGCCCCATAATTTAATATGGTAAGCACACTCTAATATCATTAGCTTCGAGAGCATACGGTTCTTTTAGAGTTCAGTTTTCTTGTAAGTTTTTATAGAGTATTCTGTTGGGTTTGTATTTAAACACCCAAACTAATTTTGTGATTGATTTTGTGAAGCAACAAGTGAAGAGGTTCAAGTTGATGAGAAAAAAGGGTAGAGCAAAAAACAGGGGCTGCTTGTATTTTTTTTTTCCAACAGATTTTTGCAACACCAAATAGAGTATATCTCTATGCCAAGCTTACCCTAGAAGGATCATCTATCATCCATACACTTGGCACCAATCTATCACAAGATAACAAAAGACTAAAGAGGACATAAGCTAATAAACTAATTACAAACATAACTAACATGGCATTATATTTTAATACTTCCCCTTAATGCCTTGTTGTGACACCCAACATTTCTCTAAAGTATTCAAACTTATCTCTTAGAAGAGCTTTGGTGAAGATGTCTGCCACTTGATCTTCGGTATTGCAATACTTGATCTCAATCTCATCATCTTCCATGGATTCTCGAATGAAGTGATGCTTAATGGCTATGTGCTTTGTTCGGCTATGGTAGATGAGATTCTTTGTCATTGCAATTGCAGATTTGTTGTCACAAAATATTGGAGTAGCTTCTCCTTGCTTCTCACCAACATCTTCCAATATTCTTCTAAGCCAAATTGCTTGTGATGTTGCCAATGATGCCGACACATACTCGGCCTCGGCGGTAGATTGTGCCACGGTATTTTGTTTCTTTGATGCCCAAGAAAACATGCCGAAACCAAAAGAGAAAGCATAACCCGAGGTGCTTCTCATATCATCAATACATCCGGCCCAATCACTATCACAAAATCCAATCAAATATGTTTCAACATTTCTCTCATACACAAAACCAAAGTCAAGAGTACCTTGAATGTATCTCAAGACTCTTTTTGCCGTCCCAAAGTGTGTTTGACTTGGCTTGTGCATAAACCGAGACAATAAACTAGTAGCAAACATGATGTCCTCGTAGCCATCAAGTACTTCCAACCAAGCTTCTATAAAGAGATGCATCAATCTCATTGCTTCCATCTTCTTTCAACAATTTTTCATTCACGACTAAAGGTGTAGCCATCGATTTGCAATTTTCCATTCTAAATCTTTCAAGAAGAGTTTTTGCATATTTCCACTATCATCCTTTTGGTTAATTTCAATACCTAAGAAATAATGCAACAAGCCCAAATCACTCATTTCATATTGTTTCATCATGTCTCTTTTAATGTCTTGAATCATTTTTTCATCACTACCAGTAAACACCAAATCATCAACATAAAGAGAGACAATAAGGATATTCGTAGTACCTTGTGTTTTTATGTACAAGGTTGGCTCACTTTTGCTTATTAGAAAGCCACTTTTGTTGAAGTAAGCATCAATCTTAATATACCATGCACGTGGTGCTTGTTTTAGGCCATACAAGGCCTTCTTCAATTTGTACACCTTATCTTCTTCTCCCTTTTCAACAAAGCCTTGAGGTTGATCAACATACACTTCTTCATTTAAAATGCCATTTAAGAAGGCCGATTTCACATCAAGTTGGTATAAAAACCAACCCTTTTGAGCCTCCAAGGCAATGAGAGATCTAATAGTGTCAAGACGAGCAACCGGTGCAAAAGTTTCATTAAAATCAACTCCGGGCTGCTGTGAATACCCTTTTGCCACAAGCCTTGCTTTGTTTCTTTAAATTGAATTTAGTTTTGAATATCCACTTCACATCAATAACATCTTTGTCTTTCGGCTTCTCTACCAACTCCCAAGTTCTATTCGTTTCAATCACATGAATCTCTTCTTCCATGGCTTGTTTCCATGCCTCTTCTTTAATTGCTTCTTCAAAGCTCTCTGGTTCAACAACACAAAAATTGCAACTAGCATAAACATCACTAAGACTTTTCATTCTTCTTGGAGTTGAACTTGGAGATGAGGAATTTGAGCTTGAAGGAGAAGATTGAGGACTAGCAATGGGAGACATTTGTTGTGGAGCTTCAAGAGTATCTTCATTCTCTGATTCTTCATTGAAAGTTGGAACTTGGTCTTGAACTTTCTTCTCTTTCCAATCCCAAAAATCTTTCTCATTAAAAAGCATATCTCTACTAATAATCACTTTGTTTTTCTTCAAACTAAAGAGTCTATAGCCCTTTGATTGGGAGCTATAACCCACAAAGATACACTTTTCACTAGTTTCATCAAGTTTGTGCCTTGTTTCTTTGGAAACATGAGCAAAACAAATACAACCAAATATCTTTAAATGGTTCACGGATGGTTTTCTACCACTCCATGCTTCAAATGGAGTTTGGTTTTCCAAAGCCTTTGTTGGACATCTATTCATCAAAAAAACCACCGTGTATACCGCTTCACCCCAAAATGACCTAGGCAATCCTTTCTCATGGAGCATTGATTTTGCCATTTCTTCAATTGTTCTATTCTTTCTTTCCGCCACTCCATTTTGTTGTGGAGTGTGCCCAACGGTCAATTGCCTATCCAATCCAATATCTTCACAAAATTTATTGAATTCATTGGAGTTGTATTCTCCACCTCTATCACTCCTCAAAACTTTCATGAGATATCCACTTTGTCTTTCAACGAGATTTTGAAACTTTTTGAAAATTGAGAAAACATCGGATTTTTGTCTCATAAAATATACCTATGTCATACGAGTAAAATCATCAACAAAGATTAAGAAATATTTGTTACCGGCATGAGTTTGAGTTGTCATTTGTCCACAAACGTCGGTATGAACAAGCTCCAATGGTGCTTTAGCTCTCCATGCCTTCTCCTTGGGAAATGATTCTCGGTGATGCTTGCCAAGAGCACATCCTTCACAAACTTCTTGTATGTTTGGCAAACCGTACACATGTTTTTTTGTTGTAGATTCTTCAAGCTTTGAAAATTCAAGTGCCCAAGCCTTCTATGCCAAAGCCATGACTCATCAACAATTTCTATCTTCAAGGCAACATTTTTTTAATATGAAAAAGTGAGAGGAAAGCTTCTATTTTTCTCCATCTTGATATTTGCTATAACTTGACTTCTCCCCCATTTGTCATAAATCTTGCAAGAATTGTCTTCAAAGTGAACCGAGTATCCATGGTCCATAAGTTGCCCAACACTTAGCAAATTTTGCTCCAAGTCTGGAACAAGTAACACATCCTTGATGCATTTTCTTCCCTTCTTTGTTTCAATCGCAATAATGCCTTTTCCCTTTTGCTTGGACCAATGCACCATTTCCCATCTTCACTAAGGAATTTGAGGAAGCATCCATATTAATAAAAATTCTCTTGTCACCGATCATGTGATTACTACAACCACTATCAAGGAACCACACATCATTTTTGTGTTTCGATGCCGATTGACAAGCATAGAACATATTTCCATCACCTTCTTTCTCTTCAAAAAAATTTTCTTGTTGATTGTTCTTGAATCGACAATCCTTTTGAACATGTCCAAATTTCTTACAATCATAACATTGTGGTTTACCCTTAAACCAACAATCCTTGTCAACATGACTATTTCGTTTTCAAATTCCACACCTTGGTTGAGTAGAATCTACATTTCCTCTTCTTCCAAAATTAGTTCGTCCTACTCCTCTTGCATATCTACCTCTTCCTCTTGCTTGTCTTCCTTCTCTAGAAGACTCCCCTTTGGTTTGATCAAATTTTTGTGCTTCTTGAACATTGAGTTTAGATTGAAAGGCACTTTCAATTGATTTTTTGGAATGCCTACTCATTGTTTCCTCAAATGCTTTAATTGCACCCATTAATTCTTCAACACTTAGATTAGCAAGATCTTTAGTTTGCTCAACAACATTAACAATAGAATCATATTTTTCGGGCATACTAATTAAGATCTTCTCTACAATTCTTTTATCTTCAATTTCTTCACCATGAATTTTCATTTGATTCACTAACCCCACAACTCTAGAGAAATAATCATTCAACAATTCCATGTCTTTCATCTTCAAATTTTCAAAATCTCTTCTAAGAGTTTGAAGTTTAATTGCTCTTACCTTCAAAGCTCCTCTATACTCCTTTTGTAGAATATCCCAACTCTCCTTAGCTTTTGTAGCTTGGATGACTCTTGGAAAAACTGAATTGGACACTCCTTGTTGAATCATACTAAGGGCTTTTGCATCTTTCTTCCTATTCTCCTTCCATTGTTGTTTTTGGGCATTTGTCAAAGTTGAGATGTCACTTGGTTCATCATACCCTTCTTCAACATACTCCCATAGATCATATGAAATGAAAATGGTCTTCATCTTTACACACCAAAAATCATAATTATCACCTTCAAAAATAGGGAATGGGGGATTTTGATTACCACTAGTGTTGCTTGGAGTTGCCATCTTCTTGTTCTTCTTCTTTCTAGGGTTTGTTTCCCTTCAATTGATTTACTCCCGGCTGTGATTGATCCACCTTGCTCTGATACCACTCTGTTGGGTTTGTATTCAAACACCCAAACTGATTTTGTGATTGATTTTGTGAAGCAACAAGTGAAGAGGTTCAAGTTGATGAGAAAAAAGGGTAGAGCAAAAAACAAGGGCTGCTTGTATTTTTTTTCCCAACAGATTTTTGCAACACCAAATAGAGTTTATCTCTATGCCAAGCTTACCCTAGAAGGATCATCTATCATCCATACACATGGCACCAATCTATTACAAGATAACAAAAGACTAAAGAGGACATAAGCTAATAAACTAATTACAAACATAACTAACATGGCATTATATTTTAACATATTCTTGTACTAGTTTCTTATGTTAATACCTATATATAATATGAATATATTTTTGCAAGGGTATAATGGCAAATGATTAAATTTTCAAATTGTTGATTCTCTTTTTCCTTCTTATTTCCTTGTTTTTCTTCTAACTTTGACCTTGACATGATACAACTTCACTTGGCATGTTGATCCTTGTTTTTTTTTTTTAACAATTTCTCAAATTCACTTCATCGCGTCTTTTATTAAGTCGTGTTTGTTATTTGATGCATTTTTCGATCTTTGTAGTGTTTCAAGCTTGGTTTGATGCTTCGATCACTATAACAGAAGCGTGCAATTTGGTCCTAGCGATCATGACTTGGATGACCCATGGCCGATTTAATTATTTGGGTTGAAACTTGAATGAGTAGTATTTTAGTTTTGGTACTGTGGTTTGAGCATAGTTCAAACCTCTGCTTGGCCATTTTTGGTCTATTCTTTGGTTTTGTTTGGATTCTTTTGGCAATGTTGGGAGATTTCAAGCTAGGATTGGCATGTTGTTTCATTTTGATTCTTAGGTTTGTTTCTATTTGTACTGGTTGGTGAAATTCTATGTTTCTTTCTTTTGCTACTTGAGTATTCCCTTTGATTTGTTGCAAAACTAAAGAAATCCCATCATTTTATGAATGGTGATATGACTTAATTAGAACATTGTCTTTAATTTTTCTTGCAATAGAGTGATATTTCTTGAGTTTTACATGAGAAGTCACTTTCTTGTGTATGTATGTCTGTGTGTGTGTGTGTGTATGTGTGTGTGTGATGGGGGCAGTGGATTGGCAGTAGTAGCACGAGAGAATATGTTTACTATGAAACATCATAAACCATTGTGAGATTTATATAGCAACAAGAAGACCTTAGGGGATCAACTCCTGCAATGCTATCACGTCACCATAATTTGGCAAGTAGAGACATAATTGGGAAGTTTTTTATTCTTCCTTACTCAATGGTCTAGACTTATAGCTGCGTGACTTTAAAGATAATTTGCTAGTAAGACCGTGCCTAGCGTATTCGATGTTGTTGCATTCATCTATGGAAAAGAGTTTAATTGTGACGAGATCTACTACCATTCCATTGGAGTCTTCAGCTTTAGTCTCAAGTAACAGGTATAGTGGTTTTTGTTTCTATAGTTTTCTTGATGTTAATGATGGTAGAGGTGGTGACCATTCTGGTGGATGAGGTGATAGGAAATGTGATCATGGTGGTGACACTAATCAAATGAAAACTATTATTGGTCAATTATCGCTAGCAACATTTGGTGTACAAGGTTATTGATGGTACTTGCCACTGGCTCCTACTTCTATCTATTGACCTATGATTTCAAATTAGACTCGCTCGTAGACCATGTGAGCTCTTTCAATATTGTGTATTGTTCTTCCTTCTTCCTTAATGCAACACTAGACTATGGTGTTGTTTTATGTATGGCTCTTACACATTTCTTCCTGGGTCATTGACTTTGGAGCTAGCTCTCCCTTGCCAAGTATTCCATCTCTTTTTTTAGATTCACATCTTGTTAACCATCAAGTTGTACTTTCTCTATTGACAATGTATATGGTAGCACGTAAGGTCGACACAATTATTGTTGTGTAAATCCTTTTCTAGTGCTCGTAATTTTTTCTCTTTTCTGCTCCTTTCTTTCTTCTTATTTTACTCTAACCTAAACATTGGACTAATCAATTCGCTGATTCATCTCATGACCATTTCAATTTTTTTTATTTATATATACATTAAACATAATGAAAGCATTCTATTTTTTTGTGAAACTTCAGGTTCATTAACATGACAAAAACTAGAAACAAGATGTTGATATTTTTCAACACAACAAACAACGTCCTTAAAATTAATTGACATACACATTTTTAAAAACGATAGTCCTTAATAAATTTCATTAGACATATCGGTGTCTTTTGTTTTTCTTTCCATTAATATGCCTTTGTATCTTACATCCACGATGCCATAGTTTGCTGTGTAAAGGTGGCTTAAAACATATTAAAAGGAGAAAAAGAAAGAAAGTAGGGAACACCAGCAAGTCAAAACTCGATGACTCTCACAACCCATCCTGCCATGTCTCTATCTTGTTAAACTTAAGAGGTGTGATCGGTATGGCTAGACAACAACATAGCTTTTCTGTTAGGGGAGGTATTTTGTGCTAAATTATATTCCTCATGTTATTGATGGTTACACAGCCACTGCCTCCTTTTATTACACCCAAAACTGCTACTTCATCTGAAATTGTCATTTCCAATTCTTGTCATACACTACTTACTGGATCTTTCAGACACTTCATGTAGTCCATCTTTCTTCGTCTCTTATAATACTACTTGATTCAGGTAATGTTGTAATAATGTTGTATGTGGCCCTTCGCCATCCTTAGATATCTGGTATTGTATCACTTATTTTTCATTTACACCTTGAACAAAATCATTTAAGGGTATTCTCGTGCATTTTCCTTTTGTCCATATACATATATAGACAAGGGTGCAAAAGCAGAATGATTAAACTGCCCTAAACATTTTTTTTTTGTTTCTCATCTCTTTTCTACTCCTATTCTTCTACTTCTAGCTATAACCTTTGCATTATATAACTCTACTTCTAGCCTAAAAATTGAAATCTAGGGTTTGGAAGGTGGGGGTTTTCCTATCTATTAAATTTGTCTGGCCTTTGAATTTGGGGATTTTTTCTTGCTGCTATGGGTTATCTTTTGAAGGGCTTTTCTAAAAGAGGAGTAAGAGATCCAAATGGGTAAACAAAAACAATTTTCTGTCTTCGTAAACAACATTCCTGATGTTGACGATTCAAAATGGTTATTCAAGATTTTTGAAAAATGTGGTGTAAGGTTTCTGAGGTGTTCATCCCTAGGAAGAAGAATAAGGGTGGGAGAAGATATGGCTTTGTCAGATATCAGGAGAAGAAATCAGCTGATGAAGCAATCAAATCTTTTAACAGGGTATGATTTATGCATCATCGATTGGGGGTCAACATGGCGAGATTTGAAAGGGAGATGGTTCCTGTTAAGGATTTTGATAGAAAGGAGAGAGGATATCAGGCTAATGGTAGTCCTATAGCAGGCTCTCAGTCTTTGGATGATGTCAAAATAGGTCGGGTCTTTGGACGCTCCTATTATGAGGCTTTACTTGGCTCACAGACTAACATTGTTAAGAGGGTAGAGTTGTAATCCAAGGATTCTTTTAAACCCTGCTCAGGCACTGTTCATGGAGAAATTATTGAGATGCTTAAGAATAGCGTGGTGGGTATTTCTACGAAGAGGTTGGAGGGTTATTTCCTTAAAGAATGTTTCATTAGAGAAGGTGTTTTTGACATTTAGGTCAGGCCAATCCGAGAGGGTTTTTCTGCTGACGTTTGAAGACTGTGGTGTTCTTAAATCTATGGAAGAAGATGGATGGATATGGCTTCGAACATGGTTCACTAGAATTGAACATTGGAATAATAAATACTTAAGTCCTCCGCGATGTTCATGACTACAGTGCTCTGGTGTTCCTATGTTAGGATGGTCAAAGGATACATTTAACAGTATTGGTGGCCTGTGGGGTAGGTTGATCTGTAATACTATGGAGACAAAGAAGTGCAGCTAGTTTTAGTATGGCTTTATTCTTGTGGCCATTGATGAGAAGGAAAGAGTAGATGAAGTAAATGAAGTTATGGTGAATGGGTGTGCTTGTAGAGTCAAAGTTAAGGAGTTAGAAGGAGACCCTATAATCACTTTGGATGATTGTGTTTTGAAGCCTAAGGCGTATGAGACAACAACCAAGTACGGCGAAGAAAATGATGATGAACTGGAAATGGGGAATTTGTTGAGAGATGACGAGGTGGCTTTGGAGCCGATAAATGAAAAGAGTGTTGGAGGCTATAAGGTTATAGCAGAAAGGGGGCTTCTCAAATGAGCCTCTTAACTGGGATGGGATTTTGGTGGCCGAGAAAGATTACACGGATCAGCACAGAATTCCTTTAACGATAACAACAACGCAGTCCAATCTGGAAAATGCGTGGCTAATAGCATGGAGGGAATCAAGCAGGTGAGTAAAAGTCGTATGGATAAGGTAGTGGGTAATACTATTGTTGGTAGTGCTCAATCGGAAGAGAATGTGGGCTTACCTCCAAAATCAATCTCCAAACTTCTGGGAGGCATGTCGAATTTGTGTTGTGATTCTGATGATAAGGGAGGGAGGGTTAATGTCCATGATTCAGTTGAACCATCAATATTAGTTATTCTTGAAACTCCTACGTCAGTGCTAAAAGGGGATGAGGATGAGATTGATTTTAGTGATCATGATAGGGACGCCTTGGGGGAGTTTGTTGGTGAGGGAGACCTCTCTGTTAGTAGAAAGTCAGAGTGGGAAACAGATATTGAGTCGAACGATGTTACCCTTACTGGTGATGAAGAGTCGAACTGAGTAGGCGAGGCTCAAGAAAAAGGTAGGGAGGAAAAAAGCTATGGATTTAATTTTTGATAGCTGTGGGGAGGGTATTCGCTAGCCTAAACATTGCAACTCTAAAGTGAATAAACATGTTAAACGCGACATCAAGAGTAATGTCAGTTTGTTAATGGAGGAGGAATGTTCTTTGTTAGGGCGGGAACTATGGGCAGGATATCTGAAGAAGGTAGGAGGAATCGAAATGATGTGATCCTCAAGGAGGGTCATGAGATATGGAAGGTTGGAAAAACTTGGGGTTTGACTTATAGCGGTGATGAAGGGAAGATTACCTACAGGCTGGCGGAATTGGAAAACAGAGATTGGGACAAATATGAAAAATGTCATTTGGGTCTTTAGTCTGTTTTGATTAGTCTAGGGGGAATTGTTGTAGACATTGATTTCTTCAAGATTTTGCATTGTAAGCCGAGTATGCCATGGATTTTAGTTATTTGTGGGTCGATTTCAGATTGTTGGTGAATCATATCAAGGTGTTCTTCCATCTATCCTGGGTCGGGGCTGAAAATCTGATTTTCTTTTCATGTGCGTGGTTTGTTTGATTAGTTCTTGACAGAATCATGTTAGATCTGATGCCCAATTTCCCCAGTTTGGTTCTTTGCTCTCTGAGATTCTTCCCAATTTGATTTTCTAATGGTTCTATGGGAGATTGGTGAAGATTTTGGTTATTTTAATTGGTGCTATTTTAGTCTTCTGCAATTCTCCTGTCTATGTTGTGGCTCGTTTTGGGTCGTCTGGATGTTTTGGGCAGCTCGTCAGCAATTTTGATGTGTTGCTTGCCTTGATCTGTTTCTTTGCTTGCAATTGATATAGGTGAGATCAAATCTTGGCTTCATAGTTTGGTAATTCTGCTGCTAGAATCTGATTTTCGGACGGGTGGCTGGAGTACTGGCTTTGTCTTCTGAATTTTGCTGCTTTTGTTAGTTGCTGAGCTTCTCCCTCGTTTTGTTGGCGTAGTTTTCAATTCCTTGTCTTGCTGATGAAAGTGCTATTTCTTCAATAGTAATTGTGGGTCCAGTGCATTATTATGTTATGCTTGTCTTTCCTAGTTTTTTGGGGGACTTTGTTTGGATATCTTTTATCATTTTGGTTGGCTCATTGTATTTTCTTGGTTGGAGTGAGTGTTTCTCTGTTGGTCTTTTGGCTAATTTATTAAAATTGTTTTGCTGTTCAAAAAATATATATATATATAACTCTGCTGAATCCACATCGAGCATCTTGAGTATCTAATCATGTTTTGACAGATACATTAAAAAATGAAAATCGGCAGAAACTAGAAACTAGAAGCAAGATATTGATATTTCCCTTTCTGAATTAATAAATTTAAGTTGCAAAAAAAAAAATTCACTTTCAGAAACTAACTAGCATTTGCATTTCATAATATAAGCTGTCTTGGAGAACTTTCATTAGACATATCAAAGTCTTTATTTTTAACTTAAGGTGATTCAACTTTCTTTGAACTCTCTATCCATAAATTCCATACTCTTAAATGTAAAGGTGTCTTAAATGATCATTGTAAAACGGGCAACGAAAGATATTAATGAACCTGTACAAATAAAACTCAAAGATGATGGGTTTTTTGGAGCCTGATTGCAACTGGAGTAATTCCAAGATGTTTTGTGTTAAGTAAGAAGGGTGTCGAGAGACTGTCGCTCGGGTGACTCACTTTGTAGACACGATATGTTCACTGCACAGAGCGTCAAGAAAAGACTATAATGTTGCTCTATCAAGATCATTCGAACCAGTCGCCGGAAGTTTTTGTTTCCTATTTTACGTAGGAAACGGATTTTCATTCAAAAACTTATGTAGGCTTATATAGTCTGATTTTTCTTGCTGTTACAATAAATTATTGTTACTGTTATTTTTTCCTTGTTATAAGCCTAAGGGCTTTATTTAAATTCCTTCTTAATTATGTGATTAATAAAGGAGGACAATAACATGATGTCAACTCTAATACACTTTTTATAAAAAAAAAAAATAGCATGGTATCAAAGCCACCTCTGCCCCTTACGCGCCACCATCATCACCACTAGGGCTGGCAAAACAGTTGTGGATCTCCCAACCCGTCCAATTAGACCTGGAGAATTAACCATTTGGACCTAATATAAAACTATATGGGTTGAAATTGGGTTGGGCCAAATAATTTCGCAGGTTGAAAATAGGTCAAAAGTGGGTTAGGAACTTAGTCGTGTGGGCTAATCTGATGTAGTAGCCCATAGACCATTTCTTTATTTCATTTAATTCTTATCAAAGATACATACAATGTTTAAATGTTATATCATAAAAGAGATACTCTCTCTCTCTCTCTCTCTCGTGACACACACACACACACACACTCTCTCTCTCTCTCTCTCTCTCGCTCTTGTGAAAGTCCCACAGCCTCTTCCATCTTCATATCTCTATCTCTTTACCGTTTCCGGAAGAAGATTTACCATTTCGAGAATCGGACAAAGTTGGATGATGCAAAGAGATTAATTGACAAAGTCCCACAGTCTTATTTTGCGATTCTGTTCGGTGAGTTTGAATATGTCTTTTTAATGTCCTTTCAGTATATATACACGTCTATATACTTGTTCTCCAATTTTTTTCCTTGATTCTCGACGATCTGATTATTCGTTTCATGCGTTTATTGTTTGTGAATTTTAACATAATTTTTAACCTTCATTACACTCGCAATGCTAAATATTCTGACCTATTTATTGTCTGGATGGTGTTGTGTGGTAAAGATCTAATTTTTGTTGTTCCTCTTCTTGGTAGAAATTTTTATTGAAGATTTGCAGCTGACAATTTTGGGTATTAGATTATAGAATTTCATGTCTTTAATCATATGAAAATTGATAATTTCTATAAAAGTACTAATTTGGATTTCAAAGAAAATTTTCATGGTACCTTGTACGCTCGGATTGATTGGTTGTTCCTTTTTACCTTACTACTCATTTTCTGGGTGTTTTGATCTTTTATAAGTGGGAATTCGTGATTGATGATTTTCTTAACAAACCTCAACCTGGGTCTTGATTAGATTACTAATGTAATAAGGTTATATTTTATTATTTCTTCTCTTGAGTCTATTACTATTGAAACAAGGTTATATTTTATTATTTTCTTCTCTGTATGTATCTTCTACATATACAGCTATCAGCCTATCAGTGGTACTATGGATGAAAATGTTGATGAGCATACCTTAGAACAAAGTTCTTCCAATAATTCAAAACGCCAAAAGAGGTCTACTTCCATAGTATGGAAGGATTTCAAAAAATTGCCCCTTAGCGAAGATGGGAAACAACGGGCGAAATGTAAGTTATGTGGACTAGAATATGTTACAGACTTTGGTACTTCTAATTTGCTAAGGCATATCATAAATTGTAGAAGTAAGATGGAGGATTCTATGCAACGACGTTCTATGCCAATGGACCAAGATAAATATCATGAAAAGATGTCAATAGCAATAGTTAAGCATAATTATCCATTCTCATTCATAGAACACGAAAGAATTAGAGGCCAACATAGGTTTTTGCACCCGGATGTAAAACCTATCACAAGAAATACAGCTAAGTCTGATGTTTAAGTCTTATATAAGATGGAGACGGTGAAACTTAGAAATGAGTTAGAGTCAATTACTAGGAAGATATGTTTGACATCCGATTTATGGACATCTATTACGACTGACGGATATCTAGCTCTCACCACTCACTATGTGGATCATGATTGGATTTTGCAAAAGAGAGTCTTGTGTTTTCATCATGTGCCTCCTCCTCATAGTGGTCATGTTTTGGCTGAAAAGGTCATTACTTTGTTGCGGGAATGGGGTATTGAGAAAAAAATACTCACTCTTACTTTGGACAATGCATCATATAATGATGGGCTAGTGGATAGGTTAAAGCATCATCTATCTTTAACCGGTCCGTTATTATGTGGTGGAGATTTGTTTCATATTCGTTGCGGAGCCCATATCTTAAATCTAATTGTACATGATGGATTAAAAGTGATTGACGATTTTGTACATAGGATTCGAGAAAGTGTGAAATATGTGAGAGGCACGAAAGAAAGGGAGGTAAAGTTTGCATAATGCATTAATCGACTATCTCTGCATTCTAACAAAAAAGTGCGCCAAGATGTACCCACCCGTGGAACTCAACATACCTCATGTTTGATAGTGCACTACCATATCGAGATGCATTTTACGAATTGCAATTTGTTGATTTAAATTTTAAGAGTTGTCCATCAGAAGAGGACTGGAGAAAGATTGAAAGGATAGCAAAATTCTTGAAACCCTTTTATGAAATTACAACTCTATTCTCTGGTAGTCAATACCCCATGGCAAATTTATTTTTTCATGGGATATGGAAAATCCAAATGCTCATAATGGAGGAGATGAGTAATACAAACAATGTTTTAGGGTCTATGGCAAGAAAGATGAAAGAGAAGTTTGATAAGTATTGGGAGTGTTACAGCATGGTTTTATCTTTGCTATTATTTTGGACCCTCGTTACAAATTGCAGTTTGTTGAATATTGTTTTTCAAAGCTGGATCTGATAACCTATGGGATAGAGTGAGAGTGATTTGTGAAAAGTTGAATTCACTCTTCGAAGAATATGTGTGCCTTTCTCCTCCTTCGTTTACGTCAATAGAAACACGTGTTGGTATTGGAGGTAGTGAAGATGGTACACGTGATGAATTAGATGTGAGTAAAATATGCCAATTGTTTGTAACTTACTACATTAGTTGTCTTTTACTTTGCTATTGATATTTAATTAGACTTAGTATGGCAATAAATGTAGGAATTTGATGCATTCGAGAGTCAACATTATGGAATGAATAGAGGCAAATCTCAAGTGGATTTATACTTGGATGAGCATAGATTTGATCGCAAAGAGAATTTTGATGTTCTTAGTTATTGGAGAACAAATAGAGTCAGATACCCCAAGCTTTCTCTGTTGGCGCGAGATATACTGAGTATTCCTAGTAAGATTGTTGCTTCGTAGTCGACCTTCAGCATTGGAGGTCAAATCATTGGTAAATACCGTAGTTCTATCTTGCCTAAGAATGCGGAGACGTTGCTTTGTTCCCGAGATTGGTTGCATGGGACAAAAGGTAAAATATTACGAATTACTTTTTTTTATTCATATTTGTTGTCTTGTCTACTAATCTTTGTTTTTCTGATATAGCTTCTATTGAGTTGGAAGAGGAGGAGGAGGAGGAGGAGGAAGAGGAAGGACTAGTTGAAGGTTTTGAAGATATAAATGCCAGAGTTGGCACATCTTCACACATGCTTGACTAGGTATATCGTTTTAATTTTTTCCTTAATGGTGAATATTTTTGTTAGAGTAACATGGATGAATTCCTATTTGGTGATTTTGGTAGTGATTTTTTTTAATTTGCAAGTTATACTAAACTAACAGTTGTGAACATAGAGTAATTGGTGGAGTTTAAACAAATATGTCAAAATTTTGGTGGAGTTTATGCAGCTATGTCAAATTTTTATGGAGTTGAACTCAATTGAATCTCTCTCCTCTCTCTCTCTCTCTCTCTCTCTCTCTCACTCAATTTTAACTTTGCTGGTGTATAGCTATTAGTGTAATTTTTTATGGTTTGTTTTTTTTTTTTTGAAGTTCCAAACTTAGGCTAGATTGTAATTTGACACAAGTATTTGAGAGTTGACAAATTTATGTTTTGATATCAATGCTTTTGGTTCCCAACATTGTTAACTTCTTATATGTAAGCTCCAAGGGCAATTTGGTGATCTATATACTTTTTTGGTTCCAAAATGTTCTTCACAATAATATGAGTTCACATACTTTAACGGCGTTAAATTCTGATTTAATTTTAACAAGCTATGTCATTTTAAAGTTTTAAGGGCAAAATAGTCATTTTACAAATATATTCAGGTTAAATGGAACATGTCATTAGATCCAGAACGTCATAAAACTTCAGGGTAGGCCATTCTGTATTATTTGAAAACTTTAACAATGTTAACTTTGCATATGCAAACTCCAAGGGCAATTTGGTCATTTTACCATACATGTACTTTTTAGGTCCTAAATATTCTTTATCTTAAATATGAGCTTACAGGCTCTAATGTTGTTCAATTCTAATTTTACTTTAACAAGTTTTGGCTTTTTAAAGGTTGAAGGGCAAACTAGTCATTTTGCAAATATATTCAGGTCAAATGGACCATGCCATTGGATTCACAACGTCAAAAAACCTTGGGGTAGGTCACTCCGTATTATTAGATGACTTTAACAATGTTAACTTCTTATATGTAAGCTCCAAGGGCAATTTGGTCATTTTACCATATATGTAATTTTTAGGTCTTAAATGTTATTTGTCTTAAATATGAGCTCACAGGCTCTGACGGCGTTCAGTTTAGTTTTAGCATGTAATGGCATTTTAAAATTTGAAGGATAAAAAAGTCATTTTACAAATATACTCAAGCCAAATGTACCCTACCATTAGATTCAAAACGTCGAAAAACCTTAGGGTAGGTCACTCCGTATTATTTATGATTTTAACAATATTAACTTTACAGGTTAACCCGGGTTAACCCATATTTGACCTATATTTTCATGGGTTATAAATAGTTTTGAAACCATTTGACCCAACCCATTTTAGCCCAACCCATATTTACCCATATCCAACCAATTGCCACACCACCGTTGACTACCTCCTCAGGCACCCATCACCCAAGCATGCACCGTTAGCCACCAATCCACCAGGACTTACCGATACTCCATCCCATGCTGAACAATCCTCAACCACCCATACTCTATGCCGAATAGTCCAGCCCTGTTTGCAATACCTCAACACACTCTTACACCCACCCCCCCCCCCCCCCCCGCCCCGCCCCGGCTGACATCCAAACATTAGCCGATAACACCTCCTAAACCTTGCATTGATTTTGAAACCCCTATTGTCGTCTATTTACCTAACAGAGCCCATTTGGGATAGATCTACACAGAGTGGGCCTTCGATTGGGCAATTTTTATCGACCGTTACTCGTTTCATCATTTCTTGGTACCTATATTGACCACTGAGCAGCCTTGACTGATCCTAGAGCACCCTATATAGTGTTGTGATTTAAAAGTGAGCGTGCTTGACTCCGTTTTTACATTGCCCATCTCTTTTTTTTATTATTGTTTCGGGAATTTATCTGTATACTAAGCAATGATGTCTGACAATTCTAGATCACTGGAAGTGACACCATAGCCAAAACAACTGCCTAGGAGTGAGCTTACTTTTTTTTTTGAAGAACCTCGGCGGAACGAGGACAAGTATATTAAGGCATAATCAAGCCAAAACAACTAGTCAGGGGGGACCAAAAACCAAAACCCCTCACAAAGTCACCTATACAAAGACAATGGAACTCCGTTTGAGTCGAACAGATTGGCAGACTCAAAGGAATGAACCCCCTCCTTTGCGAAATGATCAGCAAGTCTATTAGAGCTCCTAGGGATGTGAATAAACTCAATGCTGCAGCGATTTTTTATACTCTCCAAAAGTGACTGAATGCAGTTAAAAACATTGTTTAATTTCCAAGGTTTTGGGTCCTTTGTTGTTACCCAAGCTATGACCACCTTGGAATCACTTTCGATAGCTATGGAAATTGGCACGAGTGGGCTGCTATTTAAGTAATGGGAAATCATTGTAAGTGCCTCTTGGATTGCAAGGAGCTCAACTGTGTTAGAGTCTTCCATACCTGAGGATGTCGAAAACAGAGCCATCACTTTACTCTCAAAGTTTCTTAGAGCACCCCCAATTCCTGATGGTCAGGGTTTCCCAAGTGAGGATCCCTACGTTGAACTTGAGGTTGCCTGCTGATGAAGGGGACCATTCCCTCTTTACTTTTGATTTTCTATGTTGATGGGTTTGACAGCTCATCGAAATACTCCGCAGAAAATTTGTGCAAGAGTATGGGTATGTGGGGATTGAGGATCTTAACCACCAAAAAAGCCTGAGCTTTATTACATCGATGAGGTCCAAAGTGGAAGATTGTTTATTTTGAAAAACTCATTCATTTCTCCATAGCCAGATGGACCACGAGATGAAAAAGAGAGAGAGAGAGAGAGAGGGGGAGACAGAGAGAGAGAGAGAGTCCCATGCTTGCATGGACTGTCGGTTGGGGCTTAGCTCTTGCCATTGATGCCACCATTGTGAAAATGCGTTCAATGGGCACGCAATAATCATCCACCACTGCAAGTAATTGCTCCATATTTCCCAATAATTTGCAATTAAGAAGTAAGTGGTCCACGGGTTCTTCAAATGATTAACAAAGAACACATTTGGTTGCATCCTCCTCCAATTGAATAAGTCTCATTAAATTGAATTAGCTCGGTTTTTGGTCCTGGGGGCTGTACAGTCTCGTGCTATATGTTCGGGGATCCCACAATTGAAACATCCATCCATGTTGTTCCTGGAGGTTATGGTTGGTACTTGTGGTACAGGTGGTGCAGCATGCTTATCCCGGGGAAAAGTGGGTCCTAGTTTCTTACCACTATTCCATGGGCGTTTGTTGCCTTGGAAACGGGTCGGAGGTCTTCCCCTTGGTCCATTCTTGAGCTGGGGTGGCTGACTTGTCATCTGCTTGTGTGCTTATGTACCTAAATTAATATCTATTGGTTACCCTACAGTCCTAACCATGGTTGCAAGACATACAAATGATATAAGGTATAGCTAACAATTCTAGTATGAGTACATATCTCCTGAAGTATACATTTCATAAAGTAGAGGAGACAAGTTTTCATAGATAACTTTAATTATTTACATAAAAGGCGTACACGGTACTACTAGTTCGTGTTACATACCTGGGTACATACTATATACACAAAAGATGGGCTACTAGCCCTAAGACAAGTAAAGCTCTAGATCCTAGGAATCCTATCCCAAAAGTCCTCCGTATCTGACTCGTATGGTGGAGAATGATCCTAGATTAAAATCTCCCCAGGTGGAACCCAGTCCAAGTACGAGTCAAACTTATCAACCATCTCATCTTTGTCCTTATCCAAAGGCTTTATCTCTACATCCTTAGAGTCATACTCAAAGTCATCCTTAACCTCGGGCTCTCCATCCTCCATGACTACCATCACTTTCTCCTCACCAGCACCCTCTGTTGGGTCAACATCCTCTACTAAGTCAATACCCACTGGTGGGACAATCTCCTCATCAACCCCGTCCTCCATATCCATCCGGGACATAATAAGGTGCCATGCTAATCACACAACTATCATAAGGTTCAAATCTTCATGGATGGGAAAAAAAAGTTCTAACGGTTTATAACTTAAGTGTGTGGCACAATCGGTGTACATGTCTTGACCAAAAGCTCTAGTACCAAAAATCCCTATCACGCCCCAGCGTAGCCAAAATAGGGAAAATTTTAAAATTTTCATCTTGGACCCTGAGGCACGTTACTGGTTGCATTACCGAATTGTCCATGACCAAATACTAATGATAAACATCATAATAAAAAGGATAAGACCAACATCTACTTACAAGGTTATATTACAATAGAAGGCCACCTTACTAGATAACTATTACATCATTGTAAATACATCAGAGTCTTATCTCTCTAGGGCCTTACAAAAGCTATTACAAAAGATATGATAAGTCTTCTGATAGAGATTACAAACAAAAACATTTACAAAAGACAACCACTAGTCTTCTCTCTAACTAGCATATCCATAGCCATCTTCAGTGTACTCTTCCTCCACATTCTCCGCTTGCGTAGCATCATAACCTATGTAATCGTCACCTGGATAAGCTGAACATGGGAATGTTCAGCGATATGAACATCGTCAGCTTATGAAAGCCGAGTGAGAGAACTAAATCAAATAGAAATTATATAGCTACAAACTAACAAGATACGTTTACTACTTTTAAATACGTCTTTTAGGACCTTCGCATTCTCGCCATTGAACTATAAACACTAAAGTACCTGACTAAGTATTTGAAAAGAATACGAACAATCAACTTGACTCATCTCGACATCCTTAATGCCACAACTATCCATTACTATTATCCGTCACCATTCACTAACAAAAATACCTCTCACTAACCATCTCGTCACGAAGAATCGAAGTGTTGAGGAGTTCAAGACCATCCACTTTGCCACAAAGAATCGAAAGGAGTCTTAACTCTATGAACCATCACCTCGTCATGAAGAATTAAAGTGTTCATCACATCCGTTTCGTTACGAAGAATCGAAAGGATACATAACTTTCACAACTGTCATTTTATCACGAAGACCGTATCCCTTTCGTCACGAAGAATCGAAAGGATACACAACTTTCACAACCGTCATTTGGTCATGAAGACTGTATCCATTTCATCATGAAGAATTGAAAGGATACACAACTTTCACAAAGACAGTATCCATTTCATCACGAAGAATCGAAAGGATATACAACTTTCACAATCGTCATTTTATCACGAATACCGTATCCGTTTCGTCACAAAAAATTGAAAGGATACACAACTTTTACAATAATGATTTTGTCATGAAGACCGTATCCATTTCATCATGAAGAATCAAAAGGATACATAACTTTTACAACCGTCATTCATCACGAAGACCGTATCCATTTCGTCATGAATAATTAAATGGATACACAACTTTCACAGCCAACATTTCGTCACGAAGAATCAAAAGGATACACAACTTTCACAACCCCATTTCATCACAAAGACTGTATCCATTTCGTCACGAAGAATCGAAAGGATACACAACTTTTACAACCATCATTTCGTCATGAAGGCCATATCTGTTTTTTCATGAAGAATCGAAAGGATACACAACTTTCACAACTGACATTTCGCCACGAAGACCATATCCATTTCATTATAAAGAATCAAAAGGATACACAACTTTTACAACCGTCATTTCATTACAAAGACCGTATTTGTTTCGTCCATGAAGGATAGAAAGGATACATAACTCTTACTATCCCGACCTCTGCGGCCTGGTTTACCTAGTCGACACTTAATCTCAGCATAAGCTGCTCCCGACATTACACAGCTGATACTCAAGTATCCCCATCCACACACGCGTCACTCATTATGGAGTTTGGTTCATAATATGACTTTTTATAGTAACCATCAAGATTTCACTATATGTTCGTCATTCTGTTTTACGACTTAATAAACTTATGATGGAAACTTTCCCAATCACTATCAACGAAATAATCGTACCATACAACAAACTTATAGCTTGGGTATGAGCTCTCAATTGTCATTACACTATATTCATAATAATGGAAACCTAACATATAGCTCATAGACCTATAACATGGATTTGATACCAATAAACATATAGATGAAAACCTTAACATACTCATCTACGTGATAGCACTACCATAGCACAAGATATTCATAACAACACAGGTACCGAAAAACAAGCATCATCAATCAACACATCATAAAAGTAGTTGTACAATCTGCCACGAATTAATTTCACTGTGTCAACTGGATTGATATAATTTATTTAGGCATGATAAATTGCTTTGTAGATCAAACTCAAAATTAGAACATTATAGGTATTTGGATTATCTTCATGTACAAAAAATCTAGCTTCATTTGGGTTTTTGAGCTGCTCAAAACGTTTATTTTACTTTGACATTTCTTAAATTTTCAAACTACTCTATCCCAGATTTTTAGCACTGTGTTATACATGCATTTCACCTATGAAGGAATGATTTTCATACCAGGCTATAGAAGAGTTATTTGTAGATAAATGAGTTAGATTTCTTTTCAAAAAAAACTAGCTACATTTGGATTTTTGAGCTGCTTAAAACGTTCATTTTACTAAACTACGTTCTGTTGGAAGTTTCTATTTCTCAGATTTGAAGATTTATCTTGCATGTTGCATAGAAACCTAAAAGTACATCAAACACTTACTAAACATTACTACATACTATCTATGTTCTAAAGTGAGTTAGTAAACTCACTTAAACTTGAAATTGAGCTTGGGCTTTGGATTTGAGCTTAGGAAGCTTGAACACAAGTTTCAAATGATGGAATCTTCTTCTTCTTCGTACTCTTCTAATCCTCTTACTTCCAGGATTCTTTGTAGGTCTTCTAAGACTTCTTATTACAGATTCTAAGTCCCCATGGTGGTGTGGATGCAAGTATATGAGTGTGTATAAGTGTATAGGTGTATGTTTGTGAAGAGTGTACAAAAGAAAGAAGATGAATGCTGAGACTTTTCTTCTAATCCTCTTGTCTCTCCATGGAACTTTCTTCCTAGCTCTTTCTCTATCTATATGCAAATTATAGTGCCAAAGAAAATAAGATGCAAATGCATGCTTTTATAGTGGTGATGGAGGGGTTAGGTGTCACCATGCATGCTTGCATGGTGTGCATGCAAGTACAAGTGTCCAACAAGTGGCCAAGTGGCATGTAAGGTTGTGACTAGTGTCTAGTGGGTTGCATGTGGCACCAAGTGGCCAGCCATGTGGGGCCCACATTGGGTTTGTGCCACTTCCTCAGTTTGTGTGCATAAGTCCTCAATATACGTGTCGGCCTCATTTTACGTGCAAACGGGTATTATTTCTAATGTCCGGGTCCGAGTACAGGACTAAGTTAAGTCTTACTATGATCAAGCCAGTGCGATGCTTACAGTCTAATCAGTCACATGTCGATACCGTCACACAAATAAAATAATATAATAACCGGTCAAATACGAAAAATTCAAAAAACCGGTATTATTATACGAAAAGAAAATTACAAGTACTACAGGATAACATCAGACTAATCAAGTTACTATGTCTCAACAAATGTGGGAGGCCCAATGCGGCCACTATTGCCAAAGAAATAATGGAAGACCTGAAGGCATATTACGAAAATATCTATTGGACAGATTAAGTCAAACAGATTGAAATAAATGAATAAGAAGTGATCGATAGAACTATAATCATGTGAACTATGGAAATAGCTGTCAGCATGGCCAGGTGGTATGGATGCCTGGCTGACAGAACACTCAGCCTATCCGAAGGTGAAGTGAACCTGGTCGATTGAATATCTAAATGAAAATGTCCTAAGGAAGATGAAATACAAATGAAAGAGTTGGAGACATCCATAGTCAAGTTAGATGACTTGAAGGTCAATGTCCAGGACCCCACATTAGAAGTTAACTTAGGAGAGGATGGCGAACACAAACCTACCTATGTGATCCAGGTACTCGAGCTGCAATTCCAGGCCGATGTAATTGCCCTCGTACGGAAATACAGGAATTATTTTGCTTGGGTGTATGTCAAAATGGCAGGCTTGTTCAGAGATTTAGTGGAACACCAGCTACCAATCAAGTTGGGGTTTAGGCCATTTAAGTTGTATCCCAGGCGCATATCACCCGAGGTTACTCTAAAAGTAAAGGACGAGGTAGAAAGACTCTTGGGGGTAGGTTTTATTCAGAATGCCTAATACGTGGAATCGGTGTCCAATGTGGTCCCAGCAGTAAAAAAGAATGGCAAGCTTCAGGTGTGCATTGGTTTTAGAAACCTCAACTTGGCAACCCCGAAAGATGAATACCCAATGGCAATGGCCGATTAATTAATAGATTTGGCTGCCAAACATAAGATCTTATCATTCATGAATGGGAATTCGGGTTATACCCAAATTTATATAACCAAGGACGATGCCCCAAAGATGGCCTTTCGTTGTTCGAAGGCAGTTGGAACATTTGAATGGGTTATGATTAAATTTAGACTAAAGAATACAGGTGCCACTTATCAACAAGTCATGAACTCAACATTCTATGACACGACTGGACGATTCATGGAAGTATACACAAATGATGTAGTGGTAAAGTCGAGTGAGAAAGCTGAGCACTTGAGTGACTTGGAAAAATGCATACGGGTTCATAAGTTAAAGTTGAATCCACTCAAGTGTGCATTCGACATCATAGCAGAAAGCTTATTAGGTTTATGGTGTATCAAAGGGGCATTGAGATTGACAAAAATAAAGCCCCGGTTATCCAGACAACTAAGCCTATAGCCAACAAGAAATAGTTATAAAGGTTCCTCGGGTAGATAAGCTTCCTTAGAAGGTTTATCTCTAACTATGCAGGGAAAACCCATGTGATGATCACGTCTGATGAGGAATTCAAGTAGGATGTGAGTCATCAGTAAGCATACGAATGAATAAAGCAATACTTGTCAACATCCCCAGTCCTCATGCCACCGCAAAAAGAGAAGAGTCTAAAATTATATACATTGGCCTCTGATTGCTCTATAGGAAGTATGTTAGATCAAGATAATGAGCAAGAAAAAGACCAAGTTGTTTATTACCTTAGAAAAGTTTTAACTTCAATCGAACAGCGACATACGCAGATTGAGAAATCATTCTTAATAATGCATTTTTTTCCTCACAAAAGTTAAGGACATATATGTTGCCTGTTTCTACTCACATTAGTTATCAAACTGATGTGATTAAATACATACTATCTAGACCAATCATGCGTGGCTGAATTGGAAAATTGTCCTTGGCACTTATGGAATTTTCTATCCAATATCGATCTCAGCAATTGGTGAAGGGCCAGGCTATAGCCAATTTCCTAGCCAATCACCCAGATCCCACAAATATATCTGAACTCGGAGATGTAATCTCAGGCCCCAAAGTACCAAATGTCTCACTAGTTCCATGGACCTTGATCTACGATGGTGTTAAAAATTCGAAAGGCTCTGGGGCAGGGGTTCTCATTATATCACCCAAAAATAATAAGATTAAAATGTCTTTTAGATTAGATTTTAAATGTACAAATAACTAAGCCGAGTACGAAACTTTGATTATAGGTATGGAGATACTCTTAGAAATGGGGGCATCCTCTATGCATATAAACGGAGATTTGGGCCTAGTAATTGGTCAAATCTCTTATGGGTTTTAGATAAATGACTAGGAACTCTGCCCATTTCAGTCAGTAGCTATTTAACTTGTGGGTTGCTTTAATGATGTGAGTGTAGGGTACATACCTAGAGTAACCAACGCAGAGGCCGACAGACTAGTGAAATAGGTTCGGCCTCAGCATCTCAAGATGGGATTTAAAATCGGACAGTCACTATATAAGTTTGATCATTGCCATCGGTGGCAAAGAGGGGCTGGCACACCGAAGCCCGTTCAATCCACACAGAGGAAGATGATTGGAGGGTCCCAATTAGGAAATATCTTAAGCACCCCAATGTAAGGGTAGACCACAATTTGTCTTGCTGGATGGGGAGCTATTTGAAAAACCCATCGAGGAAGACGTGATCCTTAAGTACCTTTAGAAGAAACAAACTATACAGGTGATGGCCGAAGTCCATGAGGGATTTGTGGAGCTCAATAGGCTGGAACCAAGATGAAATGGCTTCTAAGGAGGTAAAACTACTACTGGATGGGCATGCTGAAAAGGGTGTTAGTCCTGCCAGAAGCATGGCCCGATTCAGTGAGTTCCAACTAAAGAGCTCCAGCCATAATAAAGCCTTGACCATTTTGAGGGTGGGTGACTTAATTGATAAGACATTTCCATCTTCTTTAGGCCAGCATTGTTTTATCATAGTAGCAACGGTCTACTTCACCAAGTGGACCAAAGCCATCCCATATAGGGTAGTGACCTAACACATTATACATCTGTTCAGCTTCTAAAGACTATAACGGTTGATCAGGGATAGGTGTTCACATGGGATGGAAACTAAGGCCTTTGTAGAGAGCAGGGGTGTTACAATCCTAGATTCAACACCATGTTATGCTCAAGAAAATGGTCAGGCTGAGTCGTCCAACAAGATTATTAAAGGAATCATTGAAAAGATGGTTAAGGAAAACCCTAGCAAGTGGGATAAGCTACTGTCTGAAGCTATGTTACCAATAGAGGTTACTATTTGATCAACTAGGAGAGCTTTGTAAAATCAGCTAAAGCCCCCGTTGAGTATACGGAGGCTGCGATAGTTGAGTTCAAAGGACTGGACGAGGTGAGGCTAGCAGCCCTAGATTCTCTAAAGGTGAAAAAGTTTCAGACCTGAGCATATAATAAGAGGGTTAAAGGGAAGTCCTTCTATATAGAAGACTTGCTCTGGAGGGATGTCTTATCTATCAGAGAGAGACATAACTGATATAGGAAGTGGTTGGCTAATTGGGAAGGTCCTTCTATTGTTCTCCAAGTCATGAAAGGTGGAGCATATAGCCTGCGCAATATGGATGCCGAAGTTCATACCAGGTTAATAAATGGTCAGTACTTGAAGTCTTACTAGCCTACACTATGGGCAACTATTGATTTAGAGACAGACTGAATTCGTACTTAGAGTATGAACCAATTATTAATTATGAGCCCTATTAAATAAAATGTATCTATGAATAAGTGTTGCGCACAAATTACATACAAAAGGGTTTAGTTACATTTTTACAAAAAAGGAATCAACCTCTAAACCAATCCACATTTCCTTAACTTTTCCTAGAGATCTTGCTAGGACTACTCAGCGCCTATCCGATCATGCCTGGCCCGTTGGAGCTACAGAGACCATGACTCGGCCATAGGATGGTTGGCTTGGAGTTTCTCATTACAACGCTGGGCATCTTGGCCAAGTTTGGCCAATGCAGTATCAGCAAGGACCAAAGCGTTGTCATTGGTACCTGCCTCAAACTCCAACTTCTAAATATGTACCTTAAGCTTTGCAATGGTAGTTTGAATCATGGATACTTTGGTCACTATCTAGGCCCTTGTCTCCTTGTCAGCCTTGTATTTCACCTTAGAAACTTCCAAAAAGTCAATAGCTTTCTGATAGGCAGCTAGGTAAGATTCGACCTCCTTTTAAGAAAGTGTAGCAATTTGGACCAGGGTTCAACACCTTATCAGCCTCTCTTATCATTCCCTTAACATTAAAATATGTTCTGGCATTAAAGTAGAATCTAAGAGCAAAGATGCTAATGCCAAGTCAATTTCGATAGTTAGAGGAAAGAAACCAAGATCCTTCAAAGTATGCCCGAGAATGAGGTCGGTTGCCCCCTGAGGGTTTAAGCACTGGCTGCTTCAGGCTCAAGGGTGCTAAGGTCAAAAGCATCTAGGTTCAGATGAACGAATAAGTCATCAAAGGGAAACCCATACCTTTATAGGGGCTGATGACGACTGCCCATTGGAAGGTGGCTGGGAAAATGCCACCCCAATGGTTGTTGGAGGGTCCTACATGAAAAGAATAGGTAAGTTAAAAAGGAAAGAAGGGTGATCTACGGTCCAGGTAGGGTAGCCGTTTACCCGAATGAAGCCTGAGGGAGAAGGGGTCGATGCACCAGGATTGATTGGTGGATCGGTCGGACGGTCATCAACTCCTACACTATCATCCTGAGCAAACAAAGAGGTTGTATCCTCTTGGTGTGATGGGAGGTTGAAGGAAGTTTCTGGAAGGGGGTTACCAGAGGGTGCAACCATAGCTAGTTGGTTGTCTTCCTAGAGGATCGAGGGCTCAGCAACTGGGGGTATGTCTTCAGTGGATGGGGTCGCTTCCTAGGTAACGGCCGTGCTAAAGTCTCTAGTTCCATAACACCTTTCGATCTACCGTGTCACCACAAGATACATCTCAATCATCTCTTGAACTTCCACACTAATATCAGTGTCTTCTACTTTATCCTCAGTGCTAAAGGAGATGACTACTTATTCCGTTCTTGCTTTGGAATGTTTTGGATTTGACTAGCCATGAAGGCTGGTGGGGGTACCATGGCAAGAGGAATTGGCCCTGATTTAGCCAATTTCTTAAGCAAGGCGGTAAGCCTATTCATGTTCATTAGAAACCTGAATGGGAGAGAGCATGACCTGTTGCCTACTCACTATAAGGGGCTGATCTTCTTTTTCAGAATCTTTGTCTATAAGCTGACCAAAGAAAAGGGGCGAGAGATTAAAAGAAAATGGTTAAGTATAAATCAAATCAGTTGGATAAAGGCTTACCTGGGCTGAAGATGTAATTTTCTTATTTTTAGCTGGAGGACCTTTAGCCAGAGCACCTTTTCTTGTGGCCATTCTCTTGGATGTTTGTTTTCAACTTGTGCCTGCAGTGGTGGGGTAGTATATTAGGTTCATCGTCTGATGAGTCTGATATGATGTAGAACCATTGGAGCATGTCCTGGGCGGTCTCCCTATAGATATTGGCAAACTATTCAGCCCACTAAGTGGTGAATTCAGTAGAGACTGTGGGTGGATGATGGTATGGCTGGAAAGAGAAGGCTTTCTGAAGCTTTTTAGATCGATCACTCACCTTTCTCACTTAACCCTCATTGACTAATGCACCTCATTATACCCAGTCCTAATTGAGAATGTTGGTAGGGAAAAAGGGTACCAACTGAGTCGGCTTGAGCTAACGAGCAAACATAGGGGCATAGTAGTATTCCACCCCACACGTACTTTTTGTTGCTGTGAGGGATGGTCAGGCTATAAACAATGTTCCTGGCTACCAAGTAGTTGGAGAATACTTCATTATAAGTTTCTTGGGTGCCAGGGCCCAGGTTGGTAGGGTTGGTCGTGAGTTATAGAAAAGGAGAAGATTGAAGATAAAAGAAGGGGGGGAATTGGGTGCCAGTTTGACTAGAGCCGCCCTCATAGAGAAAGGTGAAGCACTCATCGAACGAGTGCACCGCTAAAGTGGAGGGCAAAGTTGGAACCTCGACAAGCTCTTGGGCAGCAGGTCGGTGCTCTGGAAAATACAAATGCAACCATAGTTGCAAAGCCTAGATCAGGCTTCCTCTAGAATAGAAGTCTGAGTCAATGAAGTCCTTTACACCTCGGACTAGGTGTGCCTAGACAAGAGTGACCATAGCCAATAGCCTTCTGGCCACTAAGGCTAAATCTAGGGTGGTATACTCCTTGGTGATGGCCAGGCTGGTCGAGCAAAAAAAAAAGATAGTTTAACCAGTAGATGAAGAAGGCGTTGTGCTCCCCGTCGAACACTTCGGTTCCCGTATAAAAAATATAGGCTATCACAAAATCCCTGTAGGCATTGATTGACTTGAAGAAAATGGCCCCATCCTTGACGATTTCTGTTTTAGGATAGGTGTTGGCCGTCCCCACATCCATTCCCGGCCAAACCTCGGTGCCATAAGGACGAGGGTCGAGCAAATAGCCGATGTCCTTGACAGTTGGCCCGATTGGCCCACAGCGGAAGAGGAAGGCATTGTAGGATTGAGATAAGAAGAGAAGAACCGAAAAAGAGAAGGGTCGGTCTACCTGGATTTTTGATTGGCTAAGCATAATAACGTTATAGATCCCGATTTGCATCCATAGATCGGCCGTGGAGGCTGATACCCGCTCAACACATTTATCCTAGTCTGAGGAGGGTTGAGACCACCCCCAAATCAAGTGGGTGGCAGTCCATACCTTATTCTAAACGGAAGGCCGCTCAAAAAGGGGTTTGTTGTCTATTGGTAGGAAGTATGGTGTGAACTCAACAGGAGGGGCTTATAGGAAAACAAGTCCAAGACTTGGGGCTGCCAGAGTCCCATCGGTGGTGGAATATGGGTTGAAGGTATAGGAGTAAATGGTGGAAGAATGTGTCTTTGCGAAGTGACCAACCTCCTAGGAACGGGTGGGAGCAGAGCATCCATCAAGGCCTTTTGTTTCTTAGCCTTGTTCGTAGAAGACGCCAAAATGAATTTTGGAGTCATTTCTGTGCTGAACAGGACTGTTGAAGCTTGTTGGAGGTTTGGCTATAGAGGAAGAGCAGAAATGTAGAGAGAGATAAGCTCTGGTTTGTAGAAAGAGAGGGCAAGGGAGAATGGAAAAGGTAAAGCCAAGGGCACGACCACCCAAGTGTTATATACGTTGGGTAATTTATGAGGCATGGCTGGTAGGATTCTCAAGGATCCCACGCCCTGTTGAAGATACGCCACATATGTATATTTTTAAATTCAAAATATCACATCAATTAGTATAACATGATATGACTGAGCAGGGGATCAGATTAGTTTGGGACCAACAAGTCAAAACCCACTCATAGACTCCATCTCATTAAGGAAATCATAGCGTTCATACAAGTCCAAATTGTTGCATTGGATTGGCCATCATAAAAATTAATAATGAAACCATAAAAGGGGAGTAGAAAAGCATCACAGTACTGGAGAAACTAGAAAAGGGTTATCACAACAATCTCCAATTTTTTAATAATTTGCAAGCATTTGATTTATCCACTATACGTATATATATATATATTTTTTTTGGAAATCGGGGGTGTCCGGGCCAGCTTGGGCGCACCTCGACTAATCTCCCGAGGCCTGAAGGCGCCGAGTGAATACTTCAGTGGCCACGCTCCCCATGACTCGAACACTAAACCTCTTGGGTAGTACACCCAAGAGGCTTACCACTCGAATATATATATATAACAATCAAAGCAATAAGAGGTGACAGAGAAAAACATTTTGTAATATGCATACATACCAACCATCCTAAAGTCTTCTAAAATTTAAACTATCCCTCTTAGTCCTATAAAATTTTAAATTTCATTCTAAATGGCAAAAATGCCCATAGAATCCTAAAAGACCACCACCACCATCTCTCTTCTCTCTCTAACATTCTCTCTCCTCCATAGCCACCACCACCAACATCTCTCTCTCCTCCCTCTCCATAGCCACCACCATCACAACCACCACCACCATAGCCACCATCTTCTCTCCTCCTCCCTCCACCATCTTCTCTTTCCCCCCCCCACCATAGCCACCACCACCACCTTCCCTCCTCCTCCCTCCATAGCCACCACCATCACAACCACCACCACCGGAGCCACCACCGAAGCTGTCGCTGTCGCTGTCGCCGTCGTCTTCGGAGCTGGAGCCGTCGCCGTTGCCGTCGCCACTACCACCAACTCTCTTCTCTCTCTAACTTTCTCTCTCCTCACCCTCCATAGCCACCACCACCACCATCTCTCTTCTCTCTCTAACTTTCTCTCCTCCTCCCTCCATAGCCACCACCAACACAACCACCACCACCGGAGCCACTACCGGAGCAGTCCTCGTCGTCGTCGGAGTCATCGCCGGAGCTATCACCACTACCCCAACTCTCTTCTTTCTCTAACTTTCTCTCTCTTCCCCCTCCATAGCCACCACCACCACCACCATCTCTCTGTCTTCCCCCTCCATTGCCACCACCACCGCCGGCCATACAAAAATCATGGCCAAACTGATCTCAGTCATCCTAAGAGAAACTTCTCTTACGATGACTGATCTCAGTCCACCTCCACCACCGACACTTCCACCTCCACCACCACCACTACCAGTCTCTACCGTCACCGTCCCTAATCCACCACCACCACCAGTCTCCACCACCACCACCACCACCATCACCACAGTCCCATTTGAATAGAGAAATTTGTAAGACAAATTTCACTTAGGATATATCCTAAATCAAATTTGACTTACTGAGTGGTCGTCGGAGATTGAGAGGGTGGTGGTCGCCGGAGATGGCGAGGGTGGTGGCTGGAGGTCAATCGAGTGGTAGGGAGTGGTCACTAGTGGTTAGGAGTGGCGTTGTGGTGGTCAAAAAGTGCAATGGAGGTGGTCGCCGGAGATGGCCATGTGGTGATCGCCGGAGATGAGGGTGGTGGTCGCCGGAGATGGCGAGGGTGGTGGCCGGAGGTGGCAGGGGTGGTGGTCGGAGGTGGTGTGGAGTAGTGGTAATGGTGGCTAGGGTTTGTTTAGGGTTAGAGGTTGAAGGTGAGGGTATTTTTGTCTATGGACATTGGGAGGACTCATACCCAATGTGTATTTTAAGTTGTCCTTGATCCCAATAAAGCCCTTCTTAATGACCTTTTAGCCAATTTTCCCTTAAAAGAACATCCCATGATTACTAAACTTTTCCAACGATTTTATGAAACTTTTACTTAACTTTCTGGAAAGTTTAGTGAAATTTCAAAAAAATTGTTTGAATCTTTTTGCCCAGTATCAATATATATGCAAAGGACTTTTCAATAAAAATAAATAAATTTCGCTATTAGACCTAATACTTCTTCACTTCCATCACTTTGTTATCTACTATTCTGTTCAAGATTCTATTTTAGGTCCCATAATATGCATCGCTTAACTGGAATTGATTTAAAATTCCAGGGCCTTAAGGATGGAATTGATGATAGAGAACCCCAAAAAAAAAAAAGAATTGTAGGCAAATCGAAGGGAATTGTAATGGAATTAACACTTACCAAGTGGTGGATTATGGTAGCTTGATAATGGAATTAATCTTTAACGTGATTGTCAAAGTAAATTTGTTTTCTCTAAGCCAAACTCCAAATTTTGATATAGTTTGTCCAATGTTTAGTTAATGAGTAATGCTATATATATACATATACATATATATATACTTCCTAAATTTCTATTACAAATGTGGTTTCCAAACATAGTGAAAGTGGGGATCATGATCAATGTAGCATGACCACATTAATTTTGTTGGGATCGGAGTTGTTTTAAGTGGTAGCACTACAAAATTATTTAGGACTGCTTTTAGGATAAAAAATAGAAAATCATAGCCTTATTTTAATCTAGGATATACATATGAACTATTCACATGGAAATTTAAAGGTGGTGAACAAATTTTGGAACAAAAAACAACTAGCTAGTTTTCTTCCTGGATTTCTACATTGAAAATCTCCTATCAAACCAACAAACATTTGGCCGCCCTAACAGCATTCTTGTTTTTAGGAGAAGCATCACTGTAGAAATGCACTTTGAAGAACAGCCCAAGCCCCCCAAAAGCAACCTTTAACGTCATCATATATTCCCCTTCTAAAGTTGGTATAGCCTTGAAACAAACACTAAATACCCAATTAATGAAAACAAAAAAAACTTACAAGAGAAGAAGTCATATCGAAGAAGACGTTGAATATAGATTAAGAGTTAATAGTGAAAGAAATCACAAGTAGCCAAGGATTTGGAAATAAATGAGAAGAGAGACACAAAGAGATAACATACAATAAAATAAGTGAGGTGCCCATACTAATTAAAGTAAAAGGTAAAAAACTGATTTTTACCTTAAATTTAGGTGACCTAATTAAAAAATGAAGGTGCATTTATCGCCAGCCAAATGAAAAGTAAAAATGCATAATATAATGAATATAAGAATCAGTGCCAATGACATTTAGTAACTAATCCTATCTGTGTACAAACAATTGAAAACTTCAGAAAAAGGAAAGGAAAGAAAAGAACACTGACCGGAGCTCAATTAAGAGCAGTTACACACCTTCTGTCACTTTCTATATTCTAAATGCGAGATATTGCTTGACTACATAAAATAGATGCGCAGCTAAGAATGAAGTAAAGTGCCATGTTTTGATTTATGACGTCCACAAGCTAATTACTCTAAGGCCCTTATTGTTCTCATGAACTCTATTTTGGTGATTAGTAAGATGTCCATAAATTACATGGACAACTCCGTATTAGCAAAGTGGAATAATTCAAAAGCCATTACTTACATGAGGACTTGAGCCACTATTGTCAAAATGCCAAGCTGAACTAATTTTTGCCGACATGTCAAAAGTTCCAAATGACTGACTTCGAAAATAAAACGATCACATGTAAAAAAAATGTGGCCATTGTTGTTGTTGAGATTATATTACATGTGGGACAATGCCATTATTTTAGAGATTTATGGATTTGGCTAGATTCCTAATCAGTTTAATTTCCTATTGTGATGGATCAGTTGTATTATTTGTCCAACCAGTAATGATTGGGCCTCCTCTAATAGAGGTGCATAGTCTAAGTTAAGAGAGATGAGGATTCTTTGAGTGTTGAGAGCGGATGTGAAAGGGGGTTTAAGGGAGTGGATGTACAGGAGTTTACAGTTAGGTTATGGGATTTAATTCAACCTATCTTGTACTATATTAGTGAAAGAACAGTTATCATATGTATGGACGTAGGCAATGTTTGTATTAATGATATATTGACTCAAATCAATACTGTTGACTCCCTTTTTAATTGTATTGGGTCAATCAATACCCTTAACCCATTTAATATTGTATTCAATATTATGTTGACCTGGTGACCTATACAAGAACCAACCCTTTGTAAAGTTATTCACATCAAGATAATACAATTCATTCTCCATTCTCTCTCTCTTTTCTCTATCTTTTTAACATGGTATCAGAGCTATAAGCTCCTTGACATTGGCTACAACTCTATTGTATTCCGCCGCCATCGGCTAGTGACGATCATGTCACCAGCCGGATCTTAGTCAAGATACAAATCGTAGATTCCGCTCTCTCCGCTACAATCTAACCAACCAATCAAATAAGACATTCATCAAATCACCATAACAACCTCATCAATCGGCCTCTCTATCGGAACTCCCGATCAACCGAAGCTCTACCTCACCAGTCATCTCAACCCTCACCAACTGGCCTCTTTATTGGACCTCCCGATTGGCAGGATCTCTACCTCACCAAACGACCTCTCTATCAGACCTCCTGATCGGCCAGATCTCAAGTCTCACCAACCGCGATCGGCCGGATCTCTACCTATCTACCCGACCTCTCTATTGGTCCTCCCGATTAGCCGGATCTCTAACCATCTACTTGGCCTCTCTATCGGTTCTCCCGATTGGCTGGATCTCAACCTCATAAACCCGACCTCTATCAAACCTCTAATCAACCGGATCTCACACAGCTAGGTCTCTTCCTCCGTCAGACCTCTGACCGGCCACCGAACCTCTGGCCACCACTCCCTCAAGCACCCTCTACAACCGGACCATCAGCCGCACCGTCTGACTCAATCCACTATTTTTCACAAAGGGTCGTCTTCCGCTGCCTCTTCCGCTGTCCCTCATCGCCAGCTCCGCTCAGTCAAGCCCCCAACTATTTCAGGATTTTATTCCAAACTCAAGTTGGTCTCTATCTTCCCACCTTGAGTTTGAGAGGGGCTGTTGATGATTTGTTGACTCAAATCAATGTTGTTGACCCACTTAATTGTATTGACTCAATCAATATCCTTGACCCATATAATATTGCATTCAATATTATGTTGACCTAGTGGCCTACATAAGGACTAACCCTTTGTAAAGTCAAACACATCAAGATAATACAATTCATTCTCCATTCTCTCTCTCTTTCTCTATCTTAGCAGTTTGACTGAACCACGTAAAAATCTGTGTTTTCTTTGGTGTGCATGTTTATTACAGTTGATGTGTTAAAGTTTGTTTTATTAGGGGAATTTAGTTCCACTTTTTAAATTTCCAATAAGTGGTATTAGAGCAATGATTTTTAGGTCCATAGTGGTTGAAGTTTTTCGATTGCAGAACACATGGTCATAGTTAGGATAGCAACACTGTGGTAAAAAAAAATGCAGAAGAAAAAAAGAAAGTGAAAAAGTTTTGATATGGGTTGCAGCAAAGAAACAAAAATAGTTTTGGTCATGACCTGATGTCTCACAACTATTTCTGATCTCACGGGAAGACTAAGAAAAGTGGGCTTGTGATTTTTTTCACATGGGAGATTATCTAGTGTGTCATGGTGCAAGGAATCAAGGACTCTGATTAGTTATATTTTCAAGGAGTTTTTGGACAAGAAATATTTGGAATTCAGGTTAGTGATGTTCTTAAGGTTTTTAGGTACTGCGAATTATCAGAGTGTATTTTTGTGAAATCCTGCATGGTCTGAAGTCATTTTTTTTTTGTGATAGATTGGTGACATAGTAGGTCGTGATCTACAGCGAAAGACGATTCAAGTGACATTCTAATTGTAGCAAGTTGCGTATGGTAGAGAGGTCTTCATACTGCACTTGTACGGACACTTCTCTTTGATTGCTAGATTCTGGGGTACGATATATATGTGGTCTAGGAAAAATATTCTCATGATTCTAGGAGGGTTGTCGATTAATTTTCAACCTTGGGTGATGGGTAATGTCGCAGGGTAGAGCAGTGATATTTCAAAACACTTTGTTGGATTGGTTTCGCTAATTAGCACTACAACAAAAATGCCATACAGGGACAGTTATTTTGAGACAAAAAAATAAAAGTGTCTTTTGAAGTTACTTGTAACGACACATAATATTCCGTCTCTACAAAAGGAAATAATTGTCTTTAAATGTTACTTGTAAGAACGCATAATTTTTTGTCTCTACAAAAGAAAATAATTGTCTTTATAAGTTACTTGTAAGGACATATGACTTTTAGTCTATAAAAAATAAAATAAGTATCTTTAGAAGTTACTTGCAAGGATACATAATTGTCCGTCTCTACAAAAAACACAAAAAAATATGGCTTTAGAAGTTACATGAAAAACACATAATTTTCTATCTCTACAACAAGAAAATTAGTGTATTCAAAAGTTCAAAATAACGACACTTATTAATTTTTTTCTTTATAAAGAAAGAAGTCTCTAAATAACAAAAAAATTTAACATAACAAGAAAAACGGCATGTCCCATCGTTTAAAAATATACCTTTAATTACCAGTATTTTTTAAAAAAACAAGTGTTGTGAATTACCAAGATTTTAAAGAGCACTCGCAAATACCAATACTTGGAATTTAAATGCCGATACTTAACATCGTTTTTCATATAAAATGCCGATAATTAACAATGTTTGTAAACTAATGCCGTTAATTAACAGCATTTGAAGTTTAAACGGTTCTCCTCTGTCCTACTTAATTAAAACGATGTCGGTAATTCTGTCTATTTTTTTAATCTTTAATGTTATTTAAGCATGAAAGAAAACACAAGAGAAAATATAAAGTCCAATTTATAGTAGCTTCCGCTTTGCGATTGTGATATCTTTCAAATTGCTTTTGTCAGAATAGATTATAATAGTTGTGTTGCTTGGGTAATGTATTGTAAAAGTGGTTATGGTGGAAGAATATATAATGTAGGTGTTTGGTGACATAAATATAAGGTGATTTTAAATGTTCAAAAAACAATTATACCCCTAGACTGCATTGATATTCTATTAGTATTGGATACATAGTTATTTTGTTAGTGCTCCATATTATTAAATTTAATAAAAACTAATTACTTAAATAATAAATTAAATAAATGTATTCGATAATAATAACAATAGTAATATAAAATATAGTCCTAATGGTGTTTAATACTTTAAATATATGTTTATAGTACATGACTTTATTATATACAAATAAATTAATTTCGTATTCGTAGTTGAAAGTTGGCTATTTGGTCAAGTGGGTTCAAGCCTGCTATACATTCAAGGAGGTACTAAGTTCAAAATTTGGTAGATTGTTAGGGAAAAAAAATGGTGCAATTTCTAGTGACACTTATAGCGACACAAATATATGTATATATGTATATTAGTAAAAGTAGCATCTAGTGATAGTTGTAATTACACATTTGTTTTATCATTACTTACAAATATATGTCACATCAAAAGTCACATTTAGTGACACTTTTAATGATAATTTTCTCTGTCGTTACGAAGTAACCTTTATTGACAGTTTTACCAACACTTGGGTAAGTGTCTCAACAAGGTTTAGTGATAACACCTATTATGAAACTTAAGTAAGTGTTGGTATAACAACTAGTGACACATTTTGTTACCGATTGCAACACTTTTTTTCTGTATTTAAAGGTCTATGTTGTTGTAGTGTGGGGGGCGTGACGTTGGTCTGAAATTTGCGGAGCAGTCTAAAAATATGTTTGCATGATGGTCTCTATAGGATGGCGGATTGTCAACGAAAAAGTGAGAAATTCAGATGGATTGATTGTATCTTTTGGTTGATAGAGTTGCACTCCCAAGTCCTCGATGGACAAATTAATGCATGTGGGTGAATAGTTTATTCACGGTTCAAACGATGGTAAGATGGTAATTTCTATTGGGGGGAAAGACATATCGAGGCTCTTCTTTGAAACTAATGTATGCAATTAACTTGCACAGTTGCACATGTATTGCCCGCAGTTTGACAAATCAGAGGAGTTGAGACCATGTTGATTCGGGTTGTGCGAGCTGGTATAGAAAAAGGTCAATGGTTAACGGTTGCAAAGTGGTGGGTGCTCCAGTTGAGGGGGTGCTATTCATTTATGATAGATTGATTGAGCAGTTTCCCCACAAGTAATAAAGAGAGTGAGTGTTGAGATTATATCACATGTGGGACAATTCCGTTATTTTAGGGATTTGTTGATGTGGCTAGATTCCTAATCGATTTGGTTTCCTTTTGTGATAGAGTTATATCACTTGTCTCACAAGTAATGGTTGTAAACTCTATAAAAGGAGATATTGTATAGGAATTTAGTAAGCCCTTAGTGCACCAGGCTGGGGGTCTTCCCTCAAGAGGATGTATGGTCTAGGGTGAGAGAGATGAGGGTTATTTGAGTATTGAGAGTGGATGTACAAAGGGTTTAAGGATTAGGTTATTGGATTTAATTCAACATATCTTGTATCGGATTTTATTCACAATAGTGAAAGAACGTTTCTCTCAGGTATGGACGAATGCAATGTTGGTCGAACCACGTAGAAATCTATGTTTTTTTTGGTATGCATGTTTATTACTATTGATGTATTTCTGTGTGTTTTATTGAGGAAATTCGGTTCCGCATTTTAAATTCCCAACAGTTGTTTAGTCTACGCTTCATTTTACAAACAGCTTAATTCCCAGTTTAGTTTATTGTATGAAAAAGAAAACCCTTCAGAAAACTACCGTTCAGCTAACTAATCTCTGTACAATATAGAATAGAACAGAAAATCACCATCCAGCTAACATATACACATTATATGCTGTAAACCCAAGCTACATTTTAGAATATAATATAATTAATTGAATTGAATTGAATATGAATAAATTGAATTGATTTGCAAAGTGAGTTCTCTTGTTTAGTTTAAAAAAGAAATGAATTTTATTTCTAATTTTATTTCCAATAATACCGATGTTGTAATATTATAAGTCAAACTAAAATAGATGAGTAATTTAGTACACTCATGCAGATGAAATCATTTTTAGACAAATTCAACCACTTGTAATTGACGGGATTTGTAAACTCCCTCAAACAAGAATTGGGTAGAATTCAAATAAAAGACAATTTTAATTTTATGTCAAACCAAACACAAGAATTCCACGAACCAGAACTACAAATGAAATCATTTCTTGTTTGTGGCAAATCAAATGATCTCACGCTCTCCAACTCCCCACTGGAGTCATGCACCACTAGTAATTCACTAGAACCATGCGCCACCACTGGTCTTTAATTCTAGAAGCAACTCTCCAAAGCCATTTTCTGTCTCTATCGCCATCATTGAAGACCAAGGAGCTAGAATGGGTCTAAGATAACCTGTAACCCTCATTTGTAACTCAATCACGTACAGACTTTTCTCTCATCGTCTCCTGAATTTCTTGGTTGAGATTTGAGATTGTTGTTTGTGTTATGGGATCATGACTGATGCAGGACACTTCAAAAAAATTGAATTATTGGTGAAAGAACTAAAAAACAAAATGAAAATGATAGATTCTTGGAGTCCACCAAGGAAAAGAGAAGAATTCTTGGAATCCACCAAGATCTATTGGAGTCCACCAATACTTTGAATGCTCTCAAAGAGAAAACTCAAAATTTTTATTTCACAATCATCAATTGTCGAATACAATTCTATACCACCTTATTTATAGCTAAATAAAAGTCTCCTAATTTATAGAAACTCAATTAAAGATGTAGCAAAATTAAAATCTCCAAATTTAAGAAATGTGATAAGATTTCCTAGAGATATAGTTTCCTAAAGATAAAATCTCCTAATATATATTATTCCTTAAATAAAGATTCCTACTATATGGAAATAAATAAAATAACCAAATGCAATTGCCTTCCGGGTCAAATATATAAATTACAAAATAGCCCTTTAGTTCCCTATCAACTCTCCTCGTCTTCGAAAAACTCGACTTCAGCGAGTTAGTACAGTGGTTATGCCGGAGAAAGTGAAGAGCATCCCTGTATGTGCAGCTGCATTTTGATCGAATGGATGGAGGAGGAACAAACACTGCTGAAGACACGAGCCCATTAAGTCCAATACTGAAAATAATTCAACAACAGTTGGCGGCATGAAGATTAGCAGCATGTGGGCCATTATTTAGCGACGACAACTTAGTGGGAAGTTCCTTGGGTGTTTCCTCGTGATAAACTATTGGTAAGCTATTGACCTCGAGTGATGAGTCATTCAACTTAGTGGGAAGCTCCTTAGGTGTGTCCTTGTGAATAATTGTTGGTAAGTTGTTGACCTCGAATGATGAATCAACTAGCTTTGGAGGCGCATAATGAGGAACATCCATAGTCACTAACTCTTTCTCTAGGTTAGACTCACATGTTTTGTTATCTGACTCGGTCCGGGCGAATGTGGAAGAATTGTCTCCCTCAGTAACAGGAGAAAGGGCAAGGTTCACTAGTCTAATAACTTTTCCATGATACTGAATGCAATAGGATTCGCCTTTACCTGTCTCGCTAAGTAACAGGAGAAAGGGCAAGGTTCACTAGTCTAATAACTTTTCCATGAAACTGAATGCAATAGGATTAGTCTTTACCTTTGAATACGCCAAACTCATCGATCCACGAATGAACAAGAATTAGATAATTAATATCTAAAGGTACCACATCAAACCAAATTTCCTCATTACATAAGTTGCCCATTCGGAATGGCACCAAACACCGTTCGGATACAAGAAAGGTAGAACCATTTCCCCAAGCTATCTTATATAGTCATGGACGTGGCTCGGTCTGAAGTTTCAGTCTTTTAATAATAGGTGGAGAAATCACATTCATCGAAAAGTTTCTATGAACAAGTATCTTGCAAACCATTTCCCCGTAGTGGATGTAGGTGTGAAACCTATTAGCAACTAGTGCAAGAAACCAAACGTATCTTGCCCTGGCCAGAATCATCAATTTGTGGTTGGAGGTGTTGGAGAATTTCATACATCTTTGCCAAGGGAAGATAGATGATTACAAAAACATGTGAAGTTTAGGGGATTTTTTTCTACAATTTTTAGAAAGATTTGGGGTATTTTGGTAATTTTAAGAATTTTAGGGGTCTTTTCTATAAATTATAGAAAGTTTGGAGGGCTTTGATTGGTTTTAACAATAGGCTTAGGTACTGGACTGGAGGGATTTGGTTTTGGTTTAAAAGGTTTGGTCTAGGTTTAAAAGAGTATGGACTGGCTGCTGTCTATTTTAAAAGGAAGTAATTTGGGCTTGTAAAGTATAGGGGTTGTAGTGGGCTGAAAGACTTAAGTGGGTTTAGCTGTGTAAGTGACCAAGTGGGCTGAGTTCATTTAAAACAAGTGGGCTATTTTAGGATGTGGCTTAGGCTGTAGGCTAGTTTTACTTAAAGACAAAGTGGGTCTTGGGCTTATATTAAAACAAATGAGCTGGTGAGAGTACCCAAACCCTAGGAAATAAAATAAAGACGGGCATAAACCTGAATGTGGGGCTACGCACAGGTTACATTGGTTGCGACTTGGTTATGGTGGATCTGGTGGCTTAGGTTGTAGCTATGGAGGTCCAACTATGGATTTGAATTGAGAAAAAGGTGGCTCGGTTCCAGTAGTGCAATGGATGTCGTCTGTTCTAGTTGTGCAACTTGTGCTAGGCTTCCGGCAAGGTGAATGGTCTGAGATTGTACGTCATGATGGCTAAGGTTGGATGATGATGGATGGGTAGGTCGCGAGGGTTACCGGCAACATGGTTGAGTTCGCTGACGATGGGAGGGTTTCGATTTGGTTGGTGGAGATTCGAACGTGAAGGATATCGAGTCTAGTTCGGGTCGCAAACAGAGTTTAGCGACTGTTTGGGGGTGGTTTTGAAATTTAAATCTGGTTGAGTAGATGGTGGTTAGGTTTTTGGTTCAAACTGGACTAGGATAGAGGTTGTTGGTTAGGATTTTGTGGAAGGGGCTGCAATTCTGCTTTGGATCTGGGTGAGTGATGGATTAGGGGCTATTAGTGAATGTTGATAGCAGTGGGTTTGATGTTCATCATGCTACGGTTGCTGCTCATTCAAAATTGCAGTCCGATTGTTGCGAATCGATCTTTGCTTTGATACCTCTGAGCAAAAAAAATAAGATGTTTGCTTTGATACCAAATTTGACGCAGGACACGTCAAGAAAATTGAAATATTGGTGAAATAACTAAAGAACAAGAAGAAAACGATAGATTCTTGGAGTCCACCAAAGAAAAGAAAAGAACTCTTGTAATCCACCAAGATCTATTGGAGTCCACCAATACCATAAAAGCTCTGAAAGATGAAACTCAAAATTTTTATTTCATAATTATCAATTGTCGAATACAATTCTGTACCACTTTATTTATAGCTAAATAAAAGTCTCCTAATTATAGAAATTCCCTAAAAGGTGTAGCAAATTTAAAATCTCCTAATTTAAGAAATATGATAAGATTTCCTAGAGATATAGTTTTCTAAAGAAAAAATCTCCTAATATATATTATTCCTTAAATCAAGATTTCTACTACATGGAAATAAATAAAATAACTAAATGCAATTGCCTCCCGGGTCAAATATGTAAATCACAAAATTGCTCTTTTGTTCCCTGTCAATGACAAAACCAAAACCAACTGACTGTGTGGAAAACCTACACAACAGACCAACATACACCCTACACAGTGGTGTCTAAGGGTGCGTTTGATAAAACTAAAAATTAAGTACTGAAAATTAAGTGTTGAATTTAATTACTGAAAATTTTAAGTGATTTGTATTTGCAATACTGAAAATAGCATTTCAAGAATTAAAATAGATTGCCTTCAGTGATTATTTTCAGTAGAAAATTTTCACTTAAACGTATTCGGTGGATTTTTGACTGCTTTTTCAATTAAGTTATACATTATCAAATGCACTGAAAAAAATTAAGTGCTGAAATTTTTCATTTTCACCACTTAATTGGGTTATCAAACACAACCCTCACCCCCAATCAAATAAAGAGAGAAGAGGGAAAGATGTAGCTGGAAAGATTACGAAGGTAAACAAAAAGATCAAACATGCCCCCTAGTTTGGTAAAACATTAAGGGCCTGTTTGGCAGGGCCGTTCCCGAGTATTTGGAGGCCCGGGACGAATTACTAAATGGGAGACCCTTATTCGGGGGTTCGGGGGCAGCGCCCCCGAGGCAATTTTTTTGGGGTCTACTTATACATAATTGGCTATTTTTTTAGGATTTACTTATACATAATTGGCGATTTTTTTGGGATCTACTTATAATATGACAATCTATTTGTGAAACTAAAATATTGTATGGTGTCTTTCAAAATTCTTAGGAGGCCCATTTCTAAAACTCAACAAATTCTTGAACTAAAAGTGTAATTTTCAAAATTCTAGGGGCATTTGCTTTTGAGTTTTATATGTATGTATATCAATATATATATGTAGTTGATGACACTAAATTGGACATTGGGCCCCTTTGGGGCCTAAACATATATTGAGGAGAGACTTAACATAATTAAGGGAGACCTAATGTAAAATGCTAAAAAAAATCTCAAAGTAAAAATGTAATTATGAAAATTTTATGAGGGCCCTCAAAATTTGATAAACTTTGGTGGCCCGGGGCGGTTGCCCCACTGGCCCCCCCATTGGGCCGGCCATGCTGTTTGGTTGTCCTTGAATGCAATATTAATTCCATTATATTGTTTGTATAGAACTTAAAAAAAATTAAATAAATAAAAATAGATGGTGAGTTTGAATAGTTCCATTTAGAAATAGGATACTCATCTCAGAAATAATGCATGCAATCATAAATTTTGGCATTCTAGAAAAAGGTAGAAATGGCCTTATAAGATGAAGCATGGTGAAGTTTCCTATTTTGATAAATGGAATCATTCATGGTGATGAATTTTGCTTCAAGTTTCACCATGAAATATGAATGAAACTATTCAAATTGTGTCCAGTGAGGTCTGTTGTTTTACTAGGATGAAGTTATTAATTCACTAATTTTGCATCATCACCTTCACTTTTGACATAATTTGTTTTGTGGATTAATGTCGAACTCTAGAGCAAATCTTTGAAGTAAAAATGAAAAAATATATATATGTTTTTTCAATTTCAAAAATTAAATATAAAGACGACATCATGTTCAACCAGATCAACAAAAGGGCATTATCACAATTTGCTTCTCAATTCACCAATTTAAAATTTTGCCTACATTTATCACCAGATTGTTTCAATCTATCAATTTTGTAAAGACTGAAGATATCATGAACACACTGTGCAGAAAATGCTTAGTGAAGGTACAATTCCAATTATCCATGCACACATATATATATATGTACACATATTCTAAATCAGTAGTACCTGAATTATGTGATTCTTTAATAAAGGGTGATCAAATGCGGGCTGCTTGTAGATATCAACACAATCTATTACATCCCCATACTCTGTCTGCAATGTTTATAACGTTCTTGTTAATTACCTAGTGAATATAACATTAGGAACTAGATTTACGTTAATCTAACTCCACTTTAATTGGAGGATCCAATCATGAACAAATGGGGAGGCTACGGAAAGCCGAGAGGAGAGGAAATAGAAGGAAGAGAAATCCTTTCAAAAGAGGAGTTTGGGGGGAAATGCATTCTGAAGTTCAAAGAAATTTTGGACGGAATGTGAAGTTTGAATTAAATTGTAATACAGATTAAACTCTATGGTCTAATGTATCAAAATTAATATTGCAGGGACAAAAGTATCACACCCCTAAACTGCATGAGAAAAAGTCCAATTTATCCTTCTTCTTTTTTTAATTTCAATTATATACTCTGTTATGAAACGCATCACTTAAGCCGGTAATTTGTACATCTATTTCAGTTGAACGACCTCTAATTGACCTCTAATTGAAATCGGTTTAATACTTAGGGGCATTAGGCAACACAATAAGTCATAGACGGTCCAGAATTAAAGTTTAAAAAAAATTAAAAAAAAAAAGGATAGTAAGGAACTACTTCTATCTTTTTCATGAAACAATGACGTGATCACAAAAATTTATGTCGAAATGGCAGTACTATAAGTTTAGAAATATAAAATCAAGTTTACAAGTTTCTTAATGGGATCTTTTACAGTTTAGGTGGAACATGGAATCTATATCTCATATCGAAATAAGTGGCACCTGTTTGGAGATGATAAAAACAAGATCAGCTAGTTCAGTCCTCACTCTCACATTCTATCTAGCTAGTAGATTTTATGATAACCAAGTTTATGTGGTTTAACGAAGAACCAGTTAAAAGACGGAAATTAATTTGACTGCCCATAGACTGTATGCAAGAAATAGATATTTACCAAACACTTGAATTTATAGATTGAGTTCACTTGTGAACCAAATTAAGAATCATTTCTTTGTCTTCCCAAATAACCCGTTAGGCTTAATTTTAGCAACAAAAAATAAATTTTAATAAATAAATAACCTGTTAGGCAGTACTATAAGTTATTCATATGTGTGCTTTCTACCAAATTATTTGAATTAGGCCTCTTACTCCATTATTGCTTTTTTTCAAACATACTTTCGTGAAATAGGAACATATAATAGTGAATTGTTTTTCCAGATTTGATTCGCAAATTATATGCAATTGTGAGTTGTAAGATTCATTATTTTAGAAAATCTGACATAATCTACGTACAAATTGTATAGATACCACACACATGCATGTATAGTGCTTAACAACGAATAAAATAACAATTTAACACAAATTTTATGCAGCATTAGTATGACTAACAACATTTAAAATTTTCACTAATAAGAAATTCAACCGGCGAAATACCATGGTGAAAGTACCTTAATGGTTTTAACTGCATGTTTGTTAATAATATTGTGTTGGCTATCTAGCTCCAAATCTTGTTCATAGCCATGCAGAACCAGAGTGAAAAATAGAGCTGCAAAAAAGACATGTAAACCACTCATGACTTCAGTAATGCTGAATCTGATAGCCAGGAGCGGACGTAGTATTGATTTGGAAAAAATTCATATATACCCCAACAATATTTTTACTCTTAAGGCTCCCACCCATCAGTCAAAAACTCCATATTTTATTACTACCAAAGTTCTGAAAATTTTTACAATATAACCAAATATGATGGATTTAATTTCTTGCACTCAATTTTTAGTAATAAGGTGTCATTTTATTGTATGTTTGGTGCCAATTAGTATTAATTATACCTCCAAGAGTGTTTGGTTGTATCTGTTATGTCTTCAACCATTCTACGTCTCAAAAGAAATTGGATCCCCAAGCTCTAAAGTGTCTTTATCGGTTATTCACCAACACAAAAAGGCTACAAGTGCTATCATCCCCCATCTCGAAAGTGGTTCGTCTCTATGGTTGTCACCTTCCATGAGACTCTATCCTATTTCTAGTCTCCTCAACCACCTCTTCAGGGGGAGAAGGTTAGTGAGGAAGATGTACCTGTGGTGATTGTTGGAAATAACACAAATGAGGGAGTTAAAAACGAGGAGGAGAAAGAAGCAAACAATAAAAGGAGAGAGGATGAGGGTGAAGAGCCTAGGGTGAGTGAGAAGGAAAGCAGAGAAAAAAAGAGGGAGGTAGAGGTCAAATAGAAAAAATGCAGAAAGAGCTATTGACGTATTCTAAGAATAAGGAGAGGAAAAGATTTAGGGCAGCAGAAATGCAAGTTGTTCCTTTCTCTTCTCTACTACTAGTTCCTTCAAGTAGAGATGATCCAGGTATTTCCAATCCTTCTACTCATACCCTCGACCCGTCTAATCATGTTTTTGATGATTTAGAAATTCCTATTGCTTACAGGAAGGGCAATAGGACATGTACTAAACATCCGCTCTCTAATTTTGTCTTATGCTTCCAGTTGCCTCCTTCTCATAAAGCTTTTCTGTACAAACTTGCCTCTATTTCTATTCCTAACCATGCTCAGGAAGCTCTTACTGATCCAAATGGAAATCGGTCATGGTTGATGAGATAACAGTTCTTCACAAAAATGGCACTTGGGAATTAACAAAGTCATCCGTGGGAAGAAGACCATAGGCTGCAAGTGGGTATTCACTGGGAAATATAAAGCTGGTGGAATAATTGAAAGTTATAAAGTGAGGTTAGTGGTCAAAGGATTTACTCAGACTTATGGAGTAGATTACCAGGAGACGTTTGCTCCTGTGGCCAAGATGAACTCAATCAAGAACTTGTTGTCTCTCGTTGCAAATCTGGAGTGGCCATTACATTAGTTTGATGTCAATAATGCCTTCTTGCACGGTGACTTAGAGAAAGAAGTTTACAGGGATGTTCCTCCGAGTTTTGAGGACACCAAGACCAAGGAAAAAGTAGACTGTCTCAAGAAGTTTTTGTATGGTCTCAAGCAATCACCTAGAGTGTGGTTTGATAGATTCTTATAGGCCATGGTCATGTATGGGTTCATAAAGAGCCAAGATGATCATAGTCTCTTTATTAAGCATTCTTTAACTGGGAAGGTTACTGCATTAATTGTTTATGTGAATGACATTGTTCTCACTGGAAATGATATGGAAGAGATGGGACATCTCAAACAATACCTTGCTAGAGAATTTGAAATTAACGATTTTGGGAAGTTTAAATTATTTCTTGGGTATCAAAGTTGCTCGATCCAAAGATGGGTAATTTTGGTCACAGAGATAGTATATCTTGGATTTACTAAAAGAAACTGGGATGCTTGGAAGAAAGGCAATTAATACACCAATTGACCCAAAACTGAAACTCATTGATGATCCGAGTGGAGAGCCAGTTGCTAAAGGGAGGTATCATAGGATGGTTGGTAAGCTTATTTATCTTTCCCACACTAAACCTAACATTGCCTTTGATGTGAACGTCGTTAGCCAGTTTATACATTCACCAAGACAGATTCATCTTGACGTTGTGTTTTGAATTCTGAGATACCTCAAAATAGCACCAGGAAAGGATTTGATCTTTGCCAAACATGGTGATATGTAGGTTGAGGCCTATGATGATGTAGATTGGGTTGGATCAGTTATAGACACGAGGCAACTACGGGGGTAATGATCTTTTGTTGGAAGTAAGTTGGTTAGTTGGAGGAGTAAAAAAAAATCAGTAGTGGCTAAGTCCAGTGCAGACGTAGAGTTTAGGGCTATGGCACAAAGGGTGTGTGAGCTGTTATGGATTCAGATAATTCTTTTTTATCTCAGTTTTGGGCCTCAAGACTCGATGAAGTTGTACTGTGACAACAAGGCAGCTATTGATATAGCTCATAATCCAGTTCAACATGATAGAACCAAGCATGTTGAAATAGATCGACATTTTATCAAGGAGAAGTTGAACAATGGAAGTATATGTACTCCCTTTGTGAAGTCTGGGAATCAGCTGGCTAGTGTTCTTACTAAGAGTCTTGCTACTATATCTTTGCACTTTATTCATAGTAAGTTGGGCATGAGAGATATCTTCGCACCAGCTTAAGGGGGAGTGTTGGAAGTTGCATAGTTTATTTTGTATAGGCTAGCCTGTTTTATTTATTTTATCTTTAAGGGACCTAAGTATAATCTTCTTTTTCTCTATTTTGGCTGGATGTAATAAGAGGTATCAGACAGTCAATTGCTCTCTAGGCTTGTAAAACTTTCTTCTCTAAAACTAACAACAAGAACAATTGCTCTCTAGGCTTGTAAAAATTTTCTTCTCTAAAACTGACAACAAGATTGCTTTTTAATTAGTGAAAACCAAAAATCTATACGTTCTACTATGTTTTTGTTCATTTTCATATAGTTTGAGAATAACCTGCATTAGTAGGATTTTGTTTGTAGGTAATGTATTGTCTATTAGATGTTTAATGTAGTTTATATAGTAAACTAAATAAGGACACTCTTAGTGTTAGGATAAATTATTCAGTTCAGTTTAGAAAGCGATTTTTTTTTTTGTGGGGGGTGGGGGGTGAATTACAAGGGGAAGGGAATTTGAATCACACACATGGCATATTTTTTGAGACCTTTTTTCTCACATTAATTGATTATATTGATGGAACTCTTTATCATGGAGGTACATATCTTCATGACAATATTGTCACATTAGATTTGGGAGATGTATGGCTCTACTAATAAGTTTTTAATGTTACTAGATGATGATGCTGAAATTTGGGTTAGAGACAAGAAGAAGAAGACAAGAAAAATTGTATGTGGTTCGGCCCTGTTAATGAAAAGACCTACGTCCATGTGTGTGTCGGAGCACTTGCACTATGATTGTCACAACCCGATTCCACAATAGCGGAACGGGAGCCCGTGACACGCCACCGAGGCTCTTCCTACTCATTTCAAATTTGTAGCAGCGGAAAAAGAACTTTAAAGATAACAACGAGTAGTCGCTCTTTTGAAACAATACACCCGAAGTTAGTAAAATCCGTATAAATTTGAAAACGTAATTATATTTTGAAACGAATGAATTCATATTCAAAGGGGTCCCAAAGGTGCCCTAAGAACCAATCAAAACATTCAATTAAGTTGTTGAAGGGGTATAAAAAGTTTCCATACAGGGGTCATTTCGACCGGTCGAGATGCCCCGTTTGACCGGTCGGATGACCCCTTGGTAATAATCCTTCACAGCAGAGGGTACTTCGACCGGTCGAACTATCCCTTTCAACTGGTCGAATGACCCCCTAACAGCAATCCTTCTTGCACTAGGATATTGCCTAAGGTCAAGCGACCCTTGCGATCGTTAACTACCTCAACATTAAATCAAGACATGAAGTCGACAAGTAAAACATTTCAAAATGTGAACTGCAGGTTCATATCCATAATAACTTAACCAACCCATTCCATGTTTTCAAAGTCAATACAAAACGTAGATCTAGTTTACTCGAAAGAAATTCCTTACAAGACTTGGAACTAAAATAAAACATATACAAGGCTATTATCCATCTCTATTACAAGTTCCTTAACAAACTAAATGAAATAAACGATTCGATTACAAAACTATAGGATAAACATGACAAGTCGTCTTCTAAGTGAACTCCCGACATCACGTGATCACTTCCCCGATTCCTCGTCGGCATTAACACCTGAAATGGTTATTTGAATAACCACACATATTCGATTTGTTTAAGCTAACGCTTACTGAATAAAACAACAAATGCACATAAATGATAAACATGTTCACATTCACATCTCTACATTTCATACTAGTCTCCGGAGATCCCACGTGTACGTTCCATACTTCCTAATCCGCGACTCCTCGCCAATAAGTCCACGCGAAATGGTAAGACCCATGTTTCTTCTCTTCAAACGTGCGACCTTATGCCTGTAACGGCTCCACGATGATGGCTTGATACATGCACTCCTTATGCTCAAATACATTTCACTGTGCTATTAACGAAATCAAAACATATCAACGTACAATTGGGCCTACTTATCAATATAGACGCCCAATATGAACTACACAATATATATCTATGAACTAACACATGCCTCTCATACATAATATGAATACATGCCAAGGAACCATTCCAAAATACATAGTTGTATCACTCACCTCTGAATAACACTCCTATAATTCGATCCAAAGAAAATCCAAGCACAAAGAACGTGCAGAAGTCCGTCTAGTATGATTCCTATCGATCAAAATTCCAATTATCAATTTTTATGAAAAATTCTAGAAAATAACTTTTTAGAAAACTTGGCCAAACAAGGCCTAATAGGTATTAAAACGACGGCCATACCTCAAGGAGTTCGAATACGAAATCTGGTGAAAAACCAGCCGACGAATGGTCGTCGTTGGGCGTCGAGAAGCTCTAAGCAACTAGATCTCCCTTATGGCCTCTTTCTTGAATTTTAGGTTAGAACTTATAAATATATCCAAAGTCATCTCTATCTATATATAGGCAACACTTTCAGAAATTGTGTTTACCTCCCCGCGAGTCTTCAAAACTTCTAATCAGTCTCCGAAACTTTCTACACAGCTAATTCATTGCTTCACAAGTGAAACCTCAAAATTTTAAAAGTTTTTGACTAAGTTCCATTTGGTTGCTAAAACGCAAGTTTCTACATGATTTTACGAAATTGCTAATTAGCCTACCAAATTAATTGTGTGTTAATTTGTCCTCACCATGATACTATAATTAACAACAGAATTAAATTCTAAACCAGAAACTAATACAAATAGTGAAAACACAGGTAAACATTTATTTTTAGATAAACATTTAAGGTATTCCACAATGAACGTCTCATACTAGGAGAGACTTCACAACATCCAAACACTCATCCAACACAGTCTCATCTAACACAGACACCCAAATCGACTCCTGAGTCAAAACTCACTCACACATGTGCCCAAAATGCCCAACACATCACATTATCATGCATGACAATGTAATGAAATGCAATTACACAAATATGGGTGTTATAATGATATCAAATCGCCGGGGGCCTATGGTGAACCAACAGAGGGGATGGAACTACCAGAGACCGGTTGGGCAGTGTGTATGTACGTATAAGGTAAAGTTGGGATCCCTTTCTATGGGGATGAGGGGTTTCTTTTATAGTATAAGAAACCTCTTCGTACAAGGCAAGTAAACTAATAAGGTAATCAATCCAATTAGGATTGATTAGCACAAATCATGTGAGTTTCCTAATTGGATTAGGAAATGATTTACACTTTCATTAGTCTTTTAACTTGTATAAGAAATTGTTTGGAACATTTTGGATCACGCCTTGGGGCCAGGCCGTGTTGTATCTGTGGTGGCCTGGGCCAGCGTTGCAATCCCAAACTATTGGTCAGGCTTCGGGACGCTTCGTATACCACTCAAAACGAGCCTAGAGATGACATGGTCCCTAGATGAATAAGGTACTCCTCAGTATAGTGGATGGGCTTTGCTTTTAATGAACATTTTTGTATGTATCAGCTTCCCCCCATTTCCAAGGATAATGTGATGCTTCCCTAGATAAGGGTTGGAAATTTGTATGGCTCGTCTAATCATCTAGGACACAGCTTGGGAAACTGCCCGATGCTAGACTGGCCGTCTTGGTAAATCGGGGCTCGGACCAATCTGATACCTTGGGAGCTTGGGGTCGGTACCTGCCACATACCCCAAAGTGGCTGATCTGGTCAGGATCCAACTAGGCTGGTGTAAGCTCAACCGGACAGTTACTACCTAGCTGAACCATCACGTTGTGTAATTAATGCACACACCTTTTGAGGCACCGGTTGGGCTGCCCAAGGTGCCAGTTATTGGGCGTTTAGGTTAGAATTTTGGTAGGCCGTTGGATCTGAAATCATATGGACCGTTCGTGCAATCTATATAAAAGGCACTTGAGCATTTTCATCCCTTCTGTTGTCCATAATAAGAAATTACCGAGCAATTCCAAAGGAAAAGCACTCGATCCAGATTCCCGAGCTTTCCCTGCATTCATTCTTTATAAGTCTTCCTTCCTCCAGCCTTGCAATTCATTGCACTTTTCCTACTCTTCCTCTTTTGTTTTTATTCCCGGGTGAGGTTGGAAAATAGGAATCCTTTAGGCTTTATGCAGGAGCGGGACTTCTTTTGCCTCAGGTTCTGCTTCTTCCTCAGGTCGGGTGGTTCCATTTCTCTAGTAGAGTAATCTGCCCAGTCGGTGTGCTCTAGGATCGTCCTGTCTAAGTGTTACCTGACCGTTAAGACTGTGTATGCCCTACCATACAAACTTTTAGTTTTTTTACCCCATTACCTTAGATTGGGAATTCTTGACCCATACTTAGGTCGTCAGCTGCTTCCTCGTCCCTCAGCTGGGACTTTAGCAATGTGTCACTCTGATTATAACTCGTCCACCCGGTCGGAGAATGAACAATCGAGGTTCGGGATCCTAAGCACTAGCTTGAGCCCTCCCTCTCTAACCCCATCAGACCACCACAACAAGGGTAGAATTCCCATCCGAGTGTCCGATGAGGAAGCGAGTCTGGAACATGTTGAAGTTTCTGAGTCGTGGGGATCTGGTAACGAGGCATCATCCTCAGGTAGCCCAGAGGTTGTCTTTTCTGACATAGGGACCCCTAGTAGTCTGATTGGGTCACATTTAGATAGAATCGCAATCTTGACAGTAAAGCACATGTTCGTCGGTTAGGTTGTACAAATGTGCTCCTTGCGGGTCTGTATTCCTGTCCAACCACTTGCCCGGGACATACTGATCTACCTCGGTATCACCCTCGGGAAGCTAGCCCCGAACGGTTAGAGATTTCTGATGGGGCCATTTACCTTTGTCCCCAAGTTTTTGGGTACGAGCTGACCCTCCAGGAATTTCTGTGAACCTACTGACCGTCCCTTTTGCACAGGGAGGTCGGCTTCTTTTCCTTGAGTGGTCAGCAAGGGAAAAAGATATTAGAGAATGCTCTGAGCAACAACAAGGTATGGAAGAGAAAATTCTTCCAAGTATCTACCCTCGGGTTCAGTGAGAAGGCCCCGGGAATTCCCCTGAGAACCACCTGGGTGAGCAAGTTAAGGAGTAAGTTGTGTCTCTAGTTTGTATTTAATTACTATTTCCTACTGATGTGACACTAACCGATCCCCTTTGTTTTGCAGTGGGATCTGTCGATCCACCGAGCATTCTGGACGAGTGCCAGGACCGTATAAGGGCATTAGCCCAAGATCCTATGAACATCGTTGATGTACTAACCTAGACAAAAGCTTAGGAAGTTACCTATAGGCCCGAAAAAGTCTTTGTCACACCAGTCTTTCCCTCGATCATTCTTGATAAGCTCCTGATTCTCAAATTTTTCCACTTTTTACTGTCTTTCAGTCTTCTGTCCACATCCTTCTGACTCGAAAAGAGGCCACCTTAGTCACACGGGCAGACAAGAAGAGAAAGAGAGTAGTTGCCGAGCCTACTACTGGTGGTCAGCCCCTCAGGCAGATTAGGCATGGGACATACCCAGAACTGGGTGGGACGTCGGCTACGAGGGTAGAGGTAGTGCAAGATGCTACCCCTGGGAAAGATGTACTGGCCTGGGTACAGATGGTGTAGTCCTCAGAGATTCGAGAGAGAATCTGACCGGTTCTCCTCCTGAGTTAGGTTGAGATGTGTACGGGGATGCCCCCTCAGTCGCTCTTGGGGTGGCTCTATAGCCTCTTTCATTTCGTAGGTAACTTATCCCATCTCTTTCCGTTCCTCATTGTATTTCATTTTCTTTGAAGACGACTAACATGTTTCTGTTCCCCTTTTTGCAAGTTGGTTGCATAGCAGCCAGAGCTAAATCCTACCTACCTTGGATGGTTGAGAGGGCATCCACTACTGAGGCTGCTCTTTCGATTGATATGGCAGCTCTGGAGGTAAAGAAAAATGCCCTGGCAGTGGAGAAAGAGAAGGTGGAGAGGATGGCCCTAAGCCTAGGAGCTGCTCAGACAGAGCTAGAGACTGCCATAACAGAGCTGAGTGCCGCCCGGGAGAGTTTGGAGGTTGTAGATGCCGAGGAAAAAGCCATAGCTGAAGCAGCGGCAGCCCAGGAGGAGGCAGAGAAGGCCCCGGAGGACGATTTTGATGCCGACTTCTTTCAGGGCTACTCAGACCTAAAGAGGAGGGTGGTTTCCTTAAGGGCTAATCGGCTACTCAAGAGTGGATTTCTAATTACTGGGATATGGGGTCCCCTGCTACTGACGGGGCAGCTGCTGAGGAGGAAGTTTCTGCTAGAGAGGTCGGGGAGGCAGAGGAGGAGGTAGTCATTGTAGACGATCCTTAGCTCCTGACCTATTTTATGCTTATACATATATTTATCTTCTGTATTAGGTGGCTACTATAATTGCCGCCCAGGCTTTGTACTTTTTCGCTAACTAAATGACAAAGGCCTTTTGAGGTCACTTTTTATGCCAATTGCTATCCATATTTGTACTTACATATTTTGTGCCTGTTTTTGTTTGCCCATGCCCGACCAGTTGTCTAGCTTTATTATGACCCTGCCTTGGCAAAGGGTTTAAAACTGAGACTGGTAGGGAACACTCGGACTTTAGGGGATTTGTAAAACCTAGGAATATTTTGAGCTATTTGTCGCGCCCGCCCCGAAAGTGGGAGGCGGTCCCCTCGAGGATCGCAACTGTTTACGTCGATATGGAGTGTGAAAGATGGTGTGAAAACGTGTAAAAGAGGGAGTAAGGCCAAGTAAGATTTCAGAGTCGCCACCTAACATGTTACGGGAGTTAGGACCCCTACAAAGACAGTCGACGCGATCATCTTTGACTTTAAAAAAAATTGAAAAAAAGTAAGGCCCTTTAAAAGTGTGACTCCTGATAGTCATGCAAAAACCAGAATTCTTGAGATGGGTTCGGGGACTCGATTATGTCGAGGGAAGGTATTAGGCACCCTCGAACATCCATGACATACGGTTGCCGATTGTACTAATTTTTATGGAGGCATTTTATTTCTAAAGGAAATGAGTTTTCTTTCTTTCTTTTTTTTTTTTAACAAGAGAAGGAAAAAATTACGGTCGTACCCTAATAAGGGTTGTATAAGTATCTTCACACGGGATGTGAGAAAATAAAAATGTCTTAAATATGCGTACCTCGACACGAGATAGGTGAAAAAGATAGGTTATGGCCGCACCCAAGTATGGGTTACATACGTATCTCGACTCGAGAATTAGGCCGTACGTAGTTCTGTGATTGTATGTGTGTGAGTGTTTTGGTCGATCTATACCGTGAAAGTGTGAAATAGTGTTTTAAGTAAAGTCGGTATAGCTAGGAACTTTAACCTGTACGGTATAGTCCTAGACTTTAACCTTTAAAGAGTAGAAAGTTTTGAAATTTTTTTAATAGATCAACCGTGTGAGCAATAAGTGCCATGGCCGAACATCCTGTCATCAAGCTATTGATTAACTTGACCGAATAGGCCCGTTCGGGGTAAATAAAAAAAAAAAGTGTTGTTTTTTTTTTTTTTTTTTGTGTTTTATGTTTTTTTTTTTTTTGTCTTTTTGTTTTATTTGCCGGAAGTAAGGGTCGGTGCCCAATGCAAATGGAGAGAAGTATCATTTTTGTGTTTCCTGATTTTATCAAAACGAATATCTATAACAGGAGATAAAGTGCAGCCGGGTGGGTCATTAGATCTCCTTCCGGCTGACGCAGGATATAAAGTCCAATCGGGTGGAGTTCAAAGCCTCCTTCCGACTAGCGCAAGATATAACAGTTTGATAAAGTTCAGCCGGGTGGGTCATTAGATCTCCTTCCGGCTGACGCAGGATATAAAGTCCAATCGGATGGAGTTCAAAGCCTCCTTCCGACTGGCGCAAGATATAACAGTTTGATAAAGTTCAGCCGGGTGGGTCATTAGATCTCCTTCCGGCTGACGCAGGATATAAAGTCCAATCGGGTGGAGTTCAAAGCCTCTTTCCGACTGGCGCAAGATATAACAGTTTGATAAAGTTCAGCCGGGTGGGTCATTAGATCTCCTTCCGGCTGACGCAGGATATAAAGTCCAATCGGGTGGAGTTCAAAGCCTCCTTCCGACTGGCACAAGATATAACAGTTTGATAAAGTTCAGCCGGGTGGGTCATTAGATCTCCTTCCGGCTGACGCAGGATATAAAGTCCAATCGGGTGGAGTTCAAAGCCTCCTTCCGACTGGAGAGAAAAAAAAATAATAATAATAATAATAACAATAAAAAAAAATAAATAAAAAAAATAAAAAATAAAAAATAATAATAAAAAATAAAAAAAAAATTATAATAATAATAAAAATAAAAAATATTTCTGAACCCACCAGTGTATCCAGGACGGCCAAATTAGCAAGGAAACGAGTGCCTGTTGTCGAATAAGAAAAACTGGCAAAGCAACGAAATCAGGCTGCTTGGGCTTTGAAACCAGGATTTTCTGGGTTTGTTTAAAGATGTGGTTGAACTTGGTTAATGGGTTTTGATTTACAAAGATGGAAGTGGTCTTACTTTAAAGTTTGAGAAAAAGGATAAAGGGGGTTTTTTTTTTTTTTTGGGAGGTTTCTAGGGATTTTCCAAACAAAGCCTAAAGTAGATAGTGAATTGGTAAAAAATTTGGAAGGGGGGGACATCCTATTTATAGAAAAAAATGTGGTTAAAAAAAAAATAATAAAATAATAAAATATCTAGATATTGTGGGTGTGCGCCGCGTTCTCTGGAATTTTTCGGAAAGCTACGCGGTTGAAAAATGGACCACTGGGTTCTCTCGACTAACATAGAATTTTGAAGTCGGAATCGGATTTTTAAAACGTTGTGTGACCCACATTCGGCACCAGTTATGGCAGAACGCGACAATTGAGGTGAACTGTCCAAAATCCGGTGTCGGAATGAAACGAAATTACATGGATCCCTTTATTTTAATGCGAGGAGTACTTTTCTCCAATCAGAAAGTGACTCTTATGGTGCGATTGGCTCAAATCTGGATTACTTAGTCGCTAAGCAAAGAAAATATCTAGATATCTGTACAAGCGCCGCGCTTTCGAATTTTTCGGAAGGCAGTGCGACGAAAACTTGGACTTCTGTGGTCCTCTCGACAAACGCGAAATATTAGTGCAAAAATGAAATTCTTGAAACACTATATGACTCGTATTAAGCATCTGTCTTGACAAATCCGTTAATTAAACTGCACTTTTTTCGGAATACGATATCGGACTGAGATGAAATTTTAGGGAGTCCTCGGTAATGTCACGCACTTCCATTTGGTCATAAAAATGCTTGTTCTGACACCCGAAAAGCTAAAAAAGTAATCCCGGTCCCTCTTTGGAAAAATAGCAGATTCGTCTGAACTTTAAACAATGATCATTTCTTCGCCCGTGGTCCGATTTTGACGATTCGAAGTCTAGGGGCCTTGTATTTATGAGCTCTTCACACCCGTCGGACATAATGTTCATTATCTGTTCTCCTCTTTGTAGATGGGCAAAAATTGGGTGCCTACAACTGATCTGACATGCTTTTGAAACCATGCTGGTGGGTATTCAAATTGACGACAACTTGATTTGACATTTGATTTGACCTCCGGATACTCTGATTAGGAATCTACCTTTTTCTTCCTCGATTTGCGTGCCCAATAGGCCCCCTTGTAACAGTTATTTCTTTTTTTGGTAGGTCAAAATGGGGTGTCTACAGCTGCCCCTCTTTGTCATGTTTTGCGAAGCAAATCGTGACAAAGAAACAAGACGGCCCATTTTGCCCTTTTTCTTTTTAAGTGATGCGAATAAGTAAAAAAAAAAAAACATGCCAAAGTAGGCAAGTGAGTATGAGATGCCATCGTAGGCAAGTAATGGTGTGCCAAAGTAGGCAGCTGGGGATTGAGAGTATTGCCGGAGTAGGCAAACAGCTCCGCTGGGGATTCATGTGAGAATCGAGTAGAAGAGGGACGGCGGCGTGACCGAGCTCGTCGAGCTGCCTACGTATCTCCCGTCGGGAGAATCAGACCGAGCGTAGTTCGTACTATGATAGAATAAGAGTGATGAAAAGTGTGAGACGAGAGAGCAAAATGCCACGTCGGGGCGTGATTGCTGTGGATGTAAGACAGCGAAATGCCACGCGGGGCGTGATCGCTGTGAGATAAGATAGCAAAGTGCCGCGTCGGGGCGTGATTGCTGTGAATTTATAGAGTGGCAAAATGCAATTTGCGTGATTGCCTTAAATATAAGAGACGAGAATAGCAAAGTCCGATACGGGTAATTGCTGTGGAGATAAGGTCCAACAGACTGCGATACGCGTGACTGCTGGGAGTATGAGAGAGCAAAATGCCACTTGAGGCATGGTTGCTTGTAAAATAAAAGATGAAATCAGCAAAAATGCGATACGCGTGATTGCTGTGTAAGACCCATGTTTGGTGAACTAAATGCCGTGTGAAGTACTCATACCTGATGGTTGAGGACGAGAATGAGATGCCACTTGACGGATTTACTCTCGGTAATAAGATCGTCAACAGGATGCCTCTTGATGGACTAGTCCTAATGCTGGATGACCTGAATAGGATGCCACTTGACGGACTCATTTCCTGGTAGTAAGATTGTGGATAGGATCCCTCTTGACGGACTTACTCCTTGTGATGATGAAATGAATCATTCGGTGTCTTTGGATTTAGATTGTTCTCGGGGCTTGGTCAAAATCCAGACATGAGCTTGAGCCTCTGGGAATTCACCTGTCCATTTCTTTTTGCGATTTGATTTTCCTGAAAAGACAAAGTGTCTGTACGTTCTACCTGTATGTTAGTGATTGACATGCTAGTTCGCTGAAAATGTTTTTTTTTTTTTTTTTTTTTTTAGAGTTTTGAGTAAACCTGGACGAAGCCTACTGCACCAACCAGATATCACAGTCTTTGACTTTGACCCGAAGCTTCATTTTTAACGAAAGAAACCCTTTTCTTGGGGATGTAGAGGTTGGATTCCTTATCCTTCGATGTAAACCCTTGGAACTGATACCCGATTTTTTTTTTAAGTGCACTATTTTGCCCTTAGCGCCCTTTCGAGTTTTCGTCAAGTCCGGCTCTGTCATTGTTGCACGTCGGTGCCCTTTCAGGTTTTCACCGCGTCGACAGTTTTGTTTCTTGCCATAGCCTACGTTCTTACTCACAGCGCCCTTTCGGGTTTTCACTGCGCCCTTCGGTCTATGCTTTTCTTTATTTATTCTCGAACATGCGAAGTTGTTGAGAGACGAAACTAGTGATGTAGTTCATCGGAATGACGAATGTTAAATAGTGCAGAGATTTGATGATGACTGTCAGCCAAACTTGTACGCTTAACCTTTTGATCAATCAGAGAGGGCTTTAGGGGGTTGTAATGAAGGCCAGGGTGAGGGCTGAGAAAGAAAGGATAGCATGAAGGCTCAAAGTTTTGGTTTTGTCGGGTCTTGGCTTTTACAACCATTTTCTCCAGGGGATTTTTTTTGCAACCTTTATGTCGGTCGTTTTTTTTTTCTTTTTTCCCTTTTTTTCTTCATCTTTTTTTTTTTTTTTTTTGGCGACCTTGACATATGTACGATTTTTTTTCTGTTTGTTTTTCTTTGATGGTTTAATCGAACACAGAAATGTGCCCCAGTGTAGGAGTTGGTCGTTTTAAAGGAAATAAAATAAAATAAGATAAAAGGCTCAAAGCAACAAATCAAAGGGAATTTTTATTTGATATGTATGGGTAGCAGCAATGAAGGCCCCTCTTCATCTTAATCAAAACGTAAAGTATACAAGTTTGACGTTAAGCATAAAATCTCTTGACTAAATCAGAATTGATTGGTTCTGGAAAAGCATCACCATCCATCTCAGTAAGCATCAGAGCTCCTCCAGATAACACTTTCTTGACGACGAACGGGCCCTCCCAGTTGGGGGCGAACTTTCCTTGAGCTTCTTCTTGAAAGGGAAAGATCTTTTTCAAGACCAAGTCTCCTTCTTTGAACTGACGAGGTTTGACTTTCTTGTTGTAGGCTCGAGCGATCCTCTTTTGGTAGCATTGACCGTGGCATAAAGCAGTTAAACGCTTCTCATCGATCAGGCACAGCTGCTCGTGTCTTTCTCGGACCCATTCGGTTTCCTCAAGTTCAGCTTCCATGAGGATCCTTAGTGACGGGATCTCAACTTCGACGGGGAGAACGACCTCCATCCCGTAGACAAGGGAATAGGGGGTTGCCCCAGTAGAGGTTCGGATAGAGGTACGGTAAGCCATGAGTGCCAACGGCAGTAGGTCGTGCCAATCCTTGTAATTGGTAGACATCTTCCGTATAATCGTCTTGATGTTCTTGTTGGCTGCTTCGACTGCCCCGTTCATCTTAGGACGGTAGGGTGCTGAATGCCTATGAGTAATCTGGAATTGTTGGCAAAGTTCGGTCATCATATCATTATTGAGGTTCCTGGCATTGTCCGAGATAAGGGATTCTGGGAGACCGTACCGGCATACGATGTTTCTCTTAACAAACCTGGCGACGACTTCCTTAGTTACCCTAGCATAGGATTCGGCCTCGACCCATTTCGTGAAGTAGTCGATGGCTACCAGGATGAAACGATGACCATTAGACGCCTTTGGTGTGATGGGTCCGATGACGTCCATTCCCCACATAGAGAAAGGCCATGGAGTGGTCATGGAATGTAGATCCTTTGGTGGTGCATGTATCTGGTCAGCATGGATCTGACATTGACGACACTTCTTCACGAATTTGGCACAGTCGTTGTCCATGGTTAGCCAGAAATAGCCCGTTCTCTTTATCTTCTTGGCGAGCATGAGGCCACTCATGTGTGGGCCGCAGACTCCGCCATGTACCTTCTCCATTAAGTAGTTGGCTTCTGGAGCTGCTATACATGTGAGCAGTCCCAAGTGATAGCTCCGTTTAAATAGCGTCTTGCCACTGAGAAAGAACTGTGCAGCGAGCTTTCGAAGGGTGCGTCGTTCTCCCAGATTAGCAGTAGGGGGGTACTCTTGTTTTTCTAGAAAGTTCATGATGTCATAGTACCATGGCTCGCTGTCTGCCTCTTCCTCGATTGGACAACAGTAAGCTGGCCTGGACTTTACATCGATCGTCATAGAGGGAATCTCGTTCATTTTGGGGACCTTGATCATGGATGCCAAAGTTGCAAGGGCATCGACGAAATTATTCTGCTCCCGGAGAATGTGATTGAACTCGATGTAGTCAAAGTATTTGCACAAATTGACAAGACATTTTCTGTACGGGATGAGCTTAGCATCTCTCGTAGTGTATTCTTCAGTGGATTGCTTGATGACAAGCTCAGAATCTCCGAAAACTGCCATTCTGCGAATGTCCATGTCCAGAGCCAGTCTTAGGCCTAAAATGCATGCTTCATACTCGGATATGTTGTTGGTTGCATCGAAGCCTAGCTTGCTGCAAACGGGAAAGTGCATTCCGTCTTCTGATACAACTGCCCCTGCCCCAGCTCCTTTGTTATTAGATGCTCCGTCGAAGTACATTCGCCAACCTTCAAAGCATTCATCGTCGTTCTCGTCGGTGGCAAATAAGATAGCCTCGTCTGGGAAAGAAGTATTCATTGGCTCGTAGTTGTCGATCGGAGTCTCCGCTAGTTGATCGACAATTGCCTGACCCTTGATGGCCTTCTGAGTGACATAGATGATGTCGAACTCTGTCAGTAGCATCTGCCATTTTGATATCCTCCCGGTCAGTACTGGTTTCTCGAAGATGTACTTGAGTGGGTCCATTCGAGCGATCAGACATACTGAATAGCTGAGCAAGTAATGACGGAGTCTGGTGGCTGCCCAAGCGAGGGCACAACAGGTTCGTTCTAGAATAGAGTAACGAGATTCACAGTCTGTGAACTTCTTGCTCAGATAATAGATGGCACGTTCCTTTCGTCCGGACTCATCGTGCTGGCCCAGTACACATCCCATTGAGTGGTCAAGGACTGATAAGTAGAGTAACAAAGGAAGTCCTGGCTCTGGCGGGACCAACACGAGTGGATTTAGGAGGTATTTCTTGATAGTATCAAAGGCAACTTGACAATCCTTGTTCCATGTCTTGTCAGAATTTTTCCGGAGTAGCTTGAAGATCGGCTCACACTTGTCTGTAAGTTGTGAGATGAAACGGCTGATGAAGTTGATTCGTCCTAGGAATCCCCAAATTTCTTTTTCCTTCGTAGGAGCTGGCATTTCAGTTATGGCCTTGATTTTTTCAGGGTCGATCTCGATGCCATGTCGGCTGACCATAAATCCCAATAATTTTCCCGAGAGGATGCCGAAAGCGCACTTGGCTGGGTTCAGCTTGAGCCTGTACTTCCTCAGGCGGTTGAAGAGCTTTTTGAGATCAGTAAGGTGTTCCGTTGTCTTTCGAGATTTTATGATCATGTCGTCGACATAGACCTCTAGTTCTTGATGCATCATGTCATGGAAAAGAGTAGTCATAGCCCTCTGATAGGTTGCCCCGGTGTTCTTCAAACCAAATGGCATGACTCGATAACAGAATGTGCCCCAAGGTGTTATGAAAGCCGTTTTCTCCCTGTCTCCCTCATCCAGGAGGATCTGGTTGTAACCAGAAAACCCATCCATAAAAGAATAGATTTCGTTTCCAGCCGTATTGTCAACCAATATGTGAATATTCGGCAGAGGGAAATCGTCCTTTGGGCTCGCCTTGTTGAGATCCCTATAATCGACACAGACTCTGACTTTGCCGTCCTTCTTAGGTACTGGTACCACGTTTGCCAACCATGTTGGATAGTTAACGACCATGATGAAGATGGCCTCGAACTGCTTGATTACCTCTTCTTTTACCTTGAGGCTCCATTCGGGCTTCAGTTTCCTTAATTTTTGCTTGATGGGCCTGAATTCCGGCTTGATGGCGAGTTTGTGTGTGACGATGCTGGTGGCCAGTCCGGGCATATCTTGATATGACCAAGCAAAGATGTCCTGGTATTCTTTCAGGAATTGAAACAACTCATGTTTATGCCTTTGTGATAATTGATGGCCGATTTTCAGCTCCCGAGGGTTTTCAATGGTCCCAATGTTGATGGTATCGGTTTCTTCTAAGTTAGGTTTCGGCCTGTCCTTAAGTTCTGAGATTAATCTTTTGAGCTCGTGAGGTACTTCCTCGTCAGAATCAGAATCTTCTTCTATACCCATGAGATTAGAGTCTATTTCTGTATTAAAATCATGCTGAGCTTTATCAAGTTGTGTGATATCTGGTTGATTAGTGGATTTGATCACAGGTTCCCTGAAATTAGTTTTCACAAAAATAGAAAAGGATACAAAATTTAGAGAGATTTGCATTGAAACAATAGCGAACTAGCATTTCATTCAAAAACATAAAAGATAGAAAGCCTTTACAAGTGTCGAATCAATTTTTCACTTGACCGGCTTAAGTCAAGTGAAAACTTTACATATGTCCCTATCATTTTACCAAAATTCCCTATTTTTGGGCAACAGGCAAATCTCCCAATTGTTCAAGGTCTCGCTCGGCTCGGCTCGGCGGATGGTAGGCGGAGAAATGACCTCTTGATTGGCCATCACGAAGATCTCCTCTTCAAATAATGCTTGGATGCTGCCCATTGGGACCACAGAAGTCCAATCTATGGTCTGGGTAGGCAGAGATCTTGAGACGTCCCCCCCTTGAATTTGATCAGGGGCCATAACCTCAGTAGGATATGGAAAAGTCTTTCGCATATGGGGGATGATCCCCTCAGTGATGAGACCAGATTTCTGGCCCTTCCAGAACTTCTTTTTGTACCCAAGGCCTCGGGTGTTGTTCTGAGTTGGTGGATCAACTGGCTCGGTCTGCCCCTGGTTTAGTCTTCCTAGGCCCTGTAGACACCCCATTTTGTCGGCTATCAGATTTAGGAGACCCATAGCTTGGTGGTTCACAATGATCGTAAAAGACTCAAAAGGACTCTCGGAAGTCAGCTCTATCTCTCAGAATGCTCAGAATGACCAAAATGCCCCTGAAAGCCCGAAAACTCCCAGATTTGGTCCCAAAGTTTTGAAAATATGCTACGTCGTAAGGAAAGTGATAAAATGAGTTTTTAAGTAAAACTTGATGAAATCGTCAGCTCCCAGAGACCCCCGGAAGTCCCGGAAGTTCCCCGAAAGTCCCCGTTGACCGGTTTGACCAAGGTTTAACCAGGTTTGACCAGAGTTTGACCAAGTTTGACCAAGTTTGACCGAAATTATCCGAATTCACCAGAACCATTCTAAATCATGAAAAAAGTATTAAAACAAGTTCCAAAAGAAAATCGAGCGAAAACATCAGCTCCTGGGAGCTCCCAGAGGTTCCCAGAACTTCCCGGGAATCCCCGGTTTGACCGGTTTGACCAAGATTTGACTTTGAAATCGGGGCACCAAAACAATTTTCAAATATTTTTCATGGATACTAGAGGTCAATAGCTTTCCAACGGTATATCGCACATAATTTCTGGATTTAAAACGAATTTATTATGAATTTCCAAAGGCGAAAAAGGCGATCAAATCGGCTTTTATCGCGAATACCGCAAAACTTTTCAAAGTGACCTATCCCCGAACTATTTTTTATGTAAAGTAGACTCCATTACCTTTCCAACGGTATATCACAACCTCGATTTGGAGTTCGTACGCATTTTCTGTGAATTTCGGACAAAATAGGGCCTTTTCGCGAATACCGGAACTTCGGGGGGCCTAAACAGCATTTTCCAGACGAAGGGAGGAGCAGTGCCGCCGCGGCACTCCCCTCCAGAACAGTAAGTTTTTGTAAATACTTTTGTGGTCCCATTTTGATTAATTAAAATCCAAAACGACGTAGTTTCATGATTTCAGATGTTTGGGACCAATGGGAGTACTTTCAAAATCCCAAAAACACCCCAAGTTGGCCTATATAAACACCCCATTACTCCTCATTTTGGGGGGAGTCAAATACAAGTTTAGAGAAAGTTTGGGAGAGAAAGTGTAGAGATAAGGTTAGAGTGGAGAGAAAAGAAGCTTCCTTCTTTGATTTTTCAAAACAAAAGTGAGTTCTAACTTTGTTTTTACTTCATTACTTCCATTTACTTCAACATTCAATACTCCCAACCACCATTTTAGTGAGCATTCAAGAGTGTGGAAGCTTCTTCCATGTCTAGTGTCATTACATATGAGTGATACACCAATCTACAAGTCTCATGCTTCATGAATATCATCTATTGATTATCATCTACTTGCTTGTTTATTTATTATTCATCTCTTCTCATCCCATTTCTTTTTATTTTCTTTATTTACTTACTAGTTCATCATCATCTAAGTGATGACATGAAGTTTGGGGTGAGTGAATCCTCATGGATAGTAGCTCTTGACCTCAAAAACATGTTTGATAGATGATGACCATAACCTCAATACTTCCAAGGTATTCTTGGAATGTATTGAAGTTATGTTCAAAAAAACAAAATAAATCTCTCCAACAATCTTGGAGGTTCTTAAATGATGAGTTTGATGTAGGTATTCTAAGTGGCTATGATCCTTATTGAGTGTTGAAAACATGTTTTCAAAACACCTATTTCAAAACCCCTCTCAATCCCTCTCATTTGGTTTCAAGAAACAAAACTTTGTTTTCTCCAAAATCTTCAAAACAATGAGTCAAAACAGTGAGTGAGTTGAGTTCAAAGATTTTTCTAGAACACAATACTTAACATATGGATACAAGGCCACTTGGAAAGTCTTCCTAACTCATTGGAGAACACCCATGATTTTTGGTTTGACTTGGAAGTACTCGGAAATGGTCCATTTGGGTCCCAACATTCCTTCCAAACATTCTGTTTTTTGCTGTCACAGCAGCTAGGTCAACTTACGACCTCTTTTCCAGAAAACTTTTCCAAAAGGGGTGATCCTAACTTATTTTACCCTTAAAATTCAATGTCTTAGGAAACTTTCTGTATAAAATGGGCCTCTAGATCATTCTTTTTCATTTTCTAAGATTTTCTAACATTTCAGTCGACAGTACGAACTCTGTTTCTGAGTGACCTCTATTGTTTATATAATTTCTCTCAATCTGTGATAGATATTCAAGATTGGCCTTTTGGGTTGTGTTATAGACACAATAAGGAACATCTCCATAAAAAATCATGCATTGAAAACATTCCTAACCCCTCTTTTCAAATTCCAAAAGATCATGTGACTGTTCTGTCCACTATTCACAGCAAGTACACTTTAACTTTCATTCTTTGATTTGAGGCTTATATGCATTCCAAATTAGTTCATATCTTAGGAAGTGGTTCATACTACATTTGTATATATCCCATGTTGATTTCATTCATTCATTCTTGCCCATTTTAGACTTCTAAGCCATTCTAGAAATCCATGTACACAAAACACACTACAACCTTTGCACATTTTTAGATACATACATTGCATTCATGCAAGATTTGGGGTTTTTGTAACTCTTAATCTAAGGAGATTATAAGGAATGAACTCGATCACTCGTTCATGCTTCCCCTTGATCTATTCATCCTTTCTCATCCGTCCCGGGGATTGAGAGGTCTTCTTTTATCAAAGAATAACATGCATTATTCTAGCCTTGCTAAGCATATTTTGATTTCTTTGCTTATTTGTTTCAATAACAATTCATGTCCCCCTTTAGATTAGGAAGTCTTGATTATTTGATACATGATTAGACGATCTTTCCTAGGTTTATTTGTGTGGTCTTTCACTTTACATTGCATGATATTTGGCTTAGATCTTATGAATGATATCTTATCTTTTGATCTTCCAATTTCAAGTTTTCTTATGTGATGTAATATACTACAATAGTATTAATTGTCGAACCAAACATAGTATAAGATGATTATTTGGATGCTAATTGAGGCCCGTCGAAAGACGGGGCGAGTTGAGGGTGTTTTAGTCGCGACAAAGGCTCCTTCCTCTCTCGTACCAAAACCCCGAACCAAGTTCTTTGGTTATGAAGGGCCGGTGCCCTTATCCGCTTGGGTGAGTCAAAATTAGGTTTCTTGGTTCCTTAAAGACCAAGTGGCGACTCTGTATCTGTTTTCAACAGACCTTTCGTTTTCTTTCCTTGATTCAAATCAATTTCAAAACAATCTCAAACCAGAGAGAAGTGGTCCACTTCCGGTATCCACAAGCCCTTTCCTAGTTGATAGCCATTCGCCTTAAGTTGTCTGGCCATATTGATGTGAGCCTTAGAGTATGACGGTTTTTTCTCTATCTTTCCCTCTGGCGCGTAGGTGGCACATGATAGCTCGAAGACCTGGAACGCAGTAGGTTTGACCTCTCTACTTGTGCTGATGTGCGGGATCGAGGGTTCCCCGAACATTACGTACTCTTTTTCACCGTGGACTATTATCAGAAAGCCCTCGATTGCATACTTAACATTCTGATGTAGAGTAGAGGGGACTGCCCCAGCAGGATGGATCCATGGTCTGCCAAGGAGCATGTTGTACGAGGCAGGGATGTCCAAGATTTGGAACGTGACTTGGAATTCATAGGGTCCAACCTCGACGGGAAGATCTATCAATCCACAGGTTTCCCTGCGGGCTCCATCGAAACCTCGGACGATGGTGTTAGATCTTCTGATCCGCGTCTGATCAATGCCCATTTTCTCAATCGTGACCAAAGGGCAAACATTGACCGCAGATCCATTATCGATAAGCACCTGGTTAAGGATCAAGCCCGAGCATTTTACTGTAAGGTGTAGGGCCTTATTATGGCCAGTCCCTTCAGGTCCAATCTCGTCATCAGAGAATGAGATCATGTTGGCGGCAGAGATGTTGCCCACGATTTCTGCCAGTTGATTGCTTGAGATGCAGTTGGAGACATGAGCCTCGTTGAGCACCTTCAAAAGGGCATTACGGTGGGTCTCGGAGGTCAACAACAGAGATAGTATCGGGATCTGAGCGGGGGATTTGCTCAGTTGTTCGATGATCTTGTACTCGCTGCGCCTAAGCATCTTCAAAAATTCTTCCGCCTCCTTGTCAGAGATGGTTTGCTTAATTGGGCCGTCAGTTCGGACCTGATCATCCTGATCAATGAATCTTCCCGTTTTTGAGATTTCATCGACGTCTGCCTGACTTGGGATCTGATATACCCATGGGATGACGTGAGTGTCCTCTATCAAAGGCTGGATGATAGGCTGAGGTGCATAGAGGATGATGAGTGGCAACGATGCTGAAAAGACCTCCAGTATGGCCCTCGAAGGATGTGGCTTAGTTTTCTTTTGGATTTTTGCTTGGGGAGCAGTTGATGGTGCAGACGTGAACGGGAGAGAATGTACAAGTGCAGAGATGGGCTGAGTCACCCTTTGGATTGTTGTATCGAGAACAGTTAAAGTTGGTATAGATATGGGGAGAATAGAGTTTGTTGGTGCATGGTTTAGTCTGAGGTTCGAGAATCCCTTTTCTAGGCCTGCTGGGATCGAGCCGCCAACCCACCTCGGTGGAGGCTGATGAGTGACTGATATGGCTACTTCCTCATATTCAACCGTCACCACATTGATAGTTGGCGCGACGGCCCCGTGTCGTGGGAGTGGGTTATTGGCCACATTGACAAGTGGCTCTGATGGTTTGACAGTTATCCTCCCTTCGTCGATTAGATCTTGGATCTTGTGCTTCAAGGTGAAGCAATCATCTGTCGAATGCCCAATCATTCCAGAGTGGAATTCACAATGTCGGGTAGGATCATACGTCTTTGGGAGAGGGTCTGGAGTTCGGCCCACAGGGATTATCGCGATGGCTCCCTGGGCCAGCAACTTTTTCATAATAGAGCTTGGTGATTCTGCTAGTGGTGAGAATTTGCGGCTCTTGTCAAGCGACTTCCTTTGGAAGTTCGAGTTCTGGAACTGTTGCGGCGGTACCGGCCTATAACCTTGGCTTTGAGGTGCGGGGGGCTGTGGCAAACCCTGGGTTGTTTATTGTACCATCGGCTGCTGGTAAAGAGGGAAGGCCTGTTGGTACATGGGAGGTGGCATAGCAGGCTGCTGGATCTAGTTTACAGGGGCGAACTGCGCGGCATCTGGATAGACGACTGTGACCTCATTTTCCTTTTTGGCCTTCCTGTTGTACGAGGTACCAGCCTGACTTTGGTCTGCAGTATCCTTTATCTTTCCTGACTGCAGGCCGTCTTCTACCATTTCTCCATGTCTGATGAGCTCAGCGAATGATCGACCGACCATCGAGATAAGTCGTTCGTAATATGGGCGCTGTTGGGCATGTATGAATGCCTTCACCATCTCGGAGTCGTCCATTGGGGGGTACACCTGGGATCCGACCTCCCTCCAGCGATGGGCATATTCCCGGAAAGACTCGTTCGTCTTTTTATGAATTTTCTGCAATGAGTATCTATCCGGTGCTACGTCGGTGTTGTACCGGTACTGCTGGAAGAAGGTCTTCGTGAGGTCTTCCCAAGTGGAGACCTTAGAATTCTCAAGGCGTATGTACCACCGAAGAGCCGGTCCTACGAGACTTTTTTGGAAGAGGTGGACTCATAGTCCTTCATTTTCAGCGTACTCGCCCAGTTCGCCGATGTATACCCTGAGATGGATGAACGGGTCTCCAAACCCGTTATATGTGGTAAACAGGGGCATCTTGAATTTGGCCGGGAATACGATTCCCGGAGTGGCGGACAGATCTGAGAGAGACATCCCTCCTTGGGAATCGAACCCCTGCATGGTCTTGAGGGCGCTCTCCAAGCGTTTGATTTGCTGTGCTATGGAGTTTGTTTCCTCGAGTCTCCTTAGTCTTTCCTCTTCGGCATAATTGTCAACTCCTCCGCTGACAGTGATTATCGGCATGGGAGGGGTTGTGAACTAATTTGGTGCATGAGGAGGAATGGGCGGCGGGGCCTGGAATGATGTTGTTACCGGCGGTACCTCAGCGTATACATAGCCAGTTGGTGTGGGTGGCTGGTTATGGCCGTCAGATTGCCCTGATGTATTTGGTATGACAGTGTTGTTGAGTGGAACCTGGCCGGCTCCTGCGGGGAGTTGAGTGGCTAAATGTCTGACCATAGCAAACAGACCATCGATCTGTTGCTGAAAACTCGTGTGATCAGGGTTTTGAGTGTTGCCTATAGCCTCATTCTGATTTGCTTCATTGTCGCTCATATTTTGTTGCTGTCTTCGGAGGTATCCTCTAGTCAGGATAGGGCTACGAACCCAATCTTCCAGTGTCCTCGAAATTTTGAACTATTGAGCACCACCTGTGACACGAATGATAACAGTTCAGTGTGTGTATTTGAAATTTTGTGATTTATAATCTCTGTAAGTGTGGTTTATCAGCTCGTTCTTAAGATGTGTTAGAAAGTTCCCAAGTCCATTAAGCAAGTAGGTTAAAAGATTCGTATTCTCAAGGATTCAAGAAAATTTAAAATTCCATTAAAAAAGTTTGGTCTGGAAAGAACCAAATTTTATTACATAGGCGTACTACTTGATTACAACAATTTTTTGGCTAAAGATACTAAGCCTATAACATCCCAGACATAATCGCTAGCGGTCTTGAAGCCTGCTTGGGATGAACTGAAATCACCCTGGGCAATGTTCACTGTTAGGTGCTTGATTGTTTTTAGGACGCCCATAAGATTGTCCTTCTTGGAGATTTCGAGGTCAAGTTCTCCGTTTAATGCATCTATCCTTGACTTGACCTTGATGGTGATGAAGTGTTCCATCTCGCTAATCGTTGCGTGGGCGTTCTGAAGATCACCTCGTGCCTGGTCCCTTTCTCCTTCGACCTTGTTGAGGAGTGCCCTGAGCTGGTCTCTCTCTGTTTCAGCTTGGGTTCTGATAATTCCCTCATGGTTGAGGGCCTCTCTGAGGTTTTTGATGTGATTCTCGATTCTTGACTCGCCTGTCCTGGGCTCCCCTAAGCTAGTAGGCAGCATCCCGAGTGGTTGTTGCATCCATCCAACATATGCGGGATCCACCCCGATATGGCAGTCTTTGAAGGCTTTATCATCAAAGATGATCTGGTACCAATGGCCCAATACTTCGTTGTAGCGTTCTCCTGACACAGGAGAATCATAACTGAAGCAGAAAGACGACACGTCCTCTATTATTGGGATTCGTTGATAATGGCCGAGTTGTCTAAGGACCCGTGTGGGCATGTAAGGCGCCACACCCGAAAGACTGATCAATGGAATGAACGAGAGAGTTCTAGTCTGGAGTCGGATTGACACAGGGGAGGACCAACCCAAAAACCACTGAATATTGTGCTCCTCTAGTCGAGTCAGATACTTGAACCATTCTTCTTTTCCTTGAATAGGAAATGACCGTCTGTCCAGCGGGGTGATGATGTCGACGATCATGAAGCTCTGGATTGGGACTGGATCAGGTAGCTTGATGAGATGAGATTGTATCCAGATTTGCAATAACCCTGTGCTAGCCGCGAAGAAACCCTTACCTTCATTCTTACAAAAAGATAAAGTCCGTATGGTTTCAGCTAATATCGTCGGGATGAATGTATGGCCATTCTAAATCTGAGTAAGGATCCCAATCAGAGTCATGTCAATCTTCCTGTCCTTCCGAGGGAACAGTAGGTGGCCTAAGAGACATAAAGCAAGGACCCCTAGCCGTTTGTTCTGCCAGTCTGCACGTGTGCAGTAGAAGTCATATCTGTCGTATCCCTTAGAGGACATGAATCCGTTGGTGAGGAAATCGATAGAGAGTCGTGAGAAGTCCCCACCTACCACTTTCGTTAGTACATCCCTCTTTATACCCAGGAACTCTGCTATTTTATCATTCCCAGTCTGGAAACTTGGCTGTACGGGGTCTTTGGAGATAACTAGTTTCAACAAACCAGCATACTCTTCTTGGGCTGGTGTGAGCTCCTGTTCCCCAAAACGGAAGACCAAGGTTTCTGGATCCCAGAAAGTAACCAGGGTCTCAAACAAATGGCAATCGGTCTTGACTTTAAGCAATGAACCCAAGTACCCAAAGTAGCCCTCGAATGATTTCGTCTCTTCCACGGAGAGCCTGTCGTACCAGTGGGTTAGCTGAGCACTCGCCTTTATAATAAAATCTAGCCTTGGAATTTGGTATGTCATTTTGAAAGTGGGAACTTTGTTCTTTGTTTCGAAATTTTAACGAGCTGAGAAGAGAAAACCACACTTATTTAGATATAGTCCACCATTTTTGTTTTGTTTTATGAATAAAGAAAGGAAACAAACAAAAGTAATATACAGATGCACGTGAGTAGAATGCGATCGTGTGGGGGGGGGGTTTACATCTAATGCAATCTTAATTTAGGCCCGGTTCCCGAACCTTCAAACCTCCAGCGCCGTGGCACCTTCTCAGGTTGGTGGTTTGAGCGGAGAAACTTTCGGTGCTGGTACCGGCGGTACTACCGCAACGGCCATGCCACTTACTGATCCTCCTATCTAATCTTAAAGGGTTTCTTTCAGGACCAGGTTATGTCATGTTTTGAATGACAGTGTGTTGTGTGTATGGCATTGGCCTTTGCGATCTATTTTTCTTGTATCGAATGATGAGTACCTATAAAAGAATATATACAAAGAAAGAGAACAAAGCAGAAAATCATCTTCTGTAAAATAATATGCCCCATTAGAATAAAAAATTAATAAAATGACGGCTTGAGTCCACTTAAGGGAGGAGTCCCCAGCAGAGTCGCCAGCTGTCGCGCCCGCCCCGAAAGTGGGGGGCTGTCCCCTCGAGGATCGCGACTATTTACGTCGATATGGAGTGTGAAAGATGGTGTGAAAATGTGTAAAAGAGGGAGTAGGGCCAAGTAAGATTTCAGAGTCGCCACCTAACATGTTTCGGGAGTTAGGACCCCTACAAAGACAGTCGACGCGATCATCTTTGACTTTAAAAAAATTTGAAAAAAAGTAAGGCCCTTTAAAAGTGTGACTCCTGATAGTCATGCGAAAACCAGAATTCTTAAGATGGGTTCGGGGACTCGATTATGTCGAGGGAAGGTATTAGGCACCCTCAAACATCCATGACATACGGTTGCCGATTGTACTAATTTTTATGGAGGCATTTTATTTCTAAAGGAAATGGGTTTTCTTTCTTTCTTTTTGTTTTTTTAACAAGAGAAGGAAAAAATTACGGTCGTACCCTAATAAGGGTTGTATAAGTATCTTCACACGGGATATGAGAAAATAAAAATGTCTTAAATATGCGAACCTCGACACGAGATAGGTGAAAAAGATAGGTTATGGCCGCACCCAAGTATGGGTTGCATACGTATCTCGACTCGAGAATCAGGCCGTACGTAGTTCTGTGATTGTATGTGTGTGAGTGTTTTGGTCGATCTATACCGTGAAAGTGTGAAATAGTGTTTTAAGTAAAGTCGGTGTAGCTAGGAACTTTAACCTGTACGGTATAGTCCTAGACTTTAACCTTTAAAGAGTAGCAAGTTTTGAAAATTTTTTAATAGATCAACCCTGTGAGCAATGAGTGCCATGGCCGAACATCCTGTCATCAAGCTATTGATTAACTTGACCGAATAGGCCCGTTCGGGGTAAATAAAAAAATAGTGTTGTTTTTTTTTTTTTTTTTTTTGTGTTTTATGTTTTATAATTTTTTTTGTCTTTTTGTTTTATTTGCCGGAAGTAAGGGTCGGTGCCCAATGCAAATGGAGAGAAGTATCATTTTTGTGTTTCCTGATTTTATCAAAACGAATATCTATAACAGGAGATAAAGTGCAGCCGGGTGGGTCATTAGATCTCCTTCCGGCTGACGCAGGATATAAAGTCCAATCGGGTGGAGTTCAAAGCCTCCTTCCGACTAGCGCAAGATATAACAGTTTGATAAAGTTCAGCCGTGTGGGTCATTAGATCTCCTTCCGGCTGACGCAGGATATAAAGTCCAATCGAGTGGAGTTCAAAGCCTCCTTCCGACTGGCGCAAGATATAACAGTTTGATAAAGTTCAGCCGGGTGGGTCATTAGATCTCCTTCCGGCTGACGCAGGATATAAAGTCCAATCGGGTGGAGTTCAAAGCCTCCTTCCGACTGGCGCAAGATATAACAGTTTGATAAAGTTCAGCCGAGTGGGTCATTAGATCTCCTTCCGGCTGACGCAGGATATAAAGTCCAATCGGGTGGAGTTCAAAGCCTCCTTCCGACTGGCACAAGATATAACAGTTTGATAAAGTTCAGCCGGGTGGGTCATTAGATCTCCTTCCGGCTGACGCAGGATATAAAGTCCAATCGGGTGGAGTTCAAAGCCTCCTTCCGACTGGAGAGAAAAAAAAAATAATAATAATAATAATAACAATAAAAAAAAAAAATAAAAAATAATAAAATAATAATAAAATAATAATAAAAAATAAAAAAAAAATTATAATAATAATAAAAATAAAAAATATTTCTGAACCCACCAGTGTATCCAGGACGGCCAAATTAGCAAGGAAACGAGTGCCTGTTGTCGAATAAGAAAAACTGGCAAAGCAACGAAATCAGGCTGCTTGGGCTTTGAAACCAGGATTTTCTGGGTTTGTTTAAAGCTGTGGTTGAACTTGGTTAATGGGTTTTTGATTTACAAAGATGGAAGTGGTCTTACTTTAAAGTTTGAGAAAAAGGACAAAGGGGGTTTTTTTTTTTTTTGGGAGGTTTCTAGGGATTTTCCAAACAAAGCCTAAAGTAGATAGTGAATTGGTAAAAAATTTGGAAGGAGGGGACATCCTATTTATAGAAAAAAAATGTGATTAAAAAAAATAAAAATATAATAATAAAATATCTAGATATTGTGGGTGTGCGCCGTGTTCTCTGGAATTTTTCGGAAAGCTACGCGGTTGAAAAATGGACCACTGGGTTCTCTCGACTAACATAGAATTTTGAAGTCGGAATCGGATTTTTAAAACGTTGTGTGACCCACATTCGGCACCAGTTATGGCAGAACGCGACAATCGAGGTGAACTGTCCAAAATCCGGTGTCGGAATGAAACGAAATTACATGGATCCCTTTATTTTAATGCGAGGAGTATTTTTCTCCAATCAGAAAGTGACTCTTATGGTGCGATTGGCTCAAATCTGGATTACTTAGTCGCTAAGCAAAGAAAATATCTAGATATCTGTACAAGCGCCGCGCTTTCGAATTTTCCGGAAGGCAGTGCGACGAAAACTTGGACTTCCGTGGTCCTCTCGACAAACGCGAAATATTAGTGCAAAAATGAAATTCTTGAAACACTATATGACTCGTATTATGTCTTGACAAATCCGTTAATTAAACTGCACTTTTTTCGGAATCCGGTATCGGACTGAGATGAAATTTTAGGGAGTCCTCGGTAATGTCACGCACTTCCATTTGGTCATAAAAATGCTTGTTCTGACACCCGAAAAGCTAAAAAAGTAATCCCGGTCCCTCTTTGGAAAAATAGCAGATTCGTCTGAACTTTAAACAATGATCATTTCTTCGCCCGTGGTCCGATTTTGACGATTCGAAGTCTAGGGGCCTTGTAATTATGAGCTCTTCACACCCGTCGGACTTGATGTTCATTATCTGTTCGCCTCTTTGTAGATGGGCAAAAATCGGGTGCCTACAACTGATCCGACATGCTTTTGAAACCATGCTGGTGGGTATTCAAATTGACGACAACTTGATTTGACATTTAATTTGACCTCCGGATACTCTGATTAGGACTCTACCTTTTTCTTCCTCGATTTGCGTGCCCAGTAGGCCCCCTTGTAACAGTTATTTCTTTTTTTGGTAGGTCAAAATGGGGTGTCTACACTATTGTACTTGGAATTTTTCAGGTTTGCAAAACCCGGTCGGGGCACCGTAAGTGCTCTGGATTAATCAAGCTCCTCTGAATAACCCGGCGTGGACTCGGAACATTATGGGTGCTTGGATGTCTAAGGGTTTATAATTAGTTAATTCCAAGGCATGTGAATGCTCAGTGTGGTTTCCTGTAGTTCACTATACCCCTCTTGCCCCCTAAGCTTTAGGTAAGGCAGGCATTATGGGAATGAGTACTATAGGTAACCGACCTAGAACGTATATGTTCCAGGGTCTTTTGATTCCTCTATCGTGGGCCACCTAGGGAGTTTGCCCCCATTGTAGGTTGCGGACCTAAGTAGAATTAGTGCCTTGAATGTGATTCCGAGGTCTTTTTTATGCCCCGGGCGTGAACCCGAGGTCTTTTGGTGCCTCAGATGTGGTCCCAAGGTGTTTTGTTATGCCTCGGGTATGATCCCGAGGTCTTTTTTTGTTGTGAAATACTGGTAGGGAACACTTTTTACAACAAAATTCTTTAATCAATCTAAAAAACTACAACGATTGCTCGGGAAGAGCTACAACTTGTTTAAAGAAAACGCAAAAGTCCCTAACCAATATTGATCCTTAATTTATTGAAAGTACTTCCATAGATGCTCCACATTCCACAGGTGTTACAGGTCCTATCCTTTTAGCGTCTGCAACAAATAGGTTCCTGGATGGTTGACATGGGTAACCCTATAGGACCCTTTCTAGTTCGGTCCCAACTTCCCGTGGCTCGGGATTTTGGTGGACTAATTTACTGCCTTGAGGATGAGGTCTCCCACTTAAAAACTGCGGTGCTTTACTTTACTATTGAAGTACCATAAGACTCTCTACTTATAGGCTGCCACTTTTAGGTACTCCTAATCCTTTTTTTCTTCTATCAAGTCGAGCTCCCCTCTGAGGGCTTCCTCATTGCCTTGGTCGCTATAGTTTGTCACCCAGTATGTTGATAGTCCAAATTCTATGGGGCCCATTGCCTCGAAGCCATAGGTGAGTAAGAACGGGGTCTCTCTCATTACGGCTCGGGGAGTAGTACGGTAGGCCCAGAGAAGGGTCGGTAGCTCCTCTGCCCAGAGTCCTTTGGCTTTTTCAAGCCTGGTTTTAATGGACTGTAGAATTGTTCGGTTTGTTACCTTGGCTTGTCTATTAGCCTGAGGATGCTCAGGAGAAGATTAGTGATTTGATATCAAGTAGTTGAGTAGAACTGCCTAAACACCGGTATGTCAAACTGTCTACCATTATCACTGACTAGTACCCGGGGCACGTCGAACCTGTTGAGGATGTTCTTCTCAACAAATTTTTCCATCTTCTTCTCGGTTATTGTTGCCAAGGGCTCTGCTTCTGCCCACTTGGTAAAGTAGTCCACTACGATGACGGTAAACTTGACTTAATCCTTTGCTATGGGGAGCGACCCAACTAAGTCGATGCCCCACTAAGCAAACGGCCAGGCGCTGAGGATTGGTGTTTGTGGCTCTGCCGGGCGGTTGATCATGCTCGCATGCCTCCGGCACTTGTCACACCGCTTGACATACTCCTGAGAGTCCCAGACCATTGTTGGCCAGTAGTAACCCTACAACAGGGCCCTGCGGGAGAGTGTCAGGCCTCCAATGTGGCTTCCACACACTCCTTCATGGATTTCGTACAAGATTTCCTGGACTTGGGTTGGGTGGATGCATCGGAGGTAGGGGATGGAAAATCCCCTCTTGTAACGTACACTATCAATGAAGTGATACCTAGCCGCATGGTATTTGACCCTTCGGGCTTCATCCTTCCCGGTCGGTAGACTCCCGATTGTGAGGAACGCTATGATAGGATCCATCCAGCTAGGTCCTAAATCAACCAGATCTACCTCTATATCTTCTGAGTTGATCACACTGGGTTTGGGCAAGTATTCTACCCTTATTTTGGGAAGGTCGAACTAAGAAGATGATGCTAGGCGTGCTAACCATTCGGCCCGTGCATTTTCTTCCCTCGGGATCTGTGTGATAGAGAACCCTTTGAGTTTGCTAGTAACCCCCTAACAAGGGTTAGGTAGGCCATCATGTTATCTTCCCGTGCCTTACACTACTGTCGGACATGATTGACAACCAGTTGGGAGTCACTGTTGGGTTTGTGCCCTCAAACCATTACTTTATGTATGAAACATTGACATTTTAATGTATGGATATCATCTTTACATTTCATTGTGTATGTTCATTTCATGAGATGATTGTTAATCCTTAAGTATCAGAGTAAGTAATTCATGTATGTATGAGATACATACAAGTGAGATACGAGTTACTATCCTTTGATACTTAGAACTTGTCACAATGGATGATGAGACTGGATATCTCATGAGGTATACACTGTAGCATGATTGACTACCATTGGATGGAGTGATGAATCTCAATCACTAAAGTGTAACTCTTAGTTAATATGCTAGTGCTTATAGTGCATTGACGGACCTGAGCTTTCCTATTGACACTCAAGACTGTCAAACAGTCAATAGGAACTCATGACTTGTATAAGTCACGTGTTCTCAATCTTGATACGATTATGAACACAGAATGTGGATATGACTGCTTTGACTTACCAATTAGTAAGGTCTATAAAAGATCAACACCTGGGTATCTTGGGTATGTCATGTTCATAGGGTTGTGAACATATATTGTCAAGATAGAATCTACCCTCTGATTCAGAGCAAGCATTCCCTTGAGTATGTCACCAAGTTGATTACTGAGTACTGCAATCTTGTTGATAAGAGTTAACAATATGTTTAGTAATCATGAGAGGTGAGTGGGACTCAAGGAATTCAAGAAGTAATCATGATTCAGGTTGACAGTGACCATTTATCCGACTACCTGAATATGATTGTGAATGTTGACGGTAGAGGGACATTAGTACAACATACAAGTCTAATTATCGCTTTGGATATGTTCTTTTGTGTTGGATTTCAGTTATCGTTTTATAGTGGAGTAAACGTTAACTGATCAGTCGATTAATTTGCAGATCAAGGAGTTTGGTTATGGGAATTAATCGGCTGATCTGAGCCAACAATAAAGAGCCTAGGAGGTCCCACTCTTAGCTGCGCCAGGATGCTTAGAAAGGCACGTGAGGATCTTGTCAAGGCAGGTTTGATCGATCGAAGTAGTTTCGATCGATTAAAGTCTTGACATGTTCAATCTATTGAAGTTGATTCGATTCGAAGGTTCGATCGATCGAGATCACTTCGATCGGTCGAACGTTAGGTCGGTTCTGGGAATCTATAAATAGGGCAGCTGCATAGTGAATATTGCTAATCGTCGTTTTTATACATAGAAGCTGCAAAAACTGTTTAGGTTTCCCAAAACCTTCTCTATTCTCTCTATTAGGGTTTCCACCAACCCTAGCCTCTCTGGGAGCATCTGCATGAGTCATAAGAGTGAAGACCATCTAGTGGAAGCTGCTGAAGTTAGAGATTTCAGAATTGGGTTCAAGACACTAAGGTATAACTCTTGTCCCCTCTTATACGCATCTATGGAATTGACGAGTAGTAGATCCTGGGCTACCAACAAGTTCTTGAAACATAATCTTTCCATTGCGCATTTAAAATTTTAATTTAAACCTATTTTTCCATCAATTGGTATCAGAGCCACGCTACTTTGGATCTATAGATGCATTTTTGAACACTAGTTTTGATTTGTATGTTAATTTTAGAACTGTTTTCAAAATGGCATCGTCACAGATATGTTTCTGCAGTATTATCGTAGCAGAATACAAATCTGTGATTGCATAGGATGAAAGGTAGTTTTGATCGATCGAATAAGTCTCGATCGATCGAACATCTACTGTTCTCAAGCGATCGAAGATGTTTCGATCGATCGAACTTTTGTTTTGTTCAATCGATTGAATGGCGTTCGATCGATCGAGACAGACTTTCTCTCTAGGTGTTTCTATTCACAGTTTTAAGGGTATTTTAAATTTTATACTTTAATTTTAAATTATTCTGAAAAATTTTCTAATCATTCTGTGAAATAGAAAGTTCAAGCGATTGAACAGTGTTCAATCGATCGAAGGTTCGAGCGATCGAACGGTCTTCGATCGATCGAAGTGTGACAGAGAAGTTAGATGTTGTTTCAAATTCTAATTTAGTATGTAAAGAGTTTATATACTATATGAATCAATTAAGGGTTCCAATAGCTACATATATATGTTATATATGTGTGGATGGTGTACGACTAATCCTTTTGCAGCAAGCTTAGTCCGCTATCTCCCATGGCACCAAGATCTGTTTAATTTTGATAGTTAAATGTTTGAGTTGGTGCATATTGTAATTTAAATCTGGTTTGATTTTAAGGCATGTGTAAAGGGCGCTGCGACTTCAATCCTACGAAAAGGAAAGTCGCACCAGTTTCCCTAGCCTTTTATTTTATTATTGTTTTTTCTATTTTTAGATGAATTGTAAGCTTCGCGAGAAGCATAGGACCAATGTAATAGAATTAGAAAATCCGTGAAGATGGAGCAAGGAGTCGTTGTCCATGAAGGTGGAGCTAGAGGCGATCAAACCAAAAAGAGGTTCTATGGAGATAGAGCCATGGGAGATAGAGGCATCGTTTGGATGCTTTTATTTTATTTTAGTTTTTTTGTTTCTGTGCTTGGTTTATGATTGGCATTTAATTATATTGTTACTACTTGCATGCATATAAAACAAGTTTTCTAAAGTAAAATTCAAAAACCGTTTCAACGCATTAGTAAACATTGGATGTTTATGGGTAATGTGTAGAAACATTTTTTCCGAAAGCAAAATCCTTAACTTGTTAAATCTAGTGGGAGAGGGTCTTATTAATAACCCCCACGATCTTCCATTAACGGTTCATTTTAAGATGAGTAATGCATCCTGTGTCACCTCGCTAGGGGTGATCATTCTACGTAGAGGGTACACTACTCATTGGTTACTAGATGTGAACTTCCTATGGCTAGAATCAATCAGACGTGTTAGAGGGTGACCACCACACAGAGGCGCTACTTGAGACGGTTGTGATTGGATCCTAGTTAATGGTACACACTAGCTAAGCTATGGATAAGGGATACCACATGGGGCATTATTCAAAAACATAGAGATCAAATAGGTTCGGGAGTCATAACTTATTTTACAAGAGTTGCATAGCGGACAAGTCATGATTAATCGAAAGATCGAACATGGACCACCACACGGAGGTTTTATTCTTTCGTTTTGATATTCCGGCGACTTTGTTTTTAAAATAAGAGTTTTAAGCATTCTTTTATTTCAAACTCTCAAATTCTGATACCCACATTTATTTTGTTTGATTTTCAGGAATCATCATGTCTAGATCTGCATTTAGTCCTCTTGCCACCATACTTACACAAAACAAGTTAACTAGAAATAACTACACTGAATGGAAACGAAACCTTGACATCGTGTTAACTGCGGAGGATCACATATAAGTCCTTACCACCCCAAGCCCTGAAGAACCCATGGCAAATGCTTCGGCAGCTACCAGACGCGAGTTCGACAAATGGAAGAAGTCGAATGGAATGGCTCGTTGCTACATTCTAGCCTCAATGGCTGGCATGTTGGAACACCAATTCCAATCGAACGATTCTGCCAGTGACATTATCACGTCCCTGAAAAAGATGTTTGGGGAGCATGGTAGGCCTGCCAGACAGGTAGCCATGCAGAAGATAATGAGTACAAAGATGTCAGAAGGGACTCCAGTCAAGGAACATGTTTTAAAAATGATTGGTTATTTAAACGAGCTGGAGACCCTAGGTACCAACATCGATGCACAGACCCAAGTTGATATGATCCTCAACTCGCTGTCGCCTTCATTTGCTCAATTTAAACTTAATTATAATATGAATCAAATGAATTTCTCAATGAGCGAATTAATAAGTTCTTTACTCGCAGCGGAAGGGGTGATCAAGCATGGGGTAAACGTTTTGAACGTTGAGAAAAGCGCTTCCTATTCCTGATCTACACCGAAAGGAAAAAAAGGGAAGAAGAAGGCTGGAACTGGTGGTTCAAGTTGTGGATCGGTCCCTAAGATTGCAAAATCTAAAAGAAAAGGTAAGGGCAAAGGGAAGGTGGGTGGCCAAGGCAAAGGAAAGTGTTTCCAATGCGGCAATAAGGGCAACTGGAAGAGGAACTGTCCAGAATTCTTAGCTACAAGAGTTCAAGGTATGATTGAATCACATGTGATTGAAGTAGGTTTTATAACGGATACTTCAAACACTTGGTGCATTGATTCTGGTGCGACTAACCATATCTGTAATTCATTGCAGGGGTTCAGATCAACCAGGAGGTGCAGTGATGTGGAAATCGTACTTACTTCCAGGTTCTTCAAAGCACTCTTCAAATTTCTTCAGCTTCTTGAATTTTTCAAAGATTTTTCTCAAATCTCTCAATCCTCTCTATATTTTCTTGTGTATTTCTTATATATGAGAGAAGGATGAATGGAAGATCCTTATAATGGGGGTGGTTTTATAACGGATACTTCAAACACTTGGTGAATTGATTCTGGTGCGACTAACCATATCTGTGATTCATTGCAGGGGTACAGATCAACCAGGAGGTGCAGTGATGTGGAAATCGTACTTACTTTAGGTTCTAGTGCAACTGTATCTATGGTTGCTATAGGAGTCATAGCTTTAGAATTTCTAGACAATAAAGTTTTGATTTTATCAGATGTACTTTACATCCCTTCAATGAGACATAATTTAATTTTAGTTTCTAATGTATCGAATAATGGTTATTCTTTTCATTTTGGAACTGAAGTTGTGATTAAAAGAAATAATTCTTTTATATGTTTTGGTGTTAAATCAAATGGATTGTATGTGATTACTCCCAATAGTTCTAAAGACTCTTGCATGGAACTTAATAACTCAGTGGTAACTATACCATCTAAAAGAAAGGAACCTTCCACTAATCCAACAAGGCTTTGGCATATGAGGCTTGGCCATATCAATCTAAATAGGATTGGCAGACTAGTGAAAGAAGGGGTCTTAGGCGATTTGGTTCTCAAACCAATGGAAGTCTGCGAGTCTTGTTTAGAGGGTAAGATGACCAAAAGGCCATTTCCTGCAAAGGGCAATTGAACCAATGCATTGGTAGGATTAGTTCATACTGATGTGTGTGGACCAATAAATATTAGAGCACGGGGTGGTTATGAGTATTTCATAATATTTACCAATGACCACTCTAGGTATGGATATGTGTACCTAATGCAGCATAAGTCTGAAGCCTTTGAAAAATTCAAAGAGTTTAGGGCTGAAGTAGAGAAGCAATTTGCCACACATATCAAGGCCATTCGATCTGCTCGAGGAAGTGAATACCTCTCTATTGAGTTTATTGATCACCTCGTACAGAATGAGATTTTGTCACAGTTGACTGCACCTGGTACGCCTCGGCAGAACAAAGAGAAGGAATCGGACTCTTTTAGACATAACTAGGTCGATGATGAGTTATTCTGAGTTGCCATTATTCCTTTGGGGTTATGCTTTGGAAACCGCTGCTTACATACTAAATCTAGTACCAAGAAAATCTGTTCCTAGAACACCACGAGAGATGTGGATTGGGCGCAAGCCTTGTTTACAACATCTCTGGATATGGGGGTGTCTGGCACATGTGCTGAAAGGAAAGATGAGCAAGTTGAATTCTAGATCGGAAGTATGTTACTTTGTAGGGTATCCAAAGGGTACTTATGGATGGTATTTTTATGATCCAAGAAAATAGAAAGTGTTTGTTAGTACAAAAATTATTTTCTTGGAGGATGATTATATCATAAACCATAAACCTAAGGAAAGGATAGATCTGAGAGAGATAGAAGGAGAGCCCTCAGTCCAACCCGTAGTGAATAACAATGTGAATCAAAAAAACACCACTTCTTCACCATTTTCCACACCGATACCTCATCGTAGTGGGAAGATTATCAGCCAGCCTGATAGATGCATGTTCTTATGAGAAGTTTTTGAAGTTGTCTCCATAGAATCTGAATCTGATCCTGCCATATACGAAGAGGCAATGGCTGATGTTGATTCAGTTCATTGGGTTAAAGCTATGAAGGTTGAATTGGAATCTATGGATTTTAATCAGGTCTGGGATCTTATAGAGCTTCCAGCCAACATTATACCCATTGGATGCCAATAGGTCTACAAGAGGAAAAGAGGATCTGATGGAAAGGTTGAGACCTTTAAGGCAAGCTCGTAGCGAAAGGTTATACTCGGAGGGAGGGCATTTACTATGAGGAAACCTTCTAGCCGATAGCCATGCTCAAGTCCATCAGGATACTCTTATCCATTGCTGCATGCCTAGATTATGTGATCTGGCAGATGGATGTCAAGACTGCATTCTTGAATGGCAATCTTGAGGAGGACATCTATATACAGCAACCAAAAGGGTTCATAGCTGGTTGGAAAGGTAACTTGGTATGCAAGTTGCAAAAGTCCATTTATGGGCTTAAGCAGGTATCCAGGAGTTGGAACATCCGATTTGACCAAGCGGTCAAGTCGTTTGGTTTCATACAGAATCAGGATGAACCTTGTGTATACAAGAAGTGTGAAGGAAAAGTGGTGGGTTTTCTTGTGCTTTACATTGAAGACATTCTACTCATTGGAAATGATGTAGCGGCATTGTCAACGGTCAAGGTTTGGCTAGCTAGTACTTTCAATATGAAGGATCTAGGAGAGGCGAGCTATATTCTTGAGATAAAGCTCTTTCGGGATCGTAAGCAAAAGATAATGGGATTATCTCAAGCTGGTTATATCGAGAAAGTTGTAACTAGGTTTTCAATGGATAATTCGAAGAAAGGTCTATTACCTTTCAGGCATGGTTTAGCGTTCTCCAAGGACCATTGTCCAAAGACACAGGAGGAGAGGAATCGCATGTGAGGAATTCCCTATGCCTCGGTGGTGGGAAGTCTCATGTATGCGATGTTATGCACTAGACCAGATATCTGCTATGCCGTAGGCATGGTCAGCAGGTATCAATCGAATCCAGGTCCAGAGCATTGGACAACTGTTAAGCACATTCTTAAGTACTTGAGAAGGACTAAAGATTACATGCTTATGTACGACGGTAGTGAGTTAATTACAGTGGGTTACACTGACTCGGACTTTATGTCAGATAAAGATTTGAGGAAGTCGACGTCAGGTCATCTCTTTACCTTAGGAGGTGGCACTGTTAGTTGGAGGAGCATTAAGCATAAATGCATTGCTGACTCAACTACAGAAGCTGAGTATGTGGCTGCTTGGAAGCCGCAAAGGAATTTGTTTGGCTCAAGAAGTTACTTATGGAGCTCGAGGTGGTACCAGCGTCGCTGTCACCTATTACGCTTTATTGTGATAATAGTGGGGCAGTGGCTCAGTCCAAGGAGCCAAGGAACCACAGAAAGGGAAGCACGTAGAGCGGAAATATCATCTTATCCGAGATATTGTTCAACGTGGAGATGTGACTGTCACCAAGATTGCCACCGCTGATAATCTTGCTGATCCGTTTACAAAGGCCTTGCCACAGAAGGTCTTTGATCGTCATCTAGATAGTCTAGGTCTCAGATGTAATCTGTATGGTTGTGAGTGTAAGTGGGAGTTTGTTGGATTTGTGCCCTCAAACCATTACTTTATGTATGAGACATTGACATTTTAATATATGGATATCATCTTTACATTTCAATATGTATGTTCATTTCAGGAGATGATTGTTAATCCTTAAGTATCATAGTGGGTAATTCGTGTGTGTATGAGATACATACAAGTGAGATACGAGTTACTATCCTTTGATACTTAGAACTTGTCACAGTGGATGATGAGACTAGATATCTCATCAGGTATACACTGTAGCATGATTGACTACCATTGGATAGAGTGATGAATCTCAATCACTAGAGTGTAACTCTGAGTTAATATGCTAGTGCTTATAGTGCATTGACAGACCTGAACTTTCCTATTGACACTCAAGACTGTCAAATAGTCAATAGGAACTCATAACTTGTATAAGGTACGTCTTCTCAATCTTGAGATGATTATGAACACAGACTGTGGATATGACTGCTTTGACTTACAAACGCAAATACGATAGTTTTAGTGCGATTAGGCTTAGAAAAACCTCCTAATCCTTCCAAAATCTATATAAATCCTATTCTAAATCAATTTTGGAGTTACACAACATTATACACATCCTTCAACAACTAAAACTTCATCCATTGAAAAGGGAAAAGCAAGGAGAAGAAGAAGAAGCGCAAGGATTTCCACGGCCTCCTCTATCAACCTCTTGGCAATCATCAATTCTATGGCCGGTTAGACCTAGATCTAGGGTTTCAATGAAACCCTAGCCAATTAATAGGGTGTATTTTTTGTTTTTCTTTTAGATTTATTATGTATGGATAATGATTACATGTTTAGAGGATTTTAATTAATAAAATCATATTCATTGATTAAATCATTGCTTTCAAAATCTATTATTGTCTTAGATCTATTTTGAATGTGATGTGCTCAGTAGTCTATATTTGATGTGCTTGTATAGATTATTTACATGTAATAGTGATAATTTGAATTGTGATATCAAGTAGTCGAATAGTTCATGCCTAGGGAAGACGGAGTGTGCTGCAACCCTAGTTTAGTGTGAGACACTCTGTGCCAACCGAAGATGAATTATGTTGATGCTTGAATCATAGTTATCTTCTTGGCAGAGGAATTGGGCTTGTAGCTACAATTCCCCATTATCATTCAATGTAATAAGCTAATTGAATTCATAGATACCCTTATTATGAAGCTAGTGGTGGATTTGCAATCCTAGGTTCAATACACATATTTATAAAAACAACTTTAATCGCTTCCATAGTTATATTTATTTACTTAGTTTCTTAGTTTAATAAAAATCAAAATAAAAATTCTGCTTTCTTAATTAACTAGGGTTAGGATTTAAAATTAAATTGCTTTAGTATTTTAATCTCTGTGGGTTCGACCACTACTTCCACACTACAAATCTTTTAAAGGAGAGTATACTTTCATATCTTGTTTTGACAAGATCAATTTTTGGCGCCGTTACCGGGGATTGCAAATTACTACCTTTAGTTTTAGATTCTTAGTTTAGTTAATTTGTAGGTATTAGATTAAGTTTTCTTTTTCTTATTTTCCGTTTTTGTTTTGAGTCACTAACTTTTCCTTTTGTTTTATAGTTTCTCGAAGTGAACAAATTCTAGCGTTTCAGAGTAGAACAGCTTGGCACATCAGAAGAGGTTACGCAAATAAAAAAAGTTGCAAAAAAAAAAAAATCAAGTAAATCGCTTCCTTTAACATTCGCTTCTAACCACTGTAAGTCAGGGCACTGAGACGCACTATTTGCATTAGTTTATGGGTGATTTGCACGTGCATTAGCTGGGAAACTTGGGGCACTGGGCTTTGACGTGAATCACTACATAACAGGATAACTGTATGCATCATAGTAGTGTTGTGTTCTTGGTCTCTTTATTTGCATTGTTTCTTTGCTTAATTGGTTCGAGTCAGTCTTAGTTTAGAGTTAGTCTCTTAGTGTATGTTTGGTACCCGATCAAGTCAACCCAAGTTACATCCGCTTAATCCCAAACTCAAACATACTTTAAGAGTCCTTAGGTCTTCAACCCAAGCTTCTAGAGCTCGTTTGATATTAGACGATGAATCAACACCTAAACCATCGTCATCGTTTCAAGCTGAGATACAAAGTACGCTTAAACAATTAAGGAAGACACGAATTGATAAGTTAGAACCTATTCAAATGGCCGATCTTGGAAATAACGGGAACAACCAAAAGAATGGAGTCAACACTAACATACCTCAACCTCCGCCTCTAAAAGATTATTTTACTCCTACAGCTTATGCGCCACCATCATGCATAGAGTTACCGAAGGGGACTGAGTCTCACTTCAAGATCAAGTCATCGACCATTGCACTTTTTCCGTCTTTTCATGGTAGCGTTAAGGAAGATCCCTACCATCATTTAGGTGGATTTCAAGATATATGTGCTACATTGAAAATTCAAAATTTAACTGACGATGAACTAAAATTGCGTCTTTTTCCATTTTCTCTTAAGGATAAAGCTAAGTATTGGCTCCAATCTCTTGAGCCGAACACTATAAGAACATGGTATGGGTTGCATACTGCGTTCCAACAAAAGTTTTTCCCCATCACTCGAACTAATCAAATTCAAAAATCTATAATGAACTTCACAATGCAAGATGGTGAAACACTATACGATACGTAGGAATAATTTAGAGAACTTTTGCGCTCTTGTCCTCATCATCAAATCCCTAAATGGCAATTAGTACAAGTTTTCTATAAGGGACTTGTTCCCTCTGTTCGCAACACAGTCGACGTTATTTGTGCGGGGACATTCCTCCATAAAAGTGCTGACGAAGCTTGGAAAATATTTGAAACTTTAAGTGAAAATTCAATGCATCAAGGTGTGTCCGTACATTCGGAGGGATGCCTTCCACCGCAACCTAAACGCTAAGAACATGTTGAGTCCGGTCGTTCAATTGAAATTCAAGAACTATCTACTAAACTTGATCAACTAATGATGATGGGTCATATGGATGGCCCACCTCTTGCCAAAATATGTTAATTATGTTCTAACCCGTCTCACTCTACAGTTGCATGTCCTTTGCTTTTCAATTCCCGGAGTTTGTCGAGCAACACATTAACTCTATTTAACAATTCCCACAAAATGCTTACAACCCGCAGGAAATAATTACGATGTGCTATAGAGAACTCACCCTAATTTTGGGTGGCAATCTCAAAATAATGAGGTTCTACATTACTCCCAAAGACCTCAAATTGAAACTAACTTTCCCAATACATGGAAACATCGGTCTCAACAATATCAATATACACAACCCAACCCTCCGCCTCCTCCGCCTCCACGTAATAATGCATTTGAGGAGAAAGTGTTGGCCTCACTTGAAAGTTTTGGTTCGGTGATCCAGTTAGTAAACTCTCACACACAGTCCATTGCAAAGCTGGAGTCCTAAGTGGGACAAATAGCTAACACACTAAACCGTTTGACCGAGTGTAAGTTGCTAAGTTAACCTATTCAAAAACCTAAGGGACAATACGAGATTGCTGGTATGAGTGAGCAAGTGAACGCCATCTCGACTAGGATGACTACACAAGAGGAAGAAGTTATACAGATTCTGAAAGATGATTTAAAAGATGTGAACATTAATTTGAATCAAGAGAAGGGTGAGGACATTAGTCGAATTATGAAAGAAAATGAAACGGCCCCAACTAATTATGTTCCGAAAATGCCTTTCCCACCAAACATTGAGGATCCGTCACATTTTTCAAAGAAAGGGTCAAAAACTGAAGATACACTCGAGGTGTTTACACAAGTGAAAATAAATATTCCATTCCTTGACGCTATTAAAAAAATTCCCACTTATGCTAAATGTCTTAGAGACCTATGTAGTCAAAAGCGCAAGTTGCGCAGTCATATTCCAAAAAGGTATTCCTCATAGAAAAAGTAAGTTCAATTTTCCAAAATGCTCCTTCAAAATATAAGGATCCCAGAACACCAACGATTTCATGTATCATAGGTGACACTGTCATCCATCAGGCTCTCCTTGACTTAGGTGCGAGTGTGAATCTACTGCCATATACGGTTTACAAATAATTAGGATTAGGTGAGCTTAAGCCCACGGCTACTACCATATAATTAGCGGATAGTTCTGTCAAAATCCCCAGGGAAATCGTCAAAGACGTCCTAGTTAAAGTCGACAAATGCTATTATCCTGTCGATTTCATGGTCCTTGATACTGAACTGGTGATAGATGCTAGGAAACACACTCCTATCATTCTTGGACGTCCATTCTTAGCCACTGCTAATGCGCGTATCAACTGTCAAATAGGGGTAATGAAAGTGTCACTTGGGAACATGAACCTAAAAAAAATGTTTTTAACGTTGTTGATCAACCTTCCAATGATGATGATTATCGATGTATGACGGATAGTAAGGTTAGATGAACTATTGAACCTAATAAAGAAATAAATGTGAGTAAGAAGAACAATATAGTGAGGAATGAGCGGATGAATTCGAATAACCCAGATCCTAACAAGGAATTTACTTGGAAGGTGAAGAGTCCATTTGAACATGAACATGAGGAACCAATGAACGAATTAACTCATAAAGATATCATTTCTGTTTTCAATTGTTGTCTTCTGCCTGTTAATTGGGGCACAAAGTCCGAGTTTTGGCCTCCATAAGTCTTGAGCGTAGCACGGTCTAGCTAAAAACTGTAAAAGACAGCGCTTCTTGGAAGGCAACCCAAGCTTTAATCGTCTCGTTCCCTCATAATTGTACACTTTTTGGTCATTTTGAGTCAATTTTTTGAGTTCTGGATAGGTTTGGGGGTCGTAGCCTTTTTATTTTGAATCCATTTAACTTTCTAAGAGACAACAGAGAAAAATGGGCTACTCCCTTGTGCAAGGTTTAGACTTAGAAAATTTTTTAAGTTTTTTTTTTTAAAACAAGCCTTAGTATTCCCTCGCACATTGAATCGCTCGCACGACCCGCGCATGCGGAGGGAGATTTTTGTGTTTTTCTCTTTTGTTCTCTTATTCTCACTCCCAACCCTTACTTATGTGTGTTTCTCCTTTCTGTTTGCTCTCTTAGGCTCCTTTTAGATCGACTCCTTCTTTGTTTTGATAGTTTCTGTTTGTGCTTGTTTTTTTTATTTTCTTTGAGTGTTTCGGTTTTAGTTTAGTTTCTCAACAAGTACGCCACGGTCTGCATTACATGTATATATTTCTATTAGCTATCATTGTTCTTTTGTATGTTTATTTTCTTTTGTCGAGTATTGACAGATGAATTAATGGCTCCATTTGGAGCAATTGAATTTTATCGCTATATTCATATCTGTTCACGTGGTTTGTGATTGTCGAGATCGAGGTAATGTCATTCCTTCCTTACGTACTCTCCTTTATTTCATTTTATTGTTTCATTGGGGACAGTGAAAGGTTTAGGTTTGGGGATATGCACTCACATGCACATTATTATGCACCAATTTTTCAAAAAAATTTCAATACTTGTGCTTATATAAATGAGATTACCTACTTTTTTTGAATCTCGAGTCGATACTTCTTGTAAGATAACTTGGATTGTTATAGAATGGTAAACAAGGAAAGATGTGGTTAGACATTTGCTGAAGTCATGATGCGATGTTTCGGATATGTACGGTTCGAATCGTAGTTTTACATCATAGATTTGCACACAAACCTATGCACTGCATGTAGTTGCTTGAATATATGTTTGATGTGAACTATAATATGATTCAGATTTCTAGATAACACATAGTGTGGAGACTAGACCTAGTGAGCTTTTGAGCCTAGCGTTTCTTTTAGATTTTTGTGTTTGTCAAATTTCATTGAAATAGCGCATTAACTCGTTGTTTAGTCTCATTATTCTTGTTTTGGTTGATAGCCAAGTTAAAATTTTTGTTACCATGCTAAATAATCTTAGATCGTAAACGTTGAAGAACCATATCACTTGATATGCACAAAAATATCAGGGCAAAGTCGAACTGTCATATCAGCGGAGAAGTGCCAAGTCATCTAGAATGAGTCCTTGCTACTCAGCCATCCCGAGTGGTCCCGCCAAAACTGCCCAGTCTGGACCCATTGCTCGGGATTACGATACAGGTTCACCTTATGGTGGGCGAGCCCAGCACATATAGTGACTTGCCCCGTAAGGCTCCAGGCAGTTTCCTAACTCAGTTAGAAGACTAATGGAAGGCACAAACTGTTTCCTAAATTGCTTAGGAAACTTGCATGATTTGTGGCAATCAATTATGATTAGATTGAACTTCCTCATCTATTTAGTTACCTTGTACGAGTGGTCTCTTATATCTATAAAAGAGATCACTCACCCCCATTAGAGGGGATCGCATTCTTATCTCATAGAACTGCACGACAGATTGTACACACTGCCCTCTCTGTTGTTCACCTAAGGCCGCTGGTGGTTTGTTAGTGCAAGCGCTCTGACGCATCACATGGACGTAGGTCACCTCATTAACGGGGCCAAACCACATACAATCCTTTCTCATCTTTCTCTTCTCATTCTTACCCAAATTTCAGCAACATCAGTTTGGCACTGTCTGTGGGAAACGATGAGTTTATTATTAACAAATCTCTTGATTGATCGTCATACCTGATGTTGTCAATATCAAGATATAAAAAGTGTTCTTTACTTTTCAAAAGATTTGTAGTGTGAAAGCAAAGGTCGAACCCACAGGGATTGGTTAACTACAGCGACTTAATTTTAAAACCTAACTTTAGTTAATTATGAAAACGAATTTTGATTTGATTTTAATTAAACTAATAACAATAAAAATAAATCTAAACTATGAAAGCAATTAAAAGTGTTTTTGTAAATATGTAAAGGAAACCTAGGATTGCAACTCCACCACTAGCTTCATAATAGGAATATTTATGCAATCAATTAGCTTACTAAGTTGGATGATAATGGGGAAATTGTGGCTACAAGCCCAATTCCTCCGTCAAGAAAATAATCATGGTTCAAGCACCAACATATTCCATCTTCAGTTAGCACGAATTATCCCACACTAAACTAGGGTTGTGACATAATTCGTCTAATCTAGGCATGGATTATTCGGATACTTGATAGCACAAATCAATAAAGCACCATCACATGTAAATAATCTAAACAAGCACAGCAAGAATAGATCATTGAGCACATCACAGTCAAAATAGATCTAAGACAAGAATAAACTTTGAAAGCAATGATTTAATCAATAGAAGTACGATTTTATTATAAAAAATCCTCTAAACATGTAATCATCATCCATACATAATAAAACTAAAAGAAATACATAAATAAAACCCTATTACTTGGCTAGGGTTTCAGTGAAACCCTAGATCTAGAGTTTAGTTGGCCATAGAATTGATGAACAGCAAGAGGTTGATGGAGGAGGCCATGTGAATCCTTGGTCTTCTTCTTCTTCTCCTTGCTTTCCTCTCTTCAAAAAATGCTGAAAATAATGTATATTATGGCTGTATATTGATGTGTATAATAGTGTGTAATGATTTGTATATATAAATTTGATTTAGAATAGGATTTATATAGAGTTTGGAAGGATTTAGGAAGCTTTCCTAAGTCAAATCGCGCTAAAACAGCTGTTTTTACGTTTCTGGACGTATTCAGCCAATTCGGATCGCACAGGGCTCTTCAGGGCCTCGAAATACGCAATTTTGACTTTTTCAAAGGGTCGCTCGCGCGGGTCGCGCAAGCGGGTCGCGCGCGCGGGTCGCTCCAGCGACCTGGGCAATTTCCAGAATTTTCTCAGATTTTCCGCTGCTCTGCACCACTTTCGTAGAATTGCGATAACTTTTGACTCGGACCTCGTATTGACTCACCGTTTGTGGTCACGCGTCCGTAACTCGAAGATCTACATTTTATATCTCTGGAGAAATTTCTCAAATCTGAAGTATTACTTGTCAAAAAGGCAATTTTCCGAGGCTACTACTGCATTCATCCTTCTCCGGAATCATCTTTTAAGCCCAGAATGACTTCCAAAGCCACTAATCATTGGATTTTTGTGCATTTTCATATTAAAGCTCCAAAACATATAAAATATAGAATACTTATTACAAAATAACTAATAATTACATGAAATGGGCTAACAAAACGTATTTTTAGAACTATAAACGGCAACTATTCGTCGCCGATCAATACCACCAAAAAAGGATAAGAAGACTACTGCTCTAACAGGTTAGGAAGATTCACAGGCCGGACAACCGGGCACTTTCATGACCTCTAACCAGATCACCGCTGCTCTTGCACAACTCCTGGAGGGCCAACGACAAACTCAGCAGCAGATCGAAGCACTGCTGGCTCGACAGGATAAGCTCCCTCAAATCAAGAATCAGCTCGGGAAGGGCGCGCCCGATCAGGAGCCTGCACGGGCCTGAAGGCGTGCCCACACTGAAACGTGTCACCACCGGCTTTGGGGTGGTTCGAGAATGATGAGCGTAGCCAGGCTCCTGAGCAGAGCCAGCAACGTGCCCGAGCCAACCATCGCCGGGCAAGGGATGCCAGAGAAATCATCAACAGCAGACGCGCTGCCAGAGGGGAGGGGCAAGGACAAATGACCCGGGAGTCTACCAGAGAACCCCCGGTCAGGAGCCATGGAGATCTTAGGCACGAGAATACCCGGAGTCAAAGCTAGGTCCCATCCCTGAGGACAACGCACTTCGAGGAAGAGGCCTCATCGTCTGACCCGACGTACCACTCAGATACAGAATGGAAGACTAGTCAAAAAGTTGTCAAGGCCCAGATTGATGACCTACAAAAGTAGATCGAGAAATTGAGCCGCAAGCCGGGCCATGATCACACCAACATAGAAATCAAATCAACTTTTACCGTCCGAGTAACATGATTCCCTATCCCATGTAAATTCAAGCCACCACATCTCGATTTTTACAACAGTTCGGGAAGCCCGATGGATTATGTCCGAACTTATAAGGCCCAGATGGTACTAGTCACCACCGTCGACGAACTACTGTGCCTGGTCTTTCCCAGCACTCTCAAAGGGCTAGCCGCGCAGTGGTTCCACGCTCTTAAACCCCGAACGATAGATGATTTTAAAGCATTCAACAAGCTATTCATCGGCCAGTTTGTAGGGATTCTCGATCAGTCACAACCTGACACCCAATTATTGGCCATCAAGTAGCGCAAGGGAGAATCCCTGAAAGACTACGTTGACCGCTTCAATTAGTAGAGGCTCCAAATTTGCCACCTCAACAAAACGGTCACCATCATGGCCTTCTGCTCGGGAATTCAGCACACTAAAGTTACTACATCATTCCACCATGACCGACCGGCAACCTTGGTAGAACTCTTGGAGAGGGGTGGTAAGTACATCAACACAGAGGAGTTCCTAAAGTCCAAGCATGCCAGCTTTACTGGAGATGAGTCCCAGAAATCCAAACGCAAACGCAAACGCGAGAGCTTTGAAAAGGGCTCGGAAAAGAATCCAAAGCAGGATCAGCAGAGAAGTAGTCAGGATTAGGCAATAATTACCTTCACACCTCTTTCCCAGCCTATCCACGGGGTCATGGCTACTGCCGAAACCCAGAGGCTGCTCCAACAGCCGGCTAAGTTAAAGAGCCCCCCCTGAGAAGAGGATCCGGGATAAGTTTTGTCGATATCATAAAGACAACGGTCATGACACGGAGGACTGCTTCAAGCTCAAGATTACCTCGAGAAGTTGATTGAACAGGGTCATCTCGCTGAGTTTGTCATGGAGGATAGACGACCTCGGTAGGACACCCGAGCTCCTGAGCAGTCATAACCCCTTAGGCAAATCAACGTGATCTCTGGAGGTACCTCGGGCAGAGGGGACTCACAGTCAGTTAGGAAGAGGCATGCTCGGGCATCTCGATCAGATGTCTGGCATGTTCAATCCTCCAGCTCCCCACCGACCGACGTACTAACATTCTCATCTGATGATATAAAGTACCTGCATTACCCCTACGACGGTCCGCTAGTGGTGACACTCTCTATAGTAAATTATGTGGTCAAGAGGGTGTTAGTGGACACGGGCAGCTCCTCTGATAAATTGTTTGTCTCAGTCTTTGATCAGTTTGGGATATCAAGGGATCGACTCCAACCAGTAGCCATTCCCTTGGTAGGGTTCTATAGGCCTAGCACTCAACCACTCGGTACGATCAAGCTTCCAGTTCTCATGGGGACCTACCCTCAGTAGGTCTCCATACTTACAAACTTTGTGGTGGTAGAAGCCCCGTCCACCTACAACATCATCCTAGGAAGGTCGACGCTCAACAGAGACAAGGCAGTTGTGTCGACGTATAGCCTGATGATCAAGTTTCAGACCCCCTAAGGTCCCAGAAGCGTACATAGAGATCAAGAGATCGCTCGAAATTGCTATATCAGCTTCTTGCGCAGGCAGGCGGTTATAGAGACGTTGAATATCCAGGAGATGGACCCGAGGGACGTGAAAAATGGAGTAGGGCCAATAGAAGAGTTAGAGCAGTTGGTGTTGGACCCCCAACTCCCTGACCGGTCCGTCAGTATCGGCACTCTCTTGGAGCCAGACCTCAGGGAGAAGTTGATCCAATTCCTACAACAGAGCCAGGACGTCTTTGCCTAGTACTATGAAGATATGCCTGGGATTGACCCCTGAGTTATTTCCCACCGTCTCAACATCGACCCGGATTCCCAATCGGTGAAGCAGAAGAGGAGGGGCATGGCCCCTGAAAGATAGGTTATAGTACATGAAGAAATTGAAAAGCTTCTGAAGGCGAAGTCCGTCCGAGAGGTCCACTATCCCGATTGGTTGGAAAATATCGTGCTAGTCAAGAAAAGCAATAAGAAGTGGAGAATGTGTGTGGATTTCACCGACCTGAACAAGGCCTGCCCCTAGGATTGCTATCTGCTGCCCAGGATAGACCTCCTTGTGGACTCCACGGCCTGTCACTCACACCTCTCGTTCATGGACGCATACTCAGGGTATAACCAGATCAGCATGTATCCCAGGGACGAAGAAAAGACTTCCTTCATCATCGACTAGGGTATGTATTGCTACAAAGTGATGCCTTTTAGTCTCAAAAATGTCGGGGCATCTTATCAATGCCTAGTTGATGAGAGCTGATATTTGCTTAATATTAGCTCGATAAGGAGTAAAAACTGACTGGATTTAACCTCATTTCTCTAGTATTACCTGCACTTGTGTTTTAATTTGTTTCTTTACACAATGATGTATTTTTCGTGGTATGTTGTTGTGTTTAGATCTTTGAATGCAGGTTCTGAAGTTAAAAGGAATAACAAGTTGAAAGGAATAACTCAAGAAACAAATTGATGAAGTCTTGATACCAATCGATTGACATAGTATTAATCGATTGACATGTTTTCCTTACCAATCGATTGAACTATTGTCAATCGATTGACATCTTTATCAATCGATTGACATCTTTGTCAATCGATTGACTTAAACTGGAAACAGTCTGTTTTAATGGCGCAAGATTTCAGCAATCAGGCGACGACCAGCCGTTATGGAATGAACCTGGACGCCTCTAGCTTGTATGTCTGACATTATATATAGAGGAGAGTGTAGAGGGCTAGGGGGTTGGCTCATTTTTTATGGTTTTGTAGGATTTCCATGGTTTATCGGATTAAAGCAAAGGAATAGTGGAGGATTTATTTAATTTTGAATTCAGTTTAAGTTCAGGTTTATTTCCATTTCCCTTGTGGTTTTGCTGCTTGAGTAATTGCAAGATACCTTGGTTTGATTTGAATTCGATTTTTGAAACTTATTGTGTTTAAGTTTAATCCATGCCTTTTGATTATAATTATCTTCGAATTAATTCTGTTTTCATTAAATTCAACATGTCTGAGTAGTTCCTGGTTGGGAATAATGTGAAGAAACATTGTTCCCAGCCCTCTGCCATGATTCTGTAAAAGAGTCAATGTCAATCGATTGAATACAGAGTTCAATCGATTGACATTGATTCCAAGTCAATCGATTGAACTAAATGTCAATCGATTGAAAGCCATTTCATATCAATCGATTGATATGATGTCAATCGATTGGTATGTTTATGACTTGGGTTTACTCCTTTTTGTATTCCAGTAACTTTTGTTTCAGAAACTAAGCCCAATTCGATCTTTCTAGTTCAAATTGCAATCTGATTTTGAAATAAGAGTACTTTTGATTAGTTAAGTCAGTGAACACCCATAACAAACACATTAAATATTTCATACTCAATTTGTTAGTTATTGTTCATGGTTTTAATTAACTTTTTATTTCAGTCCTTCATAAATAAGTTAGGTAATCAAACCACTAAGTATGCAATTCACATACTTAGTGTCTAGAATGCTTAATTTAATCATTTTCGAAATAAGGAATACTCTAAGGATAAAACCCCAGCTGTTTGTTTTGTTAAAATCATGGTAGTGGCTGGTACTTTGTGGATTCACATGCTCCCAATTCTTTTCATATTTGATTTCATATCACAGCTTGTAATTCAATTGAGTTAAGTTATCGTTTTACTTTATTTTGTTTCTTTCATTTGCTCTATAGGACTGTTTTAACTCCCCCCCATCTAAAAGAAATCATCTTTTATTTCATTCTAGGATTCAATCTAGAGTTTTCTGCCTTTATCTTCCGTCCTTTGGGATTTGACCCGGTCTTACCGGTTTTAAACGCGACGCGACCGTCTTCACTTGGACGTACTCTTCAGAGAACACAATTTCAGTCGTGTCATGTTTTTGGCGCCGTTGCCGGGGACGGCAACAAAGGCCAGATTCTTTCGATTAATCCAATCATTTCTTATCCCATTTCTATCTTCCTTTTTCCTTTTGTTCTTCAGAACACAAGCCGTATTGTTGTGTCCTTCTATGTCCTTTGATTCCACCAGAGCCTTCATCACAAATCTGTTTGAAGATTCTATCAATAGTGCTGATAATCCCATTTTCACTCCATCCACTTCCAACTCAATGTCTGATACAGAGAGCCAGCAAGGAGAGAATAGGCATGACCTCATTGATGATGGTCAACGACCTTTACGAGAACTCTTGGCTCCTGATCGCACTGCCACACCTTCTTGTATCCGCATTCCTCCACACACGGGTACATTCCATTTTCGTAATGGGATGATTCAACTTTTACCCACATTTCACGGAATGGATAAAGAGAAGGCGTACTTGCACATTCAAGATTTCGAAGATGTTTGTGGCACTTTCACAGATCAGACTTGCCCAAGTGATATAATCCGACTAAAGCTTTTTCCCTTCACCTTGAAGGACAAAGCGAAGTCATGGTTATTGTCACTCAAACCGAATTCGATTTTGACTTGGCCAGCAATTCATGAAGCCTTTCTCAAAAAGTTTTTCCCTAATCGGTTAACAACAAACATCTTGAGACAAATCAAGATGTATAATCAAAAAGAGGAAGAAACTTTTGCTGAGGCATGGGAGCGTTTCAAGGATTTGTTACTGCTCTGCCCGCATCATGGTTTTGAGAAGTGGCGAACAATAAGCTTCTTCTATGATGGCCTAAGTCCAAAGTCAAAGAAGCTCGTAGAAACTACGAGTGACGGTGAGTTCATGAGCAAGAATGCCGACCAAGCAGAAGCTCATTTTGAATGGTTAGCCGAACACGCACCAGAATGGGAAACTCAAGTGACGAGAACTCAGCCCAGTTCAAGTTCAAATAAAAAGAGTATTTATCAGCTGAAGGCAGAAGATGGCTTACTGGAGAAATACGAGCAACTGGCTCGTAAATTGGAAATTTTGGAAGCAAAGAAGGACCCGGTGATACAATTTGCATCTGAAGAATCATGTTCAAGCTGTCTACAAATGGGGCATACCTCTCAACATTGCCAAATATACCCTATTTACCAAGAACAGAGTCCAGTGGAGGTACATGCTGTAAATGCCCCTAATCGTTTCAACCCCAATGATAGGTGGAGTCATCCTGGTTTTGATCAAAGAAACAGTGCTGCTGCAGCAAACCCATCTCAACAGTGGCAGCCGAATAAAGGAAACCAGTACCGACCTCAAAACCAAGGGTACCACCAGAGTTACCAACCTCCTTCTACTTATCAACAAAATCAAGGGTATCACCAGAACCAATATCAAAATCATTCACCTCAATCCAACTACAATCAGGGAGGCAACAACCAACCCTCATCAAACACTTATGTGCCACCCCATAAGAAGGCACAAGAGGATCCTAATATGCTCATGATGCAGCAGATGATGCAGCTAATGAGTAAACTCAACACAAGTGTGGAGAGGTTAGCTGCCCAACAAGGGGATCGAGAACGAACTATGTTCCCTGCACAGCCAGAGCCAAATCCTAAAGGCCAACACTCGGGTACAGGACCCTCAGGATCTGGACCACATGAGGAGGCCAAGGCTGTAACTGTGTTGAGAAGTGGAAAGAAAATTGAGAAAATCTCTTTGCCCTCACAACCTGTGGTTAGTAATGGAGAGGAGGTAGAGAATGAAGAAGAATTGGTGGAAGAAGAAAGAGAGGGCGAAACAGTTGAGCCCAAAACAATAGTTCCTGAGGATACTGAAATAAAGAGAAGACCCGGAAAAGAACCTCTCCTCGAGGAGGCACCCAAATGCCCTTTTCCAGCACCATATCCTCAGAGGTTGAAGAAACCTCTACAAGAAACTAAAAGTCAGGAGTTTCTGGAGTTATTCAAACAGGTGAAAATCAATCTCCCACTCCTAGACGCGATTAAACAAGTGCCGTCCTATGCCAAGTTCCTAAAAGACTTGTGCACTGTTAAAAGGAAGCAAAGTGTTAAAAAGAGTGCTTACTTGGCATGCCAGGCAAGTGCAATTTTAAAACACGACCTGCCACCTAAATACAAGGATCCAGGCACGCCAACAGTTTCTTGTATAATCAGTCAAAAGAAAGTAAACAATGCGTTACTCGATTTAGGATCGAGTGTTAATCTCTTACCTTACACTGTTTATCAACAGTTAGGGTTAGGAGAACTCAAGCCCACTCGCATTACTCTTCAACTGGCAGATCGATCAATTAAATATCCGCGTGGAGTGCTAGAAGATGTCTTAGTCCAGATTGACACCTTTGTCTTTCCTGTTGACTTTGTTGTTCTGGATACTGAACCAGTTTGCAATGCTAAATCTCAGATTCCAGTAATCTTTGGACGTCCTTTTCTCGCGACAATTGATGCGACAATTAAAGTAAGGAGTGGAGTTATGACCGTTGTCTTTGGAAACATGACATTGAATATCAAGATCTTTTCAAATCCAAAAATTGAAGATTTTGATGATGAGGAAGAGGAGGTGAATTGGGTAGAAGCAGTAATTCAGGATTGCTTTGATTCAACTGCTCACTCTGATCCTGTGGAGTCCGTTATGACTAACTCATGTTATGAATTGGAAAGATACACTCCACAAGACGAAAGAATGAGTCAGATATGTTCTATCTTGGAGGTTGCTGAAGAGGAAGTTGCAAGAACAATGTGGACGGCTCAATATGAGCAGCTACCGCCAAAGACCAAGTTGGCTGTGCCGTCAAACCTACAATTTCCAGAGTTGGAACTGAAAGAGCTCCCAAAAGAATTGAAATATGGATTCTTGGGAGAGGAGAAGACCTTTCCTGTGATAATTTCATCTGTTTTAAATCACGAACAGGAAGGCAAACTGATACAGTTGCTTAAGCAACACAGGAGTGCGTTAGGATGGACCGTTGCTGATTTAAGAGGAATTAGTCCATCTATATGTACCCACAAGATTTACCTTGAGGAAGATGCCAAACCTTGTCGTCAAATGCAAAGGCGTCTTAACCCGAACATGCAAGAGGTGGTGAAGAAGGAAGTTTTGAAGTTGCTGGATGTTGGGGTTATTTATCCAATTTCGGATAGTCCTTGGGTGAGTCCAACTCAAGTAGTGCCGAAGAAAGCTGGCATTACGGTGGTAGAAAATAAAGCAGGAGAATTGGTACCCACACGTGTAACCACGAGCTGGCGCATGTGTATTGACTATCGAAGGTTAAATGCAGTAACTCGGAAAGATCATTTTCCATTGCCCTTTATGAATCAAATGCTCGAAAGGGTAGCAGGTCACCAATTCTATTGTTTCCTGGATGGTTATAGTGGTTATAACCAAATTGAAATTGATCCTGCTGATCAAGAGAAAACCACTTTTACCTGCCCGTTTGGAACATTTGCATATCGCCGGATGCCATTCGGATTGTGCAACGCACCTGCTACTTTTCAGCGGTGCATGCTGAGCATCTTCAGCGATATGGTGGAAAAAATTATGGAGGTTTTTATGGATGATTTCTCTGTATTTGGAAGCAGCTTTGATGATTGCTTGGAAAACCTCCAGAAAGTCTTGAAAAGATGTGAGGAAAAGAATTTGGTCCTCAACTGGGAAAAATGTCACTTTATGGTGACAAAAGGGATTGTCTTGGGACATATCGTGTCTGCTGAGGGAATACAAGTAGACAAGGCGAAGATCGATATAATTTCCAATCTTCCTGTCCCCACTACAGTGAAAGAAATACGATCGTTTCTAGGTCACGCCGGTTTCTACCGGAGGTTTATTAAGGATTTCAGTGCTGTATCTAGACCACTATGTCAACTCCTTGTTAAAGACCAACCATTTGAGTGGAACAGCAAGTGTCAGGAATCCTTTGATAAACTCAAACATCACCTCACAACAGCTCCGATAATGCAATCTCCGGATTGGAGTCTTCCTTTTGAGCTGATGTGTGATGCGAGTGACACAGCGATTGGAGCTGTTTTAGGGCAAAGGAAAGACAAGAAGCCTACTGTGATCTACTACGCTAGCAGAACCCTTGATGGAGCTCAACGTAATTACTCTACTACTGAAAAGGAGTTGCTAGCAATTGTATTTGCATTGGAGAAATTCAGGCAATATCTGATTGGCTCGCAGATCATTTGCTTCACTGATCATGCTGCATTGAAGTATCTGTTATCCAAAAAGGATACAAAACAGCGATTGATACGCTGGATTCTTCTGCTCCAAGAATTTGATTTGGTTATCAAAGATAAAAAGGGGGTGGAGAATGTTGTAGCCGATCACCTCTCACGATTGACATTTGAAGACAATTCTTCACAATCTATTCCGATCAGTGAATCTTTCCCAGTGTAGACACCCCATTTTGTCGGCTATCAGATTTAGGAGACCCATAGCTTGGTGGTTCACAATGATCGTAAAAGACTCAAAAGGACTCTTGGAAGTCAGCTCTATCTCTCAGAATGCTCAGAATGACCAAAATACCCCTGAAAGCCCGAAAACTCCCAGATTTGGTCCCAAAGTTCTGAAAACATGCTATGTTGTAAGAAAAATGATAAAATGAGTTTTTAAGTAAAACTGGATGAAATCGTCAGCTCCCAGAGACCCCCGGAAGTCCCGGAAGTTCCCCGAAAGTCCCCGTTGACCGGTTTGACCAAGGTTTGACCAGGTTTGACCAGAGTTTGACCGAGTTTGACCGAAATCGTCTGAATTCACCGGAATCATTAGAAAAGTATTAAAATGAGTTTTAAAAGAGAATCGCGCGAAAACGTCGGCTCCTGGGAGCTCCCGGAGGTTCCCAGAACTTCCCGGGAATCCCAGGTTTGACCAGTTTGACCAAGATTTGACTTTAGAACCGGGGCACCGTGACAATTTTTAAATATTTTTCATGAATACTAGAGGTCAATAGCTTTCCAACGGTATATCGCACATAATTCCTGGATTTAAAACGAATTTATTTTGAATTTCCGAAGGTGAAAAAGGCGATCAAATCAGCTTTTATCGCGAATACCGCAAAACTTTTCAAAGTGACCTATCCCCGAACTATTTTTTATGTAAAGTAGACTCCATTACCTTTCCAACGGTATATCACAATCCCAATTTGGAGTTCGTACGCATTTTCTGTGAATTTCGGACGAAATAGGGCCTTTTCGCGAATACCGGAACTTCGGGGGGCCTAAACAACATTATCTGGACGAAGGGAGGAGCAGTGCCGCCGCGGCACTCTCCTCCAGAACAGTGAGTTTTTGTAAATAATTTTGGGGTCCCATTTTGATTAATTAAAAACCAAAACGACGTAGTTTCATGATTTCAGATGTTTGGGACCAATAGGAACACTTCTAAAACCCCAAAACCACCCCAAATTGGCCTATATAAACCCCCCATTGCTCTTCATTTTGGGGGGCCAAGTGCAAAGCTTGAAAAGTTGTAGAGAAGAAGAGAGATAGAGATAGGTTTAGAAGAGAGAAAGGGAGCTTCTCCCATTGATTTTCCATAAGAAAGTGAGTTTTATTCTTGTTTTCTTCCATCATCCTTCTATATACTTCACATTCAAAGTCCACTCCAACCCTCATTCTTGAGCATTCATGAGATAGGAAGCTACTTCCATGTCCAAATGTCAAAATCTATGAGTGAAACACCAAGCTACAAGTCCAAAATCACATTGATTATCATCTATTGATTGCTATTTACTTGCTTTGATTATATATATGTTCATCTCTCCTTATCTCATTTCTTTTTCTTTTCTTTATTTACTTACTAGTTCATCATCATCTAAGTGATGACATGAAGTTTGGGGTGAGTGAATCCTTATGGATAGTAGCTCTTGACCTCAAAAACATGTTTGATAGATGATGATCATAACCTCAATACTTCCAAGGTATTCTTGAAATGTATTGAAGTTATGTTCAAAAATAAAAATAAATCTCTCCAACAATCTTGGAGGTTCTTGATGATGAGTTTAATGTTGACATTTCAAGTGGCTATGATCCTTATTGAGTGTTGAAAACATGTTTTCAAAACATCTATTTCAAAACCCCTCTCAATCCCTCTCATTTGGTTTCAAGAAACAAAACTTTGTTTTCTCCAAAATCTTCAAAACAATGAGTCAAAACAGTGAGTGAGTTGAGTTCAAAGATTTTTCTAGAACACAATACTCAACATATGGATACAAGTCCACTTGGAAAGTCTTCCTAACTCATTGGAGAACACCCATGATTTTTGGTTTGACTTGGAAGTACTTGGAAATGGTCCATTTGGGTCCCAACATTCCTTCCAAACATTCTGTTTTTTTGCTGTCACAGCAGCTAGGTCAACTTACGACCCATTTTCCAGAAAACTTTTCCAAAAGGGGTGGTCCTAACTTATTTTTCCCTTAAAATTCAATGTCTTAGGAAACTTTCTGTATAAAATGGGCCTCTAGATCATTCTTTTTCATTTTTTAAGAGTTTCTAACATTTCAGTCGATAGTACGAACTCTGTTTCTGAGTGACCCATATTGTTTATATAATTTCTCTCAATCTGTGATAGCTATTCAAGATTGGCCTTTTGGGTTTTGTTCTAGACACAATAAGGAACATCTCCATAAAAAATCATGCATTTAAAACATTCCTAACCCCTCTTTTCAAATTCCAAAAGATCATGCTACTGTTCTGTCCACTATTCACAGCAAGTATACTTTAACTTTCATTCTTTGATTTGATGCTCATATGCATTCCAAATTAGTTCATATCTTAGGAAGTAGTTCATACTACATTTGTACATATCCCATATTGATTTCATCCATCCATTCATACACATTTTAGACTTCTAAGTCATTCTAGGAATCCATAAACACAAAGCACACTACAACCTTGGCACATTCTAGATACATACATTGCATTCATGCAAGATTTGGGGTTTTTGTAACTCTTAATCTAAGGAGATTATAAGGAATGAACTCGATCACCCGTTCATGCTTCCCCTTGATCTAATCATCCTTTCTCATCCGTCCCGGGGATTGAGAGGTCTTCTTTTATCAAAGATTAACACGCATCATACTAGTTTGCTAAGCATATTTTGATTTCTTTGCTTATTTGTTTCAATAACGATTCATGTCCCCTTTAGATTAAGGAAACTTAATTATTTGATACATGATTAGACGATCTTTCCTAGGTTTGTTTGTGTGATCTTTCACTTTACATTGCATGATATTTGGCTTAGATCTTATGAATGATATCTTATCTTTTGATCTTCCAATTTCAAGTTTCCTTATGTGATGTAATATACTACAATAGTATTAATTGTTGAACCAAACATAGTATAAGATGATTATTTGGATGCTAATTGAGGCCCGTCGAAAGACGGGGCGAGTTGAGGGTGTTTTAGTCGCGACAAAGGCTCCTTCCTCTCTCGTACCAAAACCCCGAACCAAGTTCTTTGGTTATGAAGGGCCGGTGCCCTTATCCGCTTGGGTGAGTCAAAATTAGGTTTCTTGGTTCCTTAAAGACCAAGTGGCGACTCTGTATCTGTTTTCAACAGACCTTTCGTTTTCTTTCCTTGATTCAAATCAATTTCAAAACAATCTCAAACAAGAGAGAAGTGGTCCGAAGCCCGGTATCCACACCCAGATGAGCAACTTTTTGCTGCAACAAGTTTGCCCTGGTATGCTGACATTGTCAATTATCTGGCAACAGGGGAGACCCCGTCTCATTGGTCCACCCCTGACAGAAAAAGGTTTCTATCCATCGCTCGGTGGTTTTACTTTGATGATCCGTACTTGTTTAAGTACTGTGCGGATCAAGTAATTAGGCGATGTGTCCCTGAGGAAGATATCTCTCATATTTTAGCTTCCTGCCACTCAGAGGCCTGCGGTGGCCATTTCTCAGCCCAGAAAACTGCTCAAAAAGTGTTTAGTAGTGGTTTCTACTGGCCGACAGTTTTCAAAGACTGTTATGCATTTTGTAGAGCATGTGCTAGATGCCAAATGCTAGGAAGCTTGTCAAAGAGAAATGAAATGCCAATGACCCCGATTATTACTATTGAAATCTTCGATTGCTGGGGCATCGATTTCATGGGACCATTCCCGCCATCATCTCATTACGAATATATCCTTCTGGCAGTCGAATATGTGTCCAAATGGGTTGAGGCCATTCCGACAAGGAGAAATGATCACAGAACAGTGATCTCATTCTTAAAAGAGAATATTTTGTCTAGATTCGAAACACCGAAAGCCATGATTAGCGATCATGGAACCCATTTCTGCAATAAGCCTTTTGCGGCATTGATGAAAAAATATGGAGTTAACCATAAGATTGCTCTTTCATATCACCCACAGTCAAATGGTCAGGCAGAGCTAGCCAATAGGGAGATCAAACATATTCTGGAGAAAACCGTTAACATCAATAGAAAGGATTGGTCGTCACGTTTAACTGATGCTCTATGGGCATACAGGACGGCGTACAAGACGAACCTTGGGATGTCTCCCTACAGACTGATATATGGAAAAGCTTGCCATTTGCCTGTGGAATTGGAGCATAAGGCATATTGGGCCACTAGACTGCTAAACTTTGATATCCACGAAAGTGGTACATTGAGGAAACTACAACTCAATGAATTGGAAGAGATCAGGAATGATGCATATGATCGTGCTCGAACTTATAAGTCAAAGTTAAAAGCTAAGTATGATCAATCGATCCTAAGAAAGAAGTTTGAACCGGGACAGAAAGTATTACTTTACGATTCAAAGCTTCATCTCTTTCCCAGGAAGCTGAGGTCGAGGTGGATAGGACCCTTTGTTGTCAAAGAAGTGTTTCCACACGGAGCAGTAGAGATTGTTAACTCCAAAAATGGTAATGTTTTTAAAGTCAATGGGCAACGTTTAAAACCATTTTTGGAGAAGTTCGAGCCAGAATCAGAGACCATCCAATTGGATGATCCTGATTATTCTTCTTGAAAAATTTTGAGAACCTTGTGTTGTTGTATAGTAGTTTTCTTTTCTTGTGTGCTTCTCTATTTTCTGTTTCCTTTTATTCTTATTCTGTCTTTTTGATTGGCTATAGGATGAATCCATTGCACTTCCTGCCACATTTGCTCTACCATGGGGTCCGTTCTCCAGGAACCCCAGAACAGAGGGAGCAAGAAAGGCCAATTTTTACTCCACTTTCCAGTTCATGCCCAGATTCCCCTATTGCGGTAATCGCCAATATGAATACCTGGGATTTGCTTTGCGCAGTTTGAGAAATTCTGGAAGACCTTCAAATCGATTCGGACGGAGAAGTTGTGGAGTACTCCGTGGATTTTGCTGTAGGAGAAGACTTTTCTTCCCCTGAACCTGAGCAGAATTGATAGTTCTTGTAGTAGTTGAATAAGACAGAATTTTATTCTTGTTTTTTCTTTTTGTTTGTTTGTTTCTCGACCAAGATCTTGTACTCTTTGGATGACAATAATCCATTTCGAACTTTGAATTGATGATGTTTGGAATAAATTCTTCCTATTTGTGTGATTGAGGGTCTAATCCTTGTTTGAATGATCAAAAGTTTTGTTTCTTTCTTAAAAATGCATTCTTAAACAGTTGGGGGTGATTACATGCATTTCTTTAGTCAATCGATTGGACATGTTTGTCAATCGATTGAACATTTTTTTTGTGTCAATCGATTGAACTTTTATGTCAATCGATTGAATTCTTTTTCAATCGATTGATATTTAATGTCAATCGATTGACATTTCTCACAGACGTGAAGTCTGTTCTTCTCCCTCTCCCTCATTTCAATTCAAAATTCTGTGAGAGTGAGAGGGAGAAGGCGATTCTGAGAGAGGGAAAGGTTGCGATTTCGTGGGAGCAAGAAGGACCCCCCCCCCCCTATTCATCGTCACCATCACCACCAAAACCGCCACTACCGCCACTACCGCCGCAGTGCTTGGAGTGAGGAGGGGGTTTTGGAAAACCTTTTCTGGCCGAGAATCATCTTCCCCATCACCTCTTCTCTTTGACTCCATCAATAGTGACGTGCACAAACCATTTCTGCGCCTATTCCATCTCGGTTCTGCCCAAAGGTAACTCTCAAACCCACTTCCTTTCTCATCTTCTTTTATATTCAAATCAATTGAGGAAGCCCTTAATGGTCTAGAGACCATTAATTTAATGATAGGGGGACGTGAGACCTTGTTGTGGGCAGCCCCCTATGATCACTGATGTCAATCGATTGACATTAGGGTTCAATCGATTGGAACACAACTTCAATCGATTGACATCTTATGTCAATCGATTGACATAAACAGAGATGCAGATTCTAAATTCTTTCATCCTAACTCTCTGTTATGCTTCTTTTGCAGCTCCTATGGCTCCGAAACCCAAGGACAGTGGGCCCTATCCAGAAAAGTCAACCTCTTTGGAGATTCCTGACCCGCCGCTCGCTCACGGGTTCAGAAATGACAAGGAGAATACTTGGTACACTAAGTATTTCAGAACTAGAGAAGTTATGGTCGAGCGGTAGTTGGAAAATCTCTGGAGTGACGATAAGCTACCATTCCATCTCACGCGTTTATGCGCTCTTCCGAGCTGGCTTCCCGTTCTCACTATTCAGAAAAAAGTGTATGCTTCTTGGATTCGGCCAGCATGTGCCAGTTTGGTTAAGGTGCCGAACGTTCCTTACACATATTTCTCGTGTGTATCGGGACGGGCAATTGAGTTCAGCCCAGCGACAGTCGCTCAGGCACTTGGTATCCCTGAGGTTCCTGATCATATGTACCCTATTCATCCCGACCGTCCTTTTCCATCGTATGATGTTGTGGCCACAGAGATCTCAGGCAGGAAGGTGAAGAAATACTCGGGGATCACAGTATTCGACGACCACGACCTGACGACAGACTATCATCTTCTACATTTGACTCTCTGCAGCTGTATCCTCCCCACGACTTATAAGTTAGATTTCGCTGGGTGGTACGCGAGAGTTCTATATGCTATTGGGACCGGTCTGCCTATTTGCCTCGCTCGGCTCTTCATCGAGTTCTTAGTTGAGCCTACACGTCATCCTAGCAAGGCCCAGCACCTCAAGGGTGCATGGGTGATACATAGAGTGTGCGAGCAGGCAGGGTTGGTGATACCAGCAGGAGAGGCGCAGTTAAAATCAAAGATTGGTGTTTTTGGTGAGTCGGCTGCTAGACGGTCAGCAGCGCAATTTAAAAAATTGTCTAAGGGAAAGGGGAAGGTAGGAGAGAGCAGTAAGAGAAAGAAGAGAAAGAGAGGAGACGTGACGTCAGAGGAGGAGGACGTGGACCCAGGGACGCCTACTGAGGCTGAGGGTCAGGATACAGAGGTAGTTGAGGAGGAGGATGAGGACTCAGGGACGCCGACTGAGGCTGAGGGTCAGTATGAGTTGAGGATGCGTGAGCCACCTACAGCCTCTACACCACTTACAGCCCCTGCACCACCTACAGCCTCTACATCTACCCCTCCATCTCTTCAGACCATTTATGACTTCTTGGTAGAGGAGTGAGCTGCGAGAGTACAGCTTCATGCGATGATTAGAGAGCTCACGGCTGAGCAGTTATTATTAGCTACCCAGATGTCGCGGCTAGGTGGACAGATTGAGCAGATTTCGATGTTGCTTGGGATCGAGCAATCCTTGCGCTCATCTATGCCACCTCCACCGACAGATCCAGCTTCGACATCGGCTCAGCCAGAGGACGTTACCTTAGAGACACCTCCACCGCCACCTCCTTCAGCTGTTGTTCCCTCACCAGTTGTGAGTGACCCGGCGGCTGTCGCCCAGACTGGGACAGCTTCCGAGGGTGACGGTGAGGTAGCTGTTGATCCTGCAGAGCCCTAGGAGGGAGTGATGGAGAGCGAGAGAGTATTTTGTTGTTTCTAATTTTGTAATCTCTCTTGCATTCCTTTTGTTTGATTTGTGGATATGTTGGTATAATTGTGGATAGTAGTTTTGGTTGGTTGGATAGCTGGGAAGAATGGTTGGTTGTAGTTTTAATCTGTACTTGGACTTCATTGATTTTGGACATTTGTATTACAGATAGTTCTTTTTGTTCATGGATTATGCTTCTATTGTTGATACTTTCGATTATTATCCATATGCTCTTGATCTTGGTTGTTTGGGGAGTTTGTTTTATTCAAACAGGTGAATTCTCCGAATTATGCTGAAATGATTAAAACAGGTGATATCTTCTTTTACTTGAAATATTTCCATTGGGGACAATGTCAATTTCAGTTGGGGGTAGGAAGTAGATATCCAACACCTGTGTTTTCTTGAACTTAGATGCACACCTGTTTAATTTTAGAACTTCCATGTGTTACTTTCTCTTGAAAACAAAAAAAAACAAAAAAACAAAAAAAAAAAAAAAACTGTTGTCAAAATTTCTAATTATAAAAACCTCATTTCTCTTAGTCAAATTATTGTGCAATGATGCATTCATGTTTTCCTTGTTATATTATGGATTTCGATTACATGTTACTTAGTCACTAATCTGGTTTTACGTCCATAGCACGAATATATCCTGAAAACATTTGGCACGAGTTGACAATCACGAAAGAATCTTTGAATGAGAATGAAATACGATTGTCATGATTAATGGATTAATAGTGAAACTTTTAACCCTAGTGAGTTTTGAGCCATTCTTTTATTCTGAGGGTTAATCACAAAACTCGTGTTAATTCTTGAAATACACTTTTATCTCGTTGAGAGTCTCATTCTTGTTTCATTTGGCTGATGCATCAGGAGAACGTTCAGGATTTACTAATTTTAAAACTCAGGAAGTACTTGAGATAAGTTATAATATCTAGAAGATGATTTAGGCCATCGTTTCCTCACCTCATCTCTCGAGGAAGTCTAAAACCTCACTTACCTATCACAAATCAAGGCCTCTACCTAAAATCACATTTTTATAGTCAAGCATGTGACGGTTTTGTGAAAATAGTTAAAGGAGAAAAAAGGAGAAGTGATTGCAGATATTTATATATATATATATATAAAAAAAAAAAAAGGAGAAGAAGAGGAAGAAGAAAAGTGGAAAGCAATAAATAAAAGAAATTGGAGAATTGATAAATAAAAGGTGTGAAGTGGAGTTGGTTTTACTATGTCACATGCTTGAACTCATTTTTCACAGTCCATTATCTCTTACCTCTCCTCATATTTCTGTCACAAGTCCTAAGGATTCTGGATTAATTTTAACAAATCTCGAGTATGAAATGAGTTTTCCACAGTAGATCACTCCTGTTGTAATTGGTATTCTATCCATGAGACTCATGCACCTCAAATAAGCGTTCTTCAGTGTCTAGTATGTAAGCATGTTTGATTGCCTCTACATTTACTCATTTGAGCTTCATACTATGAGTGCATAAGTTTTACGCCAGTTTCAGAGTGATTTTTTATTTTGAGCGTAAACCGTGGGAGAATTGAGTTGAAACTATGAAGTCTTAAACATGTCAATCTAAATAATTCTGAGATAAAGATTTCTATCGTAGTTGTTAACTCCCCACACACACAAGGATATATAAATGCTGTGAATGTAGTTTAACTTGAATAGTTACTTTGTAACATGTTGTTTACTTCCATAGCATGATAAAGGAATTCATATCCTTGTTAAGCAGAATTTTTAGCATAAAAGAGAAATTGAAGCTTTGACGAGTTTGGAAAATTTGACATTTGAATTTTGTGGGTAAATTCTCTGAAAACCCTCACGAGACACAACTCGTCCTTTAGGGTAAACCTAAGGGTTCAAAGGCTTGTTGCAAACGCTAAATGCAACCGCGATTCCTGCGACAGTGAGTTAAGATTTCCCTTTTGTTTTAGCTTAATAAAACTGTAACGTAAATAGATGGTCGTCTTAATTTGTGTTAATTCCGCTTCATTGCTAGAGACTAGCAAAGCGCTAGTTGGGGGTCGTGATGAGAGCTGATATTTGCTTAATATTAGCTCGATAAGGAGTAAAAACTGACTGGATTTAACCTCATTTCTCTAGTATTACCTGCACTTGTGTTTTAATTTGTTTCTTTACACAATGATGTATTTTTCGTGGTATGTTGTTGTGTTTAGATCTTTGAATGCAGGTTCTGAAGTTAAAAGGAATAACAAGTTGAAAGGAATAACTCAAGAAACAAATTGATGAAGTCTTGATACCAATCGATTGACATAGTATTAATCGATTGACATGTTTTCCTTACCAATCGATTGAACTATTGTCAATCGATTGACATCTTTATCAATCGATTGACATCTTTGTCAATCGATTGACTTAAACTGGAAACAGTCTGTTTTAATGGCGCAAGATTTCAGCAATCAGGCGACGACCAGCCGTTATGGAATGAACCTGGACGCCTCTAGCTTGTATGTCTGACATTATATATAGAGGAGAGTGTAGAGGGCTAGGGGGTTGGCTCATTTTTTATGGTTGTGTAGGATTTCCATGGTTTATCGGATTAAAGCAAAGGAATAGTGGAGGATTTATTTAATTTTGAATTCAGTTTAAGTTCAGGTTTATTTCCATTTCCCTTGTGGTTTTGCTGCTTGAGTAATTGCAAGATACCTTGGTTTGATTTGAATTCGATTTTTGAAACTTATTGTGTTTAAGTTTAATCCATGCCTTTTGATTATAATTATCTTCGAATTAATTCTGTTTTCATTAAATTCAACATGTCTGAGTAGTTCCTGGTTGGGAATAATGTGAAGAAACATTGTTCCCAGCCCTCTGCCATGATTCTGTAAAAGAGTCAATGTCAATCGATTGAATACAGAGTTCAATCGATTGACATTGATTCCAAGTCAATCGATTGAACTAAATGTCAATCGATTGAAAGCCATTTCATATCAATCGATTGATATGATGTCAATCGATTGGTATGTTTATGACTTGGGTTTACTCCTTTTTGTATTCCAGTAACTTTTGTTTCAGAAACTAAGCCCAATTCGATCTTTCTAGTTCAAATTGCAATCTGATTTTGAAATAAGAGTACTTTTGATTAGTTAAGTCAGTGAACACCCATAACAAACACATTAAATATTTCATACTCAATTTGTTAGTTATTGTTCATGGTTTTAATTAACTTTTTATTTCAGTCCTTCATAAATAAGTTAGGTAATCAAACCACTAAGTATGCAATTCACATACTTAGTGTCTAGAATGCTTAATTTAATCATTTTTGAAATAAGGAATACTCTAAGGATAAAACCCCAGCTGTTTGTTTTGTTAAAATCATGGTAGTGGCTGGTACTTTGTGGATTCACATGCTCCCAATTCTTTTCATATTTGATTTCATATCACAGCTTGTAATTCAATTGAGTTAAGTTATCGCTTTACTTTATTTTGTTTCTTTCATTTGCTCTATAGGACTGTTTTAACTCCCCCCCCCCCCCCCCCCATCTAAAAGAAATCATCTTTTATTTCATTCTAGGATTCAATCTAGAGTTTTCTGCCTTTATCTTCCGTCCTTTGGGATTCGACCCGGTCTTACCGGTTTTAAACGCGACGCGACCGTCTTCACTTGGACGTACTCTTCAGAGAACACAATTTCAGTCGTGTCAAGTTTTTGGTCAACCACACGTTCAAGGATTTGATAGGAAAGTCAATAGAGGTATACGTCGACGATCTTTTGATCAAAAGTCGAGACAAGTCTGACAACCTAGAGCACCTAGCCGGGGCCTTCAGTAGCTTAAGAAAGTACCAGATGAGGTTAAACCTGGCCATCTACACATTTAGAGTTTTGTCCAAAATATTCCTGGGTCACTTGGTAAGTCGGCGAGGAATTGAGGCAAACCCCGAGAAGATTCAGGCTCTAATTAACATGCTGTCACCCAGGTCCACCAAGGAAGTTTAGAGTCTGGCCGGACGGGTAGCCGCCCTCAACAGGTTCATCTCCCAAGCTAGTGACTAGTGCTTACCGTTTTTCAAAATCCTCCGTAGAGCCTTCCAGTGGTCAGAGGAGTGCGAAGAGGCGTTTCAGGACCTAAAGAAGTACCTGATGTTGCCTCCACTGCTCTTGACGCCCACACCTAGGGAATAATTATACTTGTACCTAGTGGTATCACCCTCGACAATAAGCTCAGCACTAATCAGAGAGGAGCACGGGATACAGTTCCTAGTTTATTACACAAGTCGGGCACTTCAAGGTGCAGAAAGCCAGTACTCCTACATCAAAAAACTCGCCTTTCCCCTCATGCTGCCCGGAGACTCTGCCCATACTTCCAGGCTCACGTAATTGTAGTCATCACAAATAAGCCTCTCCGCTGAATCTTAAGCAGGTCCGAGACATCCGGAAGACTTATTAAGTGGGCATTAGAGTTAGAAGAATTTGAAGGCAATCAAGGGGCCAGAAGTGGCAGATTTTCTTGTGGAATTCACGTATCCAGAAAATCTGGTCGAAGAACTTAACCCGTCCGATCTACTGCCCGGTTTGAAGTCAAATACCTCGACCTGGGTACTTTATGTGGACGGGTCTTCCAATAAGCAAGGTAGCGGGGTGGGAATCATCCTAACCACACCCGACGGGATCTAGCTGGAGTATGCACTAAGGTTCAGATTACAGGCCTCTAATAACGAGGCCAAGTACGAGGCCCTCTTGGTTGGATTGCAGTTGGCTACCTCGATGGGTGCACAACTAGTTCAAGGGTACAGCAACTCCCAGCTCGTGGTTAATCAAGTTAATCAGGAGTATGAAGCCCGGGAAGACAACATGATAGCCTACTTGGCCCTTGTCTGGATAGTCTCGAAGAAGCTTAAAGGGTTATCTATCATACGGATCCCGATGGAAGAGAACAAGAGGGCCGATCGGTTAGCCCGCCTCGCCTCATCTTCCGAGTCGGGACCTACCCTTGATTAGGATAGAATACCTACCCGAGCCCAGTGTGGTCAACTTAGAAGGCATGGAGGTCAAACCGGTCGCTCTAGAGCCTAGTTGGATGGATCCAATTATGATGTTCCTCACTACTGGTGCTTTACCAGACAAAAAAGAAGAAGCCCAGCGGGTAAAGTACCGGGGGGCCAGATACCACCTCATTGACAGTATTCTCTACGAAAGGGGGTTCTCCATCCCGTATCTCCGGTGCATCCACCCCACTTAGGTCCCAATAATATTGCATAAAATCCATGAAGGAGTGTGTGGAAACCACGTTGGGGGTCGGGCACTCTCTCGAAAGGCCCTGTTGCAAGGCTATTACTGGCTGACGATGGCCTGGGATTCCCAAGAGTATGTCAAGCGGTGTGACAAGTGCCAGAGATATTCACCTATGATCAACTACCCGGGAGAGCTCTAGACACCAATCCTCAGCCCCTGGCCGTTCGCTCAGTGGGGTATTGTCATCGTCGGTCCCCTTCTGATGGGAAAAGGACAAGTCAAGTTCGCGGTCATTGTTGTGGACTATTTCACTAAGTGGCCGGAAACCGAGCCCTTGGCACTAATCACCGAGAAAAAGATAGAAACTTCATTGAGAAAAACATCCTCAGCAGGTTCGGCATCCCTCGAGTATTGGTCAGTGACAACGGCAGACAGTTCGACACCCCGGTGTTCAGGCAGTTCTGCTTGGGCTACGGAATATCGAACCACTACTCTTCTCCCAAGCACCCCTAAGCCAATGGCCAAGCCGAGGTGACAAACTGGAAAATTCTGCAGTAAATCAAAACCAGACTTGAAAGTTCCAAAGGGCTTTGGGCAGAAGAGCTATCGACCCTTCTGTGGGCCTACCGTACTACTCCCCGAGCGGCAATAGGGGAAACACCATTCTTACTCACCTATGGTTATGAGATAGTGGTACCCATAGAGCTCGGATTGCCAATGTTTTGGGTGGATAATTTCAGCGAGCAGGGCAACGAGGAAGCCCTCAGAGGACAGCTTGACCTAATAGGAGAAAAAAGGGATCGGGCATATCTCAAAAGTGGTAGCCTATAAACAGCGGGTCACTTGGTATTTCAATAGCAGAGTCAAGCATCGCAGCTTCTAGGTGGGGGACCTGGTCCTTAAAGCAGTAAACTAGTCTACCAAGGTCCCGAGTCATAGAAAGTTGGGCCCAATTAGGAAGGACCCTACCGGGTCACCCAAGTCAACTATCAGGGAACTTACTGGTTACAAACTCTGGACGGGCAGGACCTATCTCACCCCTAGAATGTGTAGTATCTTCGCAAGTATTTTCAGTGACGTTTGGATAAGAGCGAGTTAGCATAGGTTAGGAAATAAAGATTTTTGGTTTTTCTGTAGCTTTTTTTTAGCGGTTTTATCTACTTATCAAATTAAAATTTTTCCTCTTGCAGAAACGACTCCTCATCCCTTGTTCCATTGAGGCACAAAAAGACCTCGGGACCACACCTGAGGCACAAAAAGACCTCGGGATCATACCCAAGGCACAAAAAAGACCTCAGCGTCACACCCGAGACACCGGCTTCGCGTAGGTCCATAACTGACGATGGGGGCAAATCCCCCATGGTGGCTAATGATTGTAAGCCCCAAAAGACCCTACAACCACCCACGTTCCAGGTCAATTCCCCATGGTCACTCCCTCTAACTAATGCCAACCTTAGCAAAAGCTTGGGGAGCAGGGGGACACTGGACTAAAATAGGAAATCACACCGGGCACTAACAGGACTATTGGAATTCCAAAACATTCCTAAGTACCTACAATGCCTAGAGAAACAGTCTAGGATAGTAACAGGACCCAAATCCTACACTATACCGGGCAGGACCTTCAAAATAGGTCCCTAGAAGACCAAGCATTCTGTACCAGTCATCATCCTAAACTTCTACTAAGGCAGGGTTTCCACAGGAAATACAACCGGCCGGGAACAAACAAATTCAAATAGGCAGGTACAAAAAAATAAAAATATAAACACAATGATTGATGCAAAAGGCGGCCTTAGAGGACCTTTTTCATTAACAACAAAAATATGTACAATGCCTGGGGGCAGTTATAGTAGCCTCCCTTAAAGAGAGAAAGAGAGAGAGAGGCATCAATAGGTCCACAATGACCACGTCCTTAGTCTCTCTAGCCTCCCCGCCCGGGGCAGCATCTTCGCCCTGAGCAGCGTCCCTGCCCAGAGTAGAGCCATAAACAGGTCCGGTCCCTGCAGCAGGATCCTCAGCAGCGGCGGGACCCATGTCCCAGTAATCCGAGTCTATCCCTTCGTAGGACGCAATGTCCCACTAGGGATGGTCCCGGGCTAGCCTTTTTTTCAGGTCCTCGTAGCCCTGAAAAAAGCCATCGTAGAAGGCCTCCTCTACAGACCCCGCCATCGCCGTCCTAGCGAGAGCCTTCTCCCGCTCCGCTGTCGCCAGGTTGGCTCGAGCAGCCTTCAGATTAGCTAAGGCAGTTGCCAGCTCCGCCTATGCAGCACCAAGGCCCAGGGCTAGCAGTGGCCCTCCCGGCCAGGGAGGGCTGGAAGGACTCAACTCCAGCGGCCATGCAGCCAACCAAAAAAAACAAGCATAAACCGGTCAGTTACTAAACAGATAGAGCAAAAATGAATGATAAAAAAATGGAAGAAGCATTTACGAAGTAGGAGAGGCTGTACAGCCACCCCTGGATGGCCTGGGGAGACATGTTTGCACACATCTCCACCTGACCCAGGAGAAGGACCGGCCTGACCCTCTCCCTGATCTCCGTCGACTCCCCTAGTGGTGTCCTACACTGTAAGTCCGCCCGAGGAGCGGTCTCCTCCACTACCACGTGGGGATTCGATGTCCCCACAGGTTCCTGTTGGGCCGCCGTCCCATGCCTTATCCGCCTGAGTAGGCATTCGCTGCCTGAGGCCTCGATGGCTGGCTTCTTTCCTCTATCCGCCATCCGGATGGCGGCGGCGCCCTGTTTGGCCCTTAACTACTCCAGGTCTCTCCGGGGGCCTATTTCAGTAAAGAGAAAAGATCATGTCATTAGTAACTAGCAAAAGTGGTAAAGAATGGCCAAAGCCAAATATTTTACCCCAAACACTTGCCCAGGATGATTGGAGAAAAGACGAGAGCTTCGACGGGCTCTTCCGGGTCGTAAGAGGCCTTAAAATTCCCCGTCTGGGTCAGCACATTCTAGATGTTGGTGGGCAAGTCTGCCAAGCGCCTAATCCTGGCTTGGTACTCCTCAGGACTGCTTGGCGGGTTGACTGACCCCACTTCAAAACAAGGCATAAAACTGTTAGCCACGAGATTGCAATCAAAACTAAAAGATAGCAAAAGAGAAGTGATGGACGGGATTACTCCTCAATTCTCCCACCCAGGAAGTCCTCAGCTGGATTCCTGGGGCCTGCTCGCAGAGCCCGGGGGTGGATACCTGTAAGAACTTGTTCTTCCACCCCTTATTATTGCTCGGGCAGTTGACAATAATTTTTCTCCCTTGTCGATCCCCAGAGAGAAGAACCCGACCTCCCCATGCATGGGGAATGGTCGGTGTCCAAAGGAACTCTTGAAGGGTAAGTTCGTACCCGAAGACTTGGGGCCAAAGAGAGATGGACCCCATTAGGAACCTCCACCCATTCGGAGCTAACTGCCTGGGAGCTATTCCGAGATAGATCAAGACGTCCCGAGCGACCGGGTGAAGGAGAATACGAAACCCAGCCATGGGAGTCCTTGTACAAAGTAACAAAGCCTGGGTGATGGAGCTGGGCCCCGTTGGCCTGCACGGCCAAGGCACAACTGTCGGGAATGGCGTATCTATCTCTAATTCGAATAAGGTCTTGGGCGCGTAAGACAGAAGGGGTAAATTCACAGGCAAAGGCCACCTTCTAGTCAGGACCATCTAGGATCTCGTCACCTAAACCCCGCGAGACAGAGGCCAACTAGGACACTTAGCTTGACTCATCGTCCGACAGCCAAATCGGGATCCTACCCTCGCTATGATGGTCTGACAGAGTGGCGAAGGGTGGATCCAAGCTTCTGTCCGAGGTCTCGAAAAGCGATTGCTGGTTCTCCGACCGGGAAGAGGAATCAAAACCGGAGTGACACATCTCTGGACCTCCTACAGTGGGTTGAGAAAGCAAGCAGCGATCTAAGTATGGGTTAGAGACTCCTAGTCGGAGGTACAGAGGAGCTAAGGTTACAAACCTAAAGCGCAAGGTGTATAAGGTTTTCAAGAAAAAGTGGCACTTGGTCAAAACTACCCCGGGATAACCCACTCGATTCAACTGTCCTACTGTACCGCCTGACCTAGAAAATCAAAACCTAAGGAAGAAGAAATCCCACTCCCGTGCAAGTCCTAGTGCATTCGTCCTCTCCAGCTTCACCCAAGAAAGAAAAAAAAAGAGAAGGAAGAATACAACGAACTGAAACTAGGAAAGCGAGGACTTACAAGAATTAAAGCAGGAAAAGAGCTCGGAAAACTGGACCAGGAAGCTTTTTCTCTCAAACTGCTTGGGAATCTCTATCTCAAGGCAGCAAGAATGAAGGAAATGAGCAAGTGTCCCTTATATATGAGGCCCGAACGGACCAGATCAGATCAGATCCTACTACCAGGAAACCTTCGCGCCTAAACCTTCTGACAGTTGTCGCCTCGGACACGTAAAGCGATGCCTCAAAAGGCGCGCACATTAAATGCATGACATAACAGTTTGGTTACGATGCAACTATTCGGTTATGCTCAAATCGATCTCGCTGGAACCTGACCAGGCCATCCACCAGTTGACACATGGTAGAGACCGGACCCGGACCCATGGCGCCACTGGTCGGACCAAACTCCCGGCTTACACGGGCAGCCGGTTTTACCTCGAGCGAGGTCCCGACCTTGTCCCCGAATGGTTTTCAGACCAGTACTAATTTTCAACCCTCATCCGATGAAGCATCACATCAGCTTTGAAAATGGGGGGCAGCTATTATTCACAAAAATATCAGGGCAAAGTCGAACTGTCATCTCAGCGAAGTCATCTAGAATGAGTCATTGCTACTCAGCCATCCCGAGTGGTCCTGCCAAAACTACCCGATTTGGACCCACTGCTCGGGATTACGATACAGGTTCACCCTATGGTGGGCGAGCCCGGGCATATATAGTGGCTTGTCCCGTAAGGCTCCAGGCGGTTTCTTAACTTAGTTAGAAGACTAATGGAAGGCACAAACTGTTTCCTAAATTGCTTAGGAAACTTGCATGATTTATGGCAATCAATTATGATTAGATTGAACTTCCTCATCTATTTAGTTACCTTGTACGAGTGGTCTCTTACATCTATAAAGGTGACCACTCACCCCCATTAGAGGGGATCGCATTCTTATCTCATAGAACTACACGACAGATTATACACACGCATATACCCGGTCGGTCTCTGGTAGTACTGCCCTCTCTGTTGGTTCACCTAAGGCCGCCGGTGGTTTGTTAGTACAAGCGCTCTAAAGCACCACGTGGACGTAGGTCACCTCATTAATGGGGCTGAACCACATACAATCCTCTCTCATCTTTCTCTTCTCATTCTTACCCAAATTTCGGCATCATCATCACCCTAGAATATGTTTTAGGGATTCTTTGTTTTTCACCCTTTTTACCATTTGACCTATCCAGATAAATGATAAAATTTCCTTAGTTTACCCCTTTGAGCCTTCAAAATGCCTCTCATTATTTAATCACCATGATCCTTTTTTTGCTCCACCTTGGCCAACTTGGAGTTTACCACTGAAAGTTTGATCAACTTTTAGTGGTGATAAGGCGATGTCTTGATTAAAAAGAAGAAGAAAACAAGATGATGTTTAGGGTAGTTGTCTCGGTATTCAATGAATATTCGTTTCAAAAAGCAACGAAAAGGAAAAGAAAAAGGTTGAAAGAAGAAAAGAAAAAAAGAAGAGGAAAGAAATAAAAAGAAAAATGAAATAAGAGAATGAAAAGATGAAAGTTGGTAGAAGAGATGGTGAAAGAAATCGAATATGCCTTACAACGCCACTCTAAAACTACTTAATGAATCCTTTCTATCTTTTTTCATTGCCTAAGCCACGTTATAACCTTTGAAAAGTCCTACTTGATCCTAGAAAACATGGTTAGGATATGTAAACGATGGAAGGAGGATTAAAACATGGTAACGATTAATTTTTCTTGACTGTTGGCATCCTATCCATGAGAGTACTATTCTTTAGTGTCATGCATCTTTTTTGAGTCATATGTGAGCATTACTCATTTTGAAACCATGTTTCCTTTGCTCGCATATATTAAAGAGATTACACATATTCTGAACATTTCATTTGAGAGTGTAATTAACATTGTAAGATTTATAGTCGAAGCATAGTTGGATGGTTATCCGAGTTATATTCCAAGTTCATGACATGTGCGTGTTCATTTGACTACCACATCACACACGTGCAATTTTATGAGAAACTCTATTGATTTATACGATGCAATGTGCTTGGGATTGTTTTTCATGACTTAGGTGGACGTTTGGTTCCGTTTCTTCTTGTTCGTTATTCTATTTCAAATCGTTGTTTTATAATAAGGAGTATTGAATGTTATGTGTTTTGTTTTTAATAAAACTTTTTAAATGTACAAGTTAATAAAAGATAGTTGTGGGTGTCTTATTCGACGAGAACCCTCACGAGACTTCACTCGTCCTACTAGGGACACCTAGGGGTTTAAAAGGCTTGTTGCATATGCTCAATGCAATCGCGTCCCCTGCGATAGTGAGTTAGGACTTTTAAGTATACTAGTATTTATTTTTATGTTTTCCTTTGCTTGAAGACTAGCAAAGTGTAGGTTTGGGGTGTGATCGGCGATGCATAGTTCCCGTTTATAGCCCTGAAGATACGCTTTGTTAGCCCACTTCATTTAGTTATTAATTGTTTTTAATAAGTAATCTATGTTTTTTTGGTTTTGGAGCTTTTACGTGAAAATGCACTAAAATCCAATGATTAGTGGCTTTGGAAGACATTTTGTGCTCAAAAGGTGATTCCGGAAAAAGCTGGAGACAGTAGTAGTCTTGGTAAATGACATGTTTGACAATGAAGACTTTGGATTTGAGAAATTTCTCCAGAGATATAAAATGTAGATCTTCAGTTACAGACGCGTTGCCGTAAACGGCCAGTCAATCCGAGTTCCAAAAACGTTATCACAATTCTACGAAAGTCGTGCAGTGCAGTGAAAAGTACCTTGCGCGAGCGACCTGTGAAAAAACCAAAAATGCGTATTTTGTCAAATTAGAGTGCCCAGCGATGGTGGTTTGTGCATACGACGTCCAAAAATGTAAATACGACAGTTTTAGTACGATTAGACTTAGAAAAGCCTCATAATCCTTCCAAAATCTATATAAATCCTATTCTAAATCAATTTTGGGGTTATACAACATTATACACATCCTTTAACAACTAAAACTTCAGTCATTGAAGAGGGTGAAGCAATGAGAAGAAGAAGAAGACCAAGGATTTCCATGGCCTCCTCCATCAACCTCTTGCCAATCCTCGATTGTATGGCCGCTTAGACCTAGATCTAGGATTTCAATGAAATCCTAGCCAAGTAATAGGTGCATTTTATGCTATTCTTTTAGATTTATTATGTATGGATGATGATTACAGGTTTAGAGGATTTTAATTAATAAAATCGTATTCATTGATTAAATCATTGCTTTCAAAATCTATTCTTGTCTTAGATCTATTTTGAATGTGATGTGCTCAGTAGTCTATATTTGTTGTGCTTGTATGGATTATTTACATGTAATAGTGCTTATTTGAATTATGATATCAAGTAGTCGAATAGTTCATGCCTAGGGAAGATGGAGTGTGGCGCAACCCTAGTTAAGTGTGAGACACTCCGTGCCAACAGAAGATGAATTATGTTGATGCTTGAATCGTAGTTATCTTCTTGATAGAGGAATTGGGTTGTAGCCACAATTCCCCATTATCATTCAATGTAATAAGCTAATTGAATGCATACCCTTATTATGAAGCTAGTAGTGGATTTGCAATCTTAAGATCAATACACATATTTATCAAAACAACTTTTAATCGCTTTCATAGCTATATTTATTTACTTAGGTTCTTAGTTTAATTAAAATCAAAATTAAAATTTTGTTTTCTTAATTAACTAGGTTTAGGTTTTAAAATTAAAGTGCTTTAGTATTTCAATCTCTGTGGGTTCGACCTCTACTTCCACACTACAAATCTTTTAAAGTAGAGTATACTTTCGTATCTTGATTTTGAGAAGATCAATGGCCCAGCTTTGTTATCAATTTAGATGAATCGAAAGAATTTCCTTCACACTCCAAACAATAAATTCTGGGTAGAGGCACGGCATGGTAATTTGGCAATGGGTTCTTGGTGACGTTAGGCGGATTGGCGAGAGGTTCGGATATCACCTTTTTGTCTATCAAGTCCTGAATTTCGTGCCTCAACCTTGTGCATCGGTCAATAGAATGCCCTTGTTCTTGATGGAACTTGCAGTATAAGTCAGCCTTAAAGTTTGGAGGAGGCGGGTTCAGTTTTGGCCGCGGTTCCAACAAGCGGAGATGCCATTTCGCCACTAACCTGTCAAGTGCCATAGTCTAGCGATACTCTTAGATCCGAAAACTTCCTCAATGGCTTGTCTCCCCCTCTTCTTGGGTAGCTTCTTGTTATATCAAATTTTCTTTCTGGTTCACTCAGTGCATTAACGTCAGTAGGCCCTGAATGACCTCCTGAGTGTCCTCCTCCTAGCCCATAGGTTCTTCTCTCTTAATCACCCCCTCTTGTATTGCATCTTCTATCCTCAACCCCACATCAAACACCTCAGCAAAAGTGTTGATTGACTGAAACCTCATCCTTTCTTGATAGATGGGCTGAAGATTCTTCATCATCATTCTGATTTGTTCCTTTTCTGATGGCCTTTGTACCATTTTGGCGGCCTTGCTTCAACAATAGCTTAAGTACTCAGTAAAAGATTCCTTGTTCCCTTGTCTAGTAGTCTCTAGATCTCGAATAGTGACATCTAGGTCCTGATTATACTCATATTGTACCACTTGGCTGAAAAGCCCCAATGCACATGCGGACGTGACTGCAAGGGTTCCCTATTCCATCAAATTTATCAAATATCGGCATCTTGAATCCAATAGGTAGTATCTCGTGGACCCCGTCATATAATCTTTCTAGTTCTAAAAGGTAAGTGTCGACCCCCTGGGCTTTACGGACCACCCTTTCGAGTTTCTCTACCATTTCAGTCATTATCTTCTCTTTCTCAGCTCTCTCCTTTTCTACCCTCTCTTTCTCCGCTCGTGGTACCTCAGCTCTTTGCTTCCCTTGCAGCTGGAAGAGGGTCAAAAACTTACGGGTTAGCTAGTGGTGGCTGTCGTGCCATCGCCTCCATCATGGTCATCATTCTGTTCATCTGCCTTGCCTGTTGCTCTACAATAGCCCTTAACTTTGCTATCTCTGTTGTATTTGCTTCATGTGCCATTTCTCTTCTTAGTAATTTCGCGGTGGAATCTCTGAACCAAACTGTGCTGGTAGCAAATTCTATCTTCACCTATAACCATATTTTATTTTAATAAATTTTAATTGATTTCAAAAGAAAATTTTTGCATTTTAATTTTACATATTTTCATCATATATATATATTTTATTATTATCTCTAGTTGATTTTATCAAATGCTTGGTAAAATATTCATGAGTGATTTCATGTGTCACACGGATGCAATGCATGGGTGTGTGCATGCCTACTCTATATGCCAAAGAAATGAAAAAGCCTAATTCTAACACATAAAACACATAAGCACATAGAATCCTTCTTCATGTCAAGTGCGCCAACTTCTCCTTTGTGATCCTCATTAACCCTTCAAGGATTGGGTATTTAAAATTTTTCAAAATTCATTTGAAAATCATTTCTTTAGATGATGAGATCTTTCAAAAACTTTTCAAAAAATTTTGAATCTTTTAATTGAAAATGAGGGTGTGAAAACACTTCTCAATAAAGATGATTGGATTGAATTTTTGTTTTGAAATTCATTTGAAAAGCATTTCTACCTAAAAATAATTCCCAAATTTTTTGAAGATGATCATGTGAAAGTAATACTTTAACAAAGATTAGTTTGGGATTTTAATAAAAAAAAATGAACTCCAAAGATTTTTGAAAGAGAAATTTATACTTTGGAGTAAAGATGGCAAAAATCTGTTTGCTTTCAAAGATGTATTCAAAATTAGTTGGGTAAAAGGATCACATGATCGGATTATCACCGTACTTTTCATGAATTCGGATACATACAAGGTCAATGATGCTTAGCTAATAAGATATAAATAGTGTAACCTTACAATAAAAAATCTGGGATATTCCCAAATGTCGTGGAACATGAGAAGGAATTGCTAAAAGGTGATTAAAGGGTTACACATCTTTCATCAAGCAAGCATCGTCATCATCTCAGATAATCCCTTCCGGGTATACAAAACTCCCTAGCATATAATCCTAATTTAAGAATTGATTGTCTAATTTTGAAAGGTTCTATGGAAGCTACCATGCAAAGGCCAAGTTTTGGTCAAACAAGCAACCCTTGACACACATCTGATAGGATGCTTCATAAACCAACACATGGTACGAGTTCAAGGGTGATCACACAGTCCCATGATGGCTTGACCGATCGGGTTGCCCCAAGCCTCCAAGGTCATAGTTCCGTGTAATCAACGGACGAGACATGCAAGTGCAATGCAACAGGTACACAAAAATTAAATAATTCGATTAAAAGGATGCTTTTAAGTCTAATCCTCGAACGAACCCAAAATCAGAAATTCTGGTCTGCGAAACTAGAGATTCTGGGTTCGATCCCCAATAGAGTTGCCAAATTATGGATACTTGCAATTTAACCACATTTTTAAAAACTTTTTCAAATTCAAATATGAGTCGCCACTTAATTTTTTTTAAAGGAAAATTAAGAAGCCATTTTAAAAGCAAACTGATTTTTTTGAAAACCAGAGATTCTAGGTCCGGGGATTATAGAATGAGAGGAAAGGAGTCTGGCGGACTAAAACATCCCCTCTTATCCTATCTCATGATAGACCTCTACTCAATATCCTTTTTAATCAAATTGTTAATCGAAGCATACCCTCAACTAATACACACATATATATATATGTATACACATTACAAAAGCATGTCGAAAGGGGTGCAAGATTGCTAACGATAAAATAGCATCCAAAACCACATAATTCAACTACCAAGCAAGATGATATGCAAATAGGGAACTAGGAACCTTACCCGGGATCCAGCTGCGATATTAAAGTGCAATGCATACAAAAAACATACAAAGCCTAAGAAAAGGTCTCTAACGCATATATACACATAAGGTAAGACCTAGTCTAAGGTGTTGCACATGGAGTCGAAAACCAATAAAAACAAGAAATAAATAAACTAGAGAAGAGTCGAAAATCATACCTCATTAGAGCTACAAAACAAAGGTTAGTCCACATCCTTTGAACAATATAATATTGAACCCTAAATAACATATTTAAACTTCTAGCTTAAATCTATCAAACATTGGAGATGTTGACATAGTCATGAATTCCTTCCAATTAGTTGAACTTGTAGCACCTCTATAGATATACAAGTCTCAACTAGGAGCCAATGTAATGTTCATTAGAGATGATACAATCCCAACATGGTGTGGATATCGCAGGTTGACTTACCCACAGCTTTTCAAAATCAATTTCTAAAACAAAATGAGTCGCCACTTAATTTTTAAAAGGAAAATTAAGAAACCATTTTAAAAGCAAACTGATCTTTTAGAAACCAGAGATTAACTAGGTCCGGGGATTATGGAATGAGAGAGGAAGGAGCCCATCGGACTAAAACACCCTCTCTCATCCTATCTTGCGATAGGCCTCTACTCAACATCCTTTTAATCAAATTTATTAATCTAAGCATGCCCTCAACTAATACATATATACATATACATCACAAAAGCATGTCCAAAGGGTGTAAAATTGCAATTGACAAAATATCATTCAAAAGCCACATAATTTAGGTAACAAGCGATATGATATGCAATAGAGAACAAGTGAACTTACCCGAGATCCAGCAGCGATAATAAACGTGCAATGCATGCGAACAAAAGAAAATCCTAAAAAGAGTCTCTAACCACATATACACATAAGGCAAAACCTAATTCTAAGGTGTCGCGCATTAAGTCGAAGAATCAATAAAATCGAGAAATTAAGATAAACTAAAAAGGAGTTTTAGAAATCATACCTTAATAGCGCTACAAAACAGAGGGTTAGTTCACATGATATGCAAAATATGATGTTAGAAACAACAATCCTAAATTTCTAGCTTAAATCTATCTAATGTAATTAAATCCAAAGCAAATAAATCTTAATTACAAGTGCCAAACCATATGATTGAATATGTACATGGACAAGGATAAACTATGAAATACTCTTAAACCTTGAATTCAAACTCACTAATCATTATTAAAGCATGGTTTAAGCCTTAGATCATAAGAAAGTCATTTAGGCCCTTATTTACAAAGTAAGTCAAATGTGTCATAAAAACTCTAAAAAATTGCAGAGAGCATACCAGAACTTAAAAGAAATAACAAATACGTCTCTTAAGGTTTGATGTTGATGAAATTTGGACACAAGATGCCTCTGTCAGTCTAGTTTCCAAATCAAAAAGAAAATCAAGGTTTCAACGGTTAGATCTCCGGGAATATGGAAAACACTAGACATCACTCAGCATCTTACAACCTCCTGTCCAGAATTCTTGCACGATTTATTAAAAATAGTAAAAAAATCAGAATTGCTTTGTTCTTTTTAGGGTGACTTCCTAACACATTAATCTACTTGGAAAAAATTATTTTGGGTCATAGAAACTTTGTTAGAACTCTGATTTAATTATTTCAAAAGAGTGTTGCTGTTCTGAAACTATTCTGAAATTCTGGACAGATTGTTGTTGCCTCACAAAAACCATGATCAAACCATTCTAAACATGAAACCACCTCAAAACAAAAATTACAGTGGCAGAACAATGTGTTATGGACACTTTCCCGTTGGTTTCACTTGATTTCAACGGTTAGATTTCGAACTAAAAATCTTTGATCAAAAACAGTTTGTAGATTCACTGTTTTTATTTTGCTAGTTCAACTTTTATTTGGTAACTCCAACTATTAAACCATGAAGTTGGGTTTAAACCAAACCATTTCTCCTACCCTTTGATGGCCATGGGAGACTACAAACCTTTGTTCTTCATAGATTTCAAATGAAATATGGATTGACTTCATGAAATCTCAAGATGATGAATCCAAACCATAGAGATGAGTTTAGACCCAAAATACTTTCTCCTACCACTTGATGGTCATTGGAGATGAAGATGCAACTAATACTTGGTAGTTTTCAAAGGAATATGGAAATGATTCCATGAGACACCAAGTTTAGGGGATCCAAGTCATGAATATGGACTTGGGTCCTATCTATGTGAAATAAAGTGATGATCAAGTTTTGACTTCCATGTAGAGCATGAGCTTACATGAGATTTAAAGGATCATGCTCAAGGGATCAATAGAGATATTGAAAAATCTCCAAGACCTTTGAGAGAAGAAGATAGACAAGAAAAAGAAGTAAAAAAGACTACTAAGTTTAAAACAAAGAAAGATGATGAAATATTCTAAGGTTTAAAGATTTCAAGGGAAGAAAGAGTAAGCTAATAATCTAGGTTTAGAGGATCACCTCCAAATTATCCTCAAAGTTTTCTTTTGAAGATTATCCAAACTCTCCTTCAAAGCTCTCCCAAAACTCTCTCTTTTCTTTCAAATGTGGGTGTAATGGAAGTGTATATGTTTTTCCCCCTAAAATGCCTTTTCTTTTTCTTGGTCCTCTTTACAAACAAGATCCCTTCTCTTTTATAGGCAAAAACACCAGGTATTTTTGGTGAATTTCGGAGCAAAAAACAGGTGTAATTCTCTCATTTGGTGGTACAATGTGTACTTTCTGAATTTACACAGACTGCTGCCCAGCGCGGCAGTCAGAAACCTGCCGCGGCAGTCCGTGAATGCCGTTGCGGCACTCAACATATGCCGTTGCGGCACTTCGTGAGTGCCGCGCGGCTCTCATCAATTGCCGCGGCATTTAATTAATTGCCGCATTTTTGTCAGTCTTACTTTATCAGTTTTTTGTTCTTATCTGCATGCGCATACGTATTGCACTGCAAAATACAGACTTAAAAAGTGAACGGCAGTCAGAAACCTGTGGCGGCACTTGGAGAATGCCGCGGCGGCACTTTCTGACTGCCGCGCGGCACTCATCGAGTGCCGCGGAATCTGCCGTGTGCCGTTTCTTGGTGAGATTCCCCTTTTTAGGTCTTTTCTCCTTTTGAAACAAATTATTTTTGAAGATCCTTTCCAAAAATCATGTCTTTTCCCTGAATTCTCCTGAATACCTGGTATTTTTCCTCTTTCTGTGAAATTTTATCGCGTTTTGGAGATTTTCTGAAGAGCTTGGAATACTTCAATTTTTCGGTCCTTGTCATCATCGGACACGGAGGTGACACCCTCCTAAATTCGACGTTAGGTCAAAATTGGGGTGTCTACACATGGTCATAAGGAACCCATGATTATGTGCAACTAGTTAAGAATTAACATAACGCAAATATGACACCCTAATAGCTAGAATCAAAACACATGTGATGTATGAGTGAACATGAACAAGAGTAAGCTATGGATCAGTCAGCAATTTGGATCATTTAGTCTCTGGATTTAAGTTTAATTATCATCATTTAAAACATGGTTTGGGTCCTAAGGCATTAGGAGACCATTTAGATTAGAGTTAACAAGATTTATCAAAACTGTGACATAATTACAAGAATTACAGAGAGCAGACAAGACTTTCAAAAATAGAAAAAAAACATATTTTCAACGGTTTGATCTTAATGATTTTTGGATATGATGTGCCTCTGTGATTCTAGTTTTTAACCCAAAAAGAAACTTGAAAATCAAACGGCTCAATCTCTGGAAATTGGGCAAAAACTAGGCATCACTCAAAAATTTACAACTCTCTGTCCAGAGTTTTTGTATGATTTTCTAAAAATAGCAAACAAATTAGAATCACTTTGTTGTTTAAGGAATCTTATTAACACATTAAACTTCATAGAAAAATTTATTTGAAGTAAAAAAGGCTTGATTAAAGCTCTGATCTACTTAGTTTAAAATGGACTTACTGTTCTGAAAGTTTGTACAGAGAGTGACTAGTTCACAAATCATAAGACCAAACCATCCTAAATATAAAATTCATCAAAAAAAATCCTAGTGATACGTATATGAGTTATGAACACTCTCCAACTGGTCTCATTCAATTCCAATGGACCATAATTTAATTAAAAATCCTTGATCATAGTTGGTTAATGAATTCACTGCACCATTTGTTGAATTGGTGTTCACAATCTCAATTAAACTTAAACTATTCCTAATTCTTCTCCCAAATATATGATCCTTGAGGAATGTGGTCTTATTTTATTCTATTCTCCTCTCAAGTTAATGATCCTTGGAGACTAGATATGACCAAATCCACATGAACCCTCATAGAATTATGGAAAGAATTCCATGAGGTTTCAAAATAGAGGACCCAAGTCATAAGTCAAAATTTGGATCCACTAATCAAGTGTGGATATAGCCATGATCAACCTTAGTTCCCTTATAAATCATAGGATCATAGGGGATTAAAGGATTAAACTCAAAGGAATCCTATGAGATATTGAAGATCTCATGGACCCCAAGAGATGGATATGAACAAAAGAAATAGAATCAAGGCTTATTTGAAAATCCAAGTCAAAAGTTCTTTTACAAACTTGTCTTGCCTTAAACCCAAAGGTGTATTTAGATCCAAATCAATGAAGAAAAATGAAAATTCAATCACAATTCAAGTGGTGTGTGATGAACTGAGGTAGGAAGAGACTTTTTGAAAATGTATAAAAAGTCCTAGATCTATGAATTGTGATTGAACTCTAGCCTAATTCTAGATAAGATTAGAAGGTTACCTCTATAACCTCAGGATTTTCTTGATTCTTGGTGAAGATTCATCAATTCTTCAAGTTCTTCTTCAAAAATCTCTTCAAAGTTCTTGAAAAATCTCTCAATTCCTCTCAATTTTCTTTATATTTCAATACATTTTCCTTATTCAAGAAAAAGATCCTTATAATGGAGATGAACATCTCCTTATATAGACCATTTTTATGGGGTTAAATTGGTAAATTCGGGATGAAAACCCATGTGCAATGATATTCCATACGTATTGAAGAAAAATAGCCTGTTATAGCGGGCAACACTCATTGAGTCGTCTGCGGCACTCAGCGAATGCCGGCACGGCACTCAGCGAGTGCCACTGGCATCGCCACATACCGCTTCTAACAGAATTTTCCACCATATTTATTTATTTTTTCCAAATATATACTTATATGCTAATATAGATTATATTTATAGGATTATTAATACCATTTTGTTTTCTTTTCTTTTCTTTTCTTTTATTTTCTTTTTCTTTTCTTTTCAAAATTCTTTCGTTTCCCTTTTCTTTTTTTATTTTCTTTTCAAAATTAATTTTCAAACTCTCTCTTATGCGTACTGCATATTTGAGCTTCCCCGAACATCCGATTTCTCTCTTCTCTTTTTCCTTTGAAAACTTTATTAGGGCTAAAGAATCCTCCGCAGAACTTGAATCATTTAGAAAACCTTCGAATTCTACCAGACTTTGTCATCATCGATCTAGAGGTAATCATGCTTTGAATTCGATGGTCGGTGAAAATTTAGGTGTCTACAAATAGCAGAAAATGGCACGCAGCAAGGATTGCGGCAGTCACGCAGTGCTGCTGCATCATTCACAGACTTTCACACTGGCTTTCAGTAAGTACCGCACCGGCACTCCATGAACACCACAGACAACTTGCTAAATGCCGCAAAAATGAAAGCAATTTTGGAAGCAAAAAGAAAGAAAAAAATAATAAAGAAAGAAAGAAAGAAGAAATAAAAAAACAAGGCAAAATAAGATACATAAAAAGACGGCAGTCCGTGAGTTGTCTGCGGCACATGCTGAATGCCGCTACGGTACTCAATGAATGTTGTTTCGGCTATTGACGAGTGCCGCTCCGGCGCTTACTGAGTGCCACGGACAACTCCACGAAGTGCTGCCCTTTTTTAACAACCTGTTTTGAATAGTACGCATTGTACCATCAAAAGTAATTTCAGGATTAGGGTTCTTACCCCCAAATGTATCAAAATGACCCTTAAAAAGTTGTCTATATAAAGGAATGAATATCCCATTGAAAAGGGGGCTTGGATTTTGAATCTTGAACAACTTCTAAGAGGATTCTTGAGCAATTGTTGATATAATTAGGAGACTACCATTAAGAGAATCTTAGATAGAATTAAGAAAGAAGTCATTTCAAATTTGAAAGAAGAGCTTGGAGAATCTTGTGAAGACATCCAAACCACAAAGAAGTTGAGGATATTGGAGGTAACCTCTAATTTTAATTAGCTCTTAGTTCAAGTTCAATCACAATTCATAGAACTACTTAGGATCTTTTACACATTTTTTAAAAGTCTCTTCCTACCTCATTTCATCACACACCACTAGAATTGTCATTAAATTTCCATTTGTTTTTCATTGATTTGGATCTAAATAGCTAAGGATTTGAGGCAAAACAAGTTTATAAAAAGAATTTTGACTTGAATCATCAATTTAACTTTGATTTCATCTGCTCTTTGTTTGTATCCTACTCATGGGATAGATCTTCAATATCTCATTTGATTCCTTTGAGTTTGATCCTTTAATTCTCTATAAACTTATGATTTATATGGGGATTAAGGTTGATCGTAGTTATATCCATACATCACTAGTGAATCCAAGTCTTAGTTCATGGTTTAGGTCCTCTAATTTGAAGTCTCATGGAATTCTCTTCATATTCCATTGAGGATAATATGGATTGTTCATAATTAGTCTCCAAGGATCGTTAAATTAGAAAGAAAATTGAATAAAGTAAGTTTATATTCCTCAAGGATCATCAACTTGAGAGGGGAATTAAGGCTTAAGAAAAGACAATTCCAATGGCTTAGATGTCAACGTTGGTGCAGTGAATTCAATAACCAGCAGTGATCAAGGATTTTTAATTAAATCATGGTCCATTGGAATTGAATGAGACTAATTGGAATGTGTTCATAACATAAAGATTTACCACTATAATGTTTTGTTTTGATGAGATTTTATAGTTAACATGGGTTAGTCATGGGTTTTGCAATTCGACTGTTTTCTGTCCAGAATTTCAGAACAGTAACACCCTCTTAAAATGAATGGATCAGAGCCTTAAACATGCATTTGAGGCTTTAAATAATTGTTTCCATGAAGTTAAATGTGTTAAAAAGATTCCCTAAAAAGATTGGAGTGATTTTGATTTGTTTATGATTTTTAAAAAATCATGCAAAGTTTCTGGATAGAGAGTTGAAAATTCCTGAGTGATGTCTGGTTTTTGCCCATTTTCCAGAGATTGAACCGTTTGATCTTTGATTTTCTTTTTGGGTTAGAAACTAGACTCATATAGGCACCTTGTGTCCAAAAGTCATTAAGATCAAACCACGGGGGTATGCTTTTCCTATTTTTGAAAGTCTAGTATGCTCTTTGTAATTTTTAGAATTCTGTGATAGATTTGATAAACTTTGCAAATAATGACCAAAATGACTTCTCTATGACCTAAGGTTTAAACCATGTTTAGATTATGGTTAATTGAACTTAAATTTAGAGGCTAAAATGATCTAAATTAATGAATGATTCATAGCTTATCCCTGTTTATGTTCATGCATTCACCCCACATGCATAGATTCTAGCAATTAGGACATCATCTTGTATTGTGTTGAGCCATAATTAGTTGCACCTAGTCATGGGTTCCTTGTAACCATGTTAGGATTGTACCACCTCTATACGAACATTACATTGGTTCCTAGTTGAGACATGTATATCTATAGAGGTGTTGTGCTTTCAACAAATTAGAAGGAATTCATGATTATTTCAACTTTCCCATGCTTGATAGATTTATGCTAGAAGTTTGGTATAATGCTTGGATTTTGATATTATATCTTGTTCAAAGCATGTGGACTAACCTTTGTTTTGTAGCGCTATGGAGGTACGATTTCTTGACTCTTCTCTAGTTTATTTTATTTCTTCATTTTTATGGATTTTCGACTCCATGCACGACACCTTAGATTAGGTCTTACCTTATGTGTATATATGCGTTAGAGACCTTTTCTTATGCTTTATATTTTTTGTATGCATTGCATGTTTCTATATCGCAGTTGGATCTCGGCTAAGTTTTCTTGTTCTCTATTGCATATCATCTTGCTTGCTATTTGAATTACGTGGTTTTGTATGCCTTTTACCATTAGAAATCTTGCACCCCTTTTGACATGCTTTTGTAATATATATATATATATATGTATTAGTTGAGAGCATGCCTAGATTAATAATTCGATTAAAAAGGATGTTGAGTAGAGGCCTATCACGAGATAGGATGAGAGGGGGTGTTATAGTCCGCCGGGCTCCTTCCCCTCTCATTCCATAATCCCCAGACCTAGAAATCTTTGGTTTCCAAAAGACCAGTTTGCTTTTAAAATGGTTTCATAATTCCCCTTTTAAAAAATTAAGTGGCGACTTCTGTTTTGATTTTGAAAAAGAAAGTTTAAAAAGCGTGGTTAAACTGCAATATCCACAGCATTTTGATAATGACTCTTCACAATTCACCTTTTGTAAAAGATCATATGTGCACTAGCTAAACCGAAATTGTAATGTTTTGAATTTTAATTAAGGGTATTGTGGTAATTTGGTGGTCAATGGGTAGACCCAATTTGGACTTGTACATTTTTAATGCCTAACTTTTGATTTTGTGGTATCACATTGGTATTTAAAGTGGTGCATGTGTGTATAGACATATATGTTTGTGTATAGGTGTGAGCGTGACATGTGTGGGACCTACTCCCAACCAACCCCAAAGGTTCCCAAGGAAGCTTCTTTTTCTTTCTCCTCCCGTTCCTCACCATTCGGCCACTTCTCTCTCTCCCTCTCATTTCTTTTTCTTTTTTCATTCCTTATCTTCACTTTCCCTTTATATCTCTCTATAGAGTAATACCTCAGACACAACTTTTTGTTCACAACCCAAAAAATGTCTATCTCTCCTGTGATGTTAGTGGACCCCACAGTGACACATGAGTGACACAGGAGAGAGATAGACACATTTTTTTAAAGTTGTGAACAAAAGGTTGTGTGAAAGTTGTGTATGAAGTATTACTCCTCTCTATATATACTTGGAAGAACCAAACCCCCCTTAGTTTCTATATTTCAAACTTCCATTTGGGTCTCAAAAATTTGTTTTTGAGGCAAGACTATATATTAAAAGAGAAAGTGATCAACCAATCTAGGGCTCTCTATTGGTGTTATTATTTTCTACTTTGGTGTTACATTGTTTTGATTCACTATGTATTTTTTTTTTATCTCTAATGTGTGATTTGTGTTAGGATTGTTAAGGATTAAAACATAGCACTTGGCCTTGAACTATACCTTTGACTAATTTTATTCTGTTACATAATATGTTAGTTGTTGAGTTGATTTTAAAGTTGCTTAAGTGATATTAACTACTTAATTTTTGATTAATTGTTTAGTTTTCTAAGTGATTTATTTGCTTACTTGATTAAGTAGACCTTATGGCTAGAAGTTGATTTCATATGTTCTTTGTTGATATTCTATGAACTTGAAATCATATGTTAGCATGAATTTATATTGAAGTAATTGGACTTACCTAATTATGTCAAGTATGTTAATTATTACCGTTTAATATAATGAACATTTGCATTGGAATCATAGAGTTCACGTGCATTGTTGCCAAGTGGGCACAACTTATAGCATAGCATGATTTGCATACAAGAAATCCGAAAATGGGGATAAAAGTTAAGAAAAATCCGGATGTGAGTTGTGTGTGAGGACATGGTAGATGTACCTAAGAACATTCCAAACTCCAACTTATATTCGACTAGCTATCGGAATGTTGGTATGTTACATTCCCAGCAAGGGGTGACTCACAGTCCGGTAATGAGGTGAGTGATCATGCGTGTATGGCCTGAGGGCTCTTTAGTTGCATTGCCTATACAGTATTCATGGCACCACATATTGCATATTAGTTATGGTATCAATATTGAATCTCTACAGTGTTTTCTATAATGTCATCATGCTTAATAAATCTATAAAAACTCTTTTTTCAAGTGATCTTGATCAAGGCAAGGCCCATGGATAGTCCGATACCTTAGCATCATGTTTTTAAAAGCTTTTCACGAGAAATCATATTCTTTTGAACGTACATGACATTAGTTCATTTATTAGACATGTAATAGTTGTAATTTAAAATCGTTAATGTTAGATTCGAATTACGGAACTTACAAGTACTCTGATTTTACTTCGTTGACCTATGTTAAATTCGAAGCTATGACCTAGCTTAGGCACATGTTAGGCCCTTGTACTTTTGAAAATGTCTTGCGTCTATGTCTTGGAACTCACCTTAAGACTTGTAATATTATTGATGTTTATATTCTTAGTTATGTATCCGGAATCTTCTAATCCCGTATGATCCGTTATGCTCTTAAACTCCTTTAGACTTGTTAGAATTATAGCTGGAAGTCTTTTGCATCCATGTTAGAGATGGTGAAAACTTTATACTTGTTCAAATCATGAACTTATTGCTGATGTTGCTGCAGAGTACCCTTCGACTGGTCAAAGGTACACTATTTTTACCTTGGCTGGTAGAGGTACCCTTTGGACCGATCGAAAGACCAAGGTACTCTTTGGACCGGTTGAAAGACCCTCTGCTCGACTTTTAGATTGGACCAAACTCGAAACTTTTAAAAATCTAATTTAGTTTATACTATGCCTATGGTTTGTATGTTATGGGAAAAATATTACTTTTGATTTCTAAAGGACCGTTTGGTTTTAAATCTTCAAAACCTAAATTTCATGTAAACTTTCAAAACAAACCCCTACTGCTTCTTTCACTCTTGGTACCTACTCTTATTACTATATCTTAAAACTTCTTTAAAAACTAGAACAATGTTGGTTGAGCCTGCTTGACCCGTTTGGTCCCTAGGTTGACCTTTGACTTTTTGACTTTTCTTTGAAATTCACGTAGGATTCATTTGTAGCTTCCACACTGTGTGGTGGGTCCACGTAGAACCTTTCCTCTCCCTTATCCGCTTTCTTTGACTCATTGATTCGTCCACATGTTGTGGATTTTGGGGCGTGACAGAAACCCATCATCCATTAAAGAGAGGGAGAAGAAAGTATGCGTGTGTGTGTGTGTGTGTGTGTGAGAGAGAGAGAGAGAGAGAGAGAGAGAGAGAGAGGCATGGTAAGTTGTAGTCAAAATCATGAGTTCATATATGAATTTCTATTTTTTCAATACTATGATGTGTTTGTATTTTGATTTCAAGGATAATTATTTTAAATTGCCCAAAATTACTAACCTCTGATAACTTTCATTTTCTCACATCCTTTTCTTACATAAAGCATAATCTGCAGAAAGAGGCAGAGATTGTACCTCGTTGAATCTATTTTTCTCGATACACATAAGCAAACTGTCATTTAAAAATTGGTCCCCCATTTGACTTCACAAGCACGACTTTTCACAATTTTTATAGAAGAAAATGTCCTCTGCACTGTAGCCCTTGTAACAGGCAAAACTAATGCCAGATGCTTGTTTTAAAAGTTGATAAACTAAATAAAAAATAACATGCATTTTTGTCTGAACCATTTCTTTGCTAGATCACCAAGTCCTTTCAACTCCAAAAAAACTTAACTGGTAAGCACATCATAGATAAGTATCAAGTTGACCTCCAAGATATGCATAGTCTTTTTTATAAAATCAAAATCACTTGGATAAAAAGATGCAAAGCGAATGAGTTTTTGCTTATCAAATGTAGAAAATGAGTTAATGAGATTAATGTGTGCCATACAAACAAGTAACTCTGTACCAGTAACCTCTTGCGAATTATATACTGAAGTTGAGGTGGCCCAAAGTATTCTCTGTCTTTCTTTTCTTTTTTCTTTTTTACTCTCTTGGGTTTGACTTGGTGGTACTAACTTGGGCCTTGGGCTCCTTTGATTTTATATATGCTTTTATATATTTTAGTTGTGAGGGGGTGAAACACAAGTTGAGGGGACCCCTAAACATAAAAGACTAGAAAATCTCAAAATAAAAATATAATTATGAAAATTCCAAGAGGGTCCTAGCCCCACCCTGACTGTATGTCAATCTGCTACTAGTCAAGGGCAATTTGGGGAAGAAAAAAGAGGATTTCTAAGCCTATGGATGGATAACAACCTAGAGTTCCATCTTGAGGGACTTTGTAATAAGTTAAGAAAATTTGTGAACCCTAAACTCTTACAGTTGATTTTAGAGATTTTCTAACAACGTACTATTTTTTTTCTGTATGGCAAAACTCTCCATATGAAACATTTGTTCCCATCAAAACATTTTACCCCCCTACGATTAGGTCTGTTTTCACTTTATCCTCCATATGATTCAAAAGTGGACACTTAACCCCTATAGTTGTGGTTTAAACTAAAACTGTTAAGATTTTCGTCAATTTTGTCAAAAACGTCAACATTTTGTTGGGTGGAGAAATTGTGGACCAACCAGGGTAGTTAAATGTCAAAACTATTTCCAAATAGGGGGCTTAAGTGTTAGTAAAAAAGATTATTGATTACAAATTTTCAGTCATTTGGATAGAAATCGTTATAGTTTCATTTTAGTCCACAACTACAGCGGGTTAAGTGTCCACTTTGAACCATAGGAGTAATTGGGTAAATTTAAAGGGACCCTACCCACGGGTGAAATGTAACTAACCCAACATATATTTTATTGTATTAATTGTAACAGGAAAAAAAAAGAAGAAAGGAAACAAAAAGTAGGGAGTTAATTACAAACACACCCTTGAATAGGGAAGTAAGCGGTCGATTTTTCATGAAAAAAAAAATCAACCAATAGTGTTGGTCGGTCGGTTTTCGAAGTATTTGGTCGGTTTTGACTAGAACATATATTAAAAAAAATCAACCAATCGGTTTTTTTGTCGGTCGGTTTCGATCGGCTTTCGGTTTTTGATTTTTTACTTACACTCCTACCCTTGAAGTTTGGTCCGTGTCTCAATTTAGTCCCTGTAGTTTCAGTTGTGTCAATTTGATCCCTGAAGCTTATCAATAGAAGCAAAGTGATCTAAATATTCAATTCTGTCAGAAAAGCGGGTGGAGTGATTAGTGGTGTTCTATTTTTACCACTAAAAAGCGTGACAATGCACAACATGTGAGTTAATTCTATCAACTTTTCTCACAGAATTAGACATTAGGTAATATTTCCCACACAACTTTCACACAAAACCAAATCTCTTGTGGTCGGGTGGTAAGCTTCTTGGGTGTACTACCCAAGAGGTTTAGTGTTCGAGTCATGGAGAGCGTGGCCACCGGGGAATTCACCCGGCGACTCCAAGGCCTCGGAGGATTATTCGAGGTGCGCGCAAGCTGGCCCGAATACCCCCGATTACCAAAAAAAATAAAAAAAAAATTTATTTAACACAACCTTTTGTGCACAACACACAAAAGTGTCTATCTCTCCTGTGTCACTATGGGGTCCACAAACATCACATGATAGATACATGAGAAAGATGACACACTTTTGTGAGTTGTGCACAAAAGATTATCTGAAAGTTATGTGTGAAGTTTTATCCTTAGTCATTTCGATCACATTGCTTCTATTTAGAAATTTCAGACCAAATTGAAACATGTGAAACTACATAAACTAAAATGAGACAGACACCAAATTTCAAAGGTGTGTTTTGTATTTAAGCCAAAAAAGAATTGTACAAAATAATACGAAGCTACTCCTACAATTACTGAGTGCCTTAAGAAATCTAAAATGGATAATACTTGAGACACACTCAAAGATGCAATTTTTTGAGACACAACCCAAGTTGTATCATTGTGGGTTCAATAATATGAATATTGACACAATTTTTAGGTTCTTTGGTGTGTCCCACTATCTAAAACCCTCCTGAAATGGAACTGCCTGAAATGGAACTGCTATAAGCTGAAATCAATCCCCACACGAAAACCCAAATACTAAAAACATCCATGAACAGTATGGCTACCCCGAGAGCAGATGGCAAAGACCTATACATATGTATGAAGGAGAGAGTCTTAACAAAAAAAAATGTACGAAGGAGAGAGACAGAAAGAAAGAAAACAAAAAAGGAGGTGAATTTCTCAAATTCACGCCGTCGCACCATCGTCTGCCGCTGCTGTTTTCGTCGCCGTCGGTAATCTCTCTCTCTCTCTCTCTCTCTCTCTCTCTCTCTCTCTCCACAACGGCACAACCAGGAAACATCCCCCAAACAGCGTTTTGTTATTTTGTTTGAAAAAGTTTATTAGTCCAATTAATTAGGATTTGATTAGATGTATTAGTATGACTAGTATTATCTTTATTTATTTTTCGTCGTTGTGTTTTGTTAATCTCCCATCTATCTCCAGAAAGTGGGTATAACTGTGATCTATGTAGTTTTAATTTTGACAATTTTAACTCTGCAGTTTTATTTTTGTGCACAATCACTCCTTTTCCGAAAAGTTGCGAAACACATGTTACGGAGTAGGGCAGGATAGACATTTCACACTTCACTGTAATTTGTGAGTATTTGTTTTTGATTTCTGTTGTTTATATATAGGAGATAAGATTTGATTGAATTACATTAGGGGTGGCAAAATCCTTCCAAACCCGTGAACCCGCCCACTTGTGCCCGCTAAAAATGGCTGAGGGTCGACTGACTTGTACACGGGTTAAAAATGGGTATTAAAAAGGAAACCCATTATTCGCGGGTTCTTGCGGGTGAGAGATGGGTACCTGACGGGTTAAACATTAAAACCCAAAAATCACTTCTCTCAAGTCTCAACGAAACCCTCTCTGCCTCTGACTTCTCTTAACGAAACCCCTCTCTCTCTCTCTCTCTCTCTCTCGATCGACCTCGATCGATTCACAGTCTCACAATCTCAGTCTCAACCCTAGATCTTGGATATGGGTGATTTGAAATTTTGAATCGAATTCATCGGCAAAGCTGATTCAAGGAGCGAAACCCTAGATCACAATCGATTCCTCCAACAGACCTTGGACAGATCAACTTCTGATTCCTCTAACAGACCTTGGACAGATCACAATCGGTAAGTTGCTGAGGAAATCAACCCTTTTTACCTCCATGATTTTCCTCTTTGCTTCAAACCAAACTGTTAGGCCAAAGGAAAACACACACACACACACACACACACACACACACACACACATGTTTCTGGGTCAGATAGTCAATTTGACTATTGAGATTCAATGTGTAGATAGACACACATAAGTTTCTGGGCTTTTTTTTTTGTTTTTTTTTTTTTGGGATTAATTATGGTTATTACAGATCAGAAAACATGTTTTGATTCGAAGCACAAGACAAGTACTAGATTACAAAATTTAGGATAAAACTTGGTTCAAGACAAGTACTCTGTTTCTGAATTGAAAATTCATATATTGATCTCTCTCGGTTAGTGTAAATATATTTGGGTTTTATGTACTTGTGATTATGATCTATATATATGCACATACATGCATAGTTTAACCTTCAAATTACAGTGTCTGATTATTTGGTTGCTTTTATTTGGTTGCTAGAAAATCTGGGAAATACAGCTTTGGTCTTTTTTCAACCTTATACTAAATTCGGCTTTCGCATTTATCAATTTGACCATTATCTCTATAGCAACTGCTGCATTTGAGCCTTACTCAAATTCGTATGTTCTGATAGTTTCCTAATCTATATCCTCTTAGTAGGATTAGACTAGTGGTTAGCTCTAATATATTTGGTTGTAATACACAATGGAGAGATTGCTTTTGACTAATAACATTGATTCAGTTCTAGACAAAGTGTTTTGGAGACAAATGTCACTAAGATTCTTCACTACTCAATTAGTGCCTAGGTTTTGGACCAAAATTAATGCTTCAAAATTAATGAGTACACTGATTAACAGAACTGCCCTATTGGACCAAAAAGACAGTTCAAATTAGGCTTGATTAAGGTGTCAATAATTCTAGTAAATAAAGTAAGATTGCTTGTGGGTTGTCCTGATCATGGCCTGATGGGAATGTTTTGGTGATATATATATTAGCATCGTAAAGGGTTGGTAAGTCTCTCAATCCACTTCAAATAAATGTTGAATAGCTCTTTTGTTATCTCTCATCACCTCCTTAATTTTCCAAAACAGCTCATGTTACTTCTGATTTCTAAGCCAGTTTTGTATTTCAGTAGGTACTGTGCTATTGATTATTATATTACCAATTACACCCATCTTTCAGAAATGAGGACTCTGAATGACAAGCCATTCAATTAAACCATCCACAACCCCCCTAATGCTTAGAGCAATTCACAAGTGTTAAAGGTAATGGTCTTGATTTGGATAATTATTCTTGGACTCAATCCTGCAAGAGGTCACTATTAATTAACGTAACAGTTTCCCCTGGAACCAAATCAAGGTTTATTGTATGTGACATTAGAAAGAACCAATATCTGAATGTTGGACTTAAGGATCAGCCTCCAATTGTTGTTGTAGGTATCAAGGTTAATTCAGTTGCTAAGAATTTGCTTTCTTTCCTATTTTCAGAGGATTTTTCTCGAATTTTGTAATTGGCTAATTTAATGTATTGACCAAACTCTATTATCTAGTTTATGAATGAATTTTGTTATATGAAGTTTGTGTAATAATGAACTGTTTATTATAGTTTTCAGGCAGGATTACATTAAGCCTCTAGTTTTTACTTGCATGAAATGTGGTTAGTTTTGATGACTTGTAGGTATGAATTATTCATGTGTTTGGCATCTCATGAAACTTAATGGCACAAATACATGAATAGGAAAATAAAAAAAATTTTAAAAAATTATTAAAAATATTTACAAAAAAAAAAAAAAAAGGGTCATGGGTTTTGACCCGACCCGCATTTAACCCAAACAAACGGGTCAAATATGGACCATGGACCCGCATCCGACCCGCATCCAACCCGCCCAAAACCAACCCGACCCGCCCATTTGCCACCCCTAAATTACATAAAACCCCAACTTCTTTTTTTTTTTTTTTTTTTGGGTTTTCAAGGTTGCGGTTGTTGAATGTGAAGGCATTTTTTTGCTTCATAGATTTGGTTTTGTTGTGGTTCTGGATTTGCGTTTGCTTTTGAAAATGAGCATTCAAACTAGGCCTGCACAAAAAAACCAGTGACTCGAAGACCAGACCCGACTGGGTTGGGTTGAGTCAGATCTGAGTTACATTGGGTCGGCTTTGGGTCGGGTCCAATGGAAGCAAATTTCTTGAGTCGGTTTGGGTCTAGTATTCGGGTATACTGAACCAAACCCCGAACCCAAGAATAAATAAACTCAATCACGGTAAAACCCTCTTCATTTAGACAATTGCAGTCTTCGCTCTTCAGTTCAGTGTTTTCGTGCGATTCATGCGCCTCACGGCCTCCCGACTCAGTTTGTTTCTCCAGTAGCAAACTCCACTTAAATCTTTCTTGTTTAATTCTTCTTACCTCTAACCAAATTTAGACATCATCAGTTTGGCGCCGTCTGTTGGAAATCGACTGGTTTTCTCCAACACAAATTTGATTGATTATCATGCCACAAAGAAGGGTAAGAAGACTACTGCCCCAACAGGTCAAGCGGACTCACAGGCTGGGCAACCGGCCGCCTCCATGACCTCTGAGCAGATCATCGCGGCTCTTGCGCAACTCCTGGAGGGCCAGCGCCAAACTCAGCAGCAATTCAAAGCGCTGCTGGCCCGACAGACAAACTCCATCAAGACGAGGATCAGCTCGGGAACGATGCATGCGACCGCATGCCGGTGCGGACTCGATGGCGTGCCCACAATGAACCAGTATCCCCCCCGGCTTTGGGGCGGTCCAGGAACGATGAGCGTAGACATGGCCCCGAGCCGACCCGACAACACGCCCGGGCCAACCTACATCAAGCGGGGGACGCCAGAGAGATCATCAACAACAGACGCGCTGCCAAAAGGGAGGGGCAAGAGAAAACGGCCCGGGAATCAGCCCAAGAACCCCGGGCCAGAAGCTGTGGAGATCTAAGGCACACGATTACCTGAAGTCGAAGCCGCATCCCGTCACTTCGAAGAGGAGGCTTCGTTGTCCGACCCGACCGACCGCTCAGATACGGAATGGAGGACCGATCGGGAGGACCTAGGAAGCACCGACACTCCTAAGAAGGTAACGTGTCGCGTGTCGTATCGTGTCCAACACGCGGACGCCACACTTCATGGACACTTTTCATGCAGTGTCTATGTGTAATTTTTTAGGATTTTACCGTGTCGACGTGCCGGTGTCGTGTCGTATCCGTGTCGAAGTGTCCGGGTGATGTAACCTAGTGTTCCATCTATTTATTATTAGGATTGCATCACCGTGTCTGTGCTTCATAGGGGAGGACGTTAAGGCATGTATCAGCGACCTGCAGAAACAGATTGAGAAGCTGAACCGCAGGCCAGGTCGCAACTACACCGATATCGAAACCGAGTCGCCCTTCACAGTCCGGGTCACTGGATTTCCTATCCCTCGCAAGTTCAAGCAACCACATCTTGATTCTTATGATGGCTCGGGAAGCTCGGTCGATCATGTCCGGACGTACAAGGCTCAGATGGCGTTAGCCATCAACGCCGACGAACTACTGTGCCTAGCCTTCCCCAGCACCCTCAAAGGGTAGGCCGCACAGTGGTTCCACTCACTCAAACCCCGAACGGTCGACGACTTCAAGGCACTCAACAAGCTCTTCGTCAGCCAGTTCGTGGGGATGCTTGACTGACCGCAGCCGGACATCCAGTTATTGGCTGTCAAGCAGCGCAAAGAAGAGTCCATGAAGGATTATGTAGACTGTTTCAATCAGCAAAAGCTTCAGATCCGTAATCTGAACGGAACGGTCGCATCACAACCTTCTGCTCAGGGGTTCAGCACACCAAGGTTGCTACGTCGTTCCATTGCGACCGATCGGCTACCCTGGTTGAATTCTCGGAGAGGGTTGGAAAGTGCATTGACACCGAGGAGTTTCTGAAGTGAAGTCCAAGCGCTCGAGCTTCGCAGAAGAAGATTCCCTGAAGGCCAAGCGGAAGCGGGAAGGCTCAGAGAAGGGCTCGGGAAAGAAACCGAAGCAGGATTAGTCCCGAGGAGTTCGGGATCAGGCTCCGATTGCTTTTACACCACTGTCCCAGCCTATCCAGGAGGTGATGGTTGCGGCCGAGGTTCAGATGCTGCTTAAGAAGCCAACAAAACTGAAAAGCCCGCACGAGAAGAGGAACCGAGATAAGTTCTGCCGGTACCACAGGGATCACTGCCACGATACTGAGGATTGCTTCAAGCTCAAGATTGCCATCGAAAAGCTCATTGAGCAGGGTCATCTCACCGAGTTTGTCACTGCAGACTGACAACTGCGGCCAGACACCGAGCTCCCGAGCAGCCACAGCCCCTCGGTATTGTCAACGTAATACCCGGAGGAACATCTGGCGAAGGGGACTCACAGTCAGCAAGGAAGAGGCATGCTCGGGCATCCCGAGCGGATGTCCTGCAGGTCCAATCTGCTAACTCTCCGTCAACCGATGCGCTGACATTCTCTTCCGACGACGTAAAAGACCTGTATTGCCCCCACGACAATCCGTTGGTAGTGACGCTCTCCATAGCCAATGACATGGTAAAGAGGGTGTTAGTGGACACATGCAGCTCCTCGGATATTCTGTTCGCTTCAGCCTTTGATCAGTTCAGGAGATCAAGGGACCGGCTCCGACCGGTGGCAACTCCTGTGGTCGGGTTCAATGGTTCAAGCACACAACCCGTCACGCCCCAAACCCACAAAGAGTAGCTTTGGACACGTGATTGCCACCAAGGCTCTATTCCCCACCTTACTTTTTTTTTTTTTTTTTGAAGAATATTCCCCACCTTACTAATCAACTAAAGAGTCACTAGTTGACTCTATGCAAATTAAAATGGACCAAAACCAAGCAATCATCTTGTTTTCTCAAGTTGAGTTATAAAATCCTTTTTTTTTAAAACCCATAAAGGCTCTTTCCTTATAATAACCTGTAGAAACCTTTAAACACAAGCTAAATAATATTTTCCATTTTTAAAATTCAACTGTGCTTTCCCTTGCTCGGGCAAGCTCCACGCTTGTTTCTAACATTCCAATTTTGTGTTAATACATCTCCAAACACCTAATAGCACACATGTAGTTTCCAACACACTCATAGATGAATAACGCGAGATCTTCCTCAACATTTACAACTTGCTCTTACGTCATAACTCATCTTTTCTCTCTTTCATTATGCACATTTATTCAATGCTTACGTTATCTTGATCTCCTATTTCAATCTTACGAAGTGACGATTACATGTTCCATTTTCATAGCATATCATTGTCCAAATGCTCACGTTTAACATGACATCTCATTTGAATCATATGACATGATGTCTAAACATATTTCCATGCAACCAAAGTTATCGTCATATCTCGTAAATGTAAGACATACAATCACTCTTACACAATCTACTTCCAAACAAGTTTAACATGGCATGCAAGTATGCATATTCCCTCGTGTTTTTCCCCGTTTTAATCTCTTTCCCATGAGTCATCATTCATTATCAAACACACGCACAATCCATTATTGTCTATAACTCCACATAGTAGTACCCTTGAGGTCTTAACAAATGTGGCTTCACCTCTAGATTACCACTTCTATCCCTACCGCACCATTAATCTCATTATAGGAGTCGTAGTTTATTACCAATTTCACTGCATTCTCTTCTGCCATATTATTACAATACCATCTAATTATCTAAAATGTAAACACTAAAACGTTCTTCAATTCTTCACCTCACCTCAACTCACCTTGCTTCCCAAATACCTGAAATGTTTATATAAATAACCAATGAGCTACAAAGCTCAGTGAATAACATAATCAGTGAATCGGAATTTGAAGATTGGTTGAAAGAAGTTGTAGACATATTCAATTACTATGATGTGATTGAGGAAAGGAAAGTGAAATTGGTGGAGAAGTGTTTGAAAGGAAGTGTTGAGTCTTAGTGGCAACAACTCAAATCTATTAGAAGGAGAATGGGGAAACCGAAAATTAAGGAGTGGTACACAATGAGGAAGAAATTGAAAGGAAAGTTTTTATCCATGGATTGCATCCTAACCGAATGTCGGGAGTTGAGAAACACTTGTGACAAGTTGGCCTTCGATGATAAATTGAAGTCTAATGCTTACTTGGATAAGGTCGAGTACTTAGATGAGGAACCAATGTTTAATGAGTAAGTACTTGGATGAGGATGAGTACTTAGATGAGGAACCAAGGTTTGATGAGTATTTGGATGAGGAACCGATAATCGATTATAATTATGAAAGAGTGTTCGATGAAAACCTAAACAAACTAGACGTTAAGGAATTGGATGAAGCTCCAATAGTTGACGCTTGTTATGAAAGTGGGTTTGAAGAAACTGTAAGCAGAATAGATCACAATGAATTGGACTTTATACAACTCCTTTGGTCTCCAACAAAGAATGAAGTGAATTCCACAAGTTGTAAAGCAGCTTATGATTATGAAACTGAGAGTCTAGAGGTCAATGTCATTAATGTTCTTGATGATCCTAGTTGTATTGATGATGAGGAGAAAGGGGATTTGGAAATTTTTGTTGATGAGGAGAATGGTGATGAACTCAAGACATCCACATTAGGTGATGAATGTGAGATTGAATGGTTTGCTAGTGGAAGCGAGAAGAGCTTGGAAGGTGACAGATGTATGAGAAATTTTATGGACAACAAAGAGTATTTGGCATTAGAAGAAGAGAGCTACATCTTGTTTCCAGTTTCAAGTGTTGAAGATGCAATTGAACATAGAGTGGAAACAATCTTGTTTTCAAAGATTGATATCTAGAGGAAAGCCGTCGTTGAAGTGAGAACGATGAAGCTAGTTCTTAAACTTGAGGACAAGTTTTTGTTAAGAGGGAGAGTCTGTTGCAGTAATTTGTAGTACTTTACATTTTAATAATTGTACTTAGCCCGTAATATTTCCTTTGATTGTTACTTTGGTTTAGTCACTTTGGTTTAGTCACAGGCATGCGAGGTTAGCATATGTTAAATAGAGTATAAATAGGAGGCTAGGGCTAAGAGAAAGTAGCTTTTGATAATATTGTATTTGGAATTGGTTTTTATACCAAATTGAGCCTAAGAGCTCTTCTTTTAGGATTTTGGTCCTCCAAACCCTAGTTTGTTCTTACCCTTTTCATTTACTCTTTAATTTGAGCATCAATTGCATCTTTGCATGCATCATGTAATCTATATGCATGTGTACATATTACGTTGTAATCTGTTAATATAAATCAGTATTACATACCCTGTAACCTATGGGTCTATTTACACTGTAAGTCACACATATACGCATATCTATATGGAAGAGTATATCACCCTTTGTAACCTCTCTCTCACTATATACACATCAATAACCATCCCCTATGCTTATACATAATCTAACTCCATCGCATCTTCCATAAGAAAATTGAACCTTACCTTCTCCTTTGGATCGGTGCAGATCAACAAAGTAATTCTGCGGTTACATAGGTATAAGTCCAATGCGAGGCTTTCCCCGCCATGTACATGAAAACTCTGTTTGAACCAAATTCAAACAAAAAACTGATTTACAGAATTTATATCCTTCAGTTTGAACTTTGGACCAGTTTTGAAGCCCAAAAAAAGGAGTAGTTATGTATTATAGAAAAATTATGAAAGCATACACACATGCGCGAGTACATATATTTGTACCTGTTAAAGAGAGAATACGGAAAATAACCTCTATATTAAATGGTGTGATCAAAGAATACAATGAGGAGCCTATTTATATAGGCTTGCTCTACAAAAGAATATGCAACACTTGAGCAATGTGAGAATTGCCGTGAAAGGTGATTCCGATCTTCCTTGGCCATTTTACAAAGAGGGATGAGAGGAGGCGCTGTGTTTGTTAATTTACTTCAACAAGCTTTTTCTATGGCGTTTTGTGGAAAATAATGGCCCATGAAGAGAGTGTCCTGTGCATCTGAACCGAATAGATCTATTGGTGCATGTTCTTCATATTCAGTGGTAATTTAAGCATTGCAAATTTAGAAGTTTTGAGCAAAAAAAAAAAACATTACAAATTAAATGCTTAAAACTCAAAAGTTGTCATTTACTACAAAAGGCATATGTGTGTTTCTTTCCTAAAGTTGTTGATTTTCATTGGTATATGTAGCATTCAAACAATGATATAAGAATCTATTCATGATCACATTATATTTCATGCTTATTTCCATTTATTTTCATGCGTCAATCCTCGAAATCTTTGTAATTCTCATAAGAGTAAAGATTAGGACACACGCAAAGACACAACTTTTGGGACACAATCCAAGAGATGTGTCTATACCTCTCCTGTGATGTCATTGGGCCCCACAGTGACATAGGAGAGAGATGGACACATCTCTTAGGTTGTGTCCCAAAAGTTGTGTCTTTGGGTGTGTCCCAAGTATTACCCTTCTCATAATTGCTGTGTTTAACTTCATAATCTCTGTTTTTTTTTGGGGTCCATGAGTGGTGGCCCAGCAGTTAGCTCCCACTACCCCGAAATGCTTAGGAGGGCATTCGAACATGGGACCTATTACATACTAATGCTTGGGTCTACCACTTGGCCACTCCCCTTGGGACAACTAATAGGGAGATCTTCTAATTGGAATATTTTATCACTGGGATTTTTGTATTAACTGGCTTTTCTTTACATTTATAATTTCTATGCATTTTATCCGTTGAAAATTTCATTCCTAAGTTTGGTTGATTGAGAGCATATTGTTAATTTCTGTTCTATGCTCTTTGTTAATTTTGTCTTGGAATTAGTTAGTGAAGAGTTTGTTCTCGGACCGCTTCGATTTGTAATCACCCGGAACCGGTGATTTTCAGCGAGGTCATGCTGGAAAATTTAGACTTTAGTCATCTTCTGTATTTACATTTCATTTCATTTATTTATTTATTTTTTTTTTTACATAAGAAAATAATTTAAAATAGAGCAGATAGAGAAGTATATGTTTTCGTAGATGTATGTATGTTTAGTGGTACATATTATCGAACATTAATATTTTTGCCAATAATTGTTGCTTGTGTGGTGCTTAATCTTTGATTGACGTCATGGTCATCTAATGGCCTAATTATCTTATGTGCTTAATCTACGTGTGTAGTACGTTTCTGTTCTGTAATTGTAATTATGGTCTTAGATTTAGCTGTATAGGATATGTGAATGGAAAAGACCTAATTTTTTTTTCTTAGTTTCTTTTCCTATGTTTTGAATTGTAATTGGAGTGTATGTGGTACACAAATGGATCAATAGTATCATTGATCATGACGAGGGGCGGAGGGCCATGGGCATGGCTCTGCAAAATTTTTGAAAATATTTAGAGTCTATAAAATTTGAAAATTTGACAATAGTTCACATGGTGGTCCCGAACATCTGACTTTGCAAAATAGTGATGCCTATAAAAGAAAGTCTAGTTAATAACAAAATTTCACTCTCCTCTCTCAACTCACGACTCTTGAGTCTCATCTATCATCTCTGGAATCGTGCGCCGATGACGACTGAACCATCGCCCACCGGTGACTGGTTCGTATTGGCAGTGGCAGCGCCGCATCAGGCAGCATCGATTCAGCCTCCAGTCCTTGTTTTTTTGTCTCCTAGGACCCTCTGCCCATCTTCACGTAAAATTCTCTCTAGTCTCTATTTATACAGAGTATAGATATGTGTATATGTGTTAGTTCTTGAAAAACTGAAAATTGATACTGCCTGCTGATAGAAACTAGAACTGATTGTGTAATTGGGGGCTCTCATGATCAATAGTTATCTTAGAATCTTAGATCATGAGATCCATGACAGAGAACTCTCACAATCTGAAATACATAGCCGCCGCACACCACACCACACCTCACCGTGACTTGCACACATCACTAATTCACACACACACACACGCACACAAAATACAACACAGCAAGACCTATATATGGTGAGGGCAAGTCAGTGAACAACCGACCTCATCTAGTTCCTCTGATTTGTTGGCCAGTCTTCTATGCCTAAGGATCCTTGGTAGCGCGCTGCCCGGGTGCTCCATCAGCGCCTGCGTGGCGCTGGCAGAACCACACAATGGTTTCTCGTTCATCGTGTGGTCCTGTCAGTGCCAAGTAGGCACTGCTTGGGCAGCTCGCGGCCGCAGATCCGGACTCGTCTTCTATTGAACTCTTGTATTTAAGATTCTGTTGATATCATATTCGGCAACGGTCTCTTTCTCTATTTGTATATTTAGTATTCTCTCTCCCTCTCTCTCTCTCTCTCTCTCTCTCTCTCTCTCTCTCTCTCTCTCTCTCTCTCTCTCTCTATGTATGTGTGTATATATATATTTATATATGAAATTCAAGCTCTAGTAATTCTCTCTCTATGTATGTGTTTATATATATATATTTATATATGAAATTCAAGCTCTAGTAATTCTTGGCTAATTCTTAAACAGGAAATGGTGGTAAACACCGGCCACCATCACCTGGTAGCTTATGCGGAGAAGACGGGGATGGGACCACTGCGTTGGGCCGGACTCTTGGTTGCAGCCATTTTGGCCTTGGCGATTACCTACTGGGTTGCGTACTGGATCGCTGGCCGCTGTCGTGCCGCTTACCGATCACGGGACAAGTTGTCCCCACCACCATCACCACGGCGCTAGCTTCTTTGGTATTTTAGAGTAATAGCTGGAAGTTGTAATTTAGATTATTATTTAATATATAGGTCAAAATATATGTATTTGTGTTTAGTGTAATGATATTAACAATTGTAGGAAGATATATGAATACAAAGAATACCAAGCGTCCTCATTTTCCATGGTAATGCAACAAAGTTGAATGGAGTGTGCTGAAAAAGAAGATACCACCTGGGTCAGGGTCCAAGAGGACAAATAATCTTTGAAACCACCTCAATTGGGGACCGGCCCAAATGCTAGCTCCAAGTCTGTTATTTGGAAGCGCATTTTTCATATTAAAAAATGTATCCTTGATAAAGCAATATTGTATTTTATTTTACATTTTAGGATAAATTACAGCACCACCCTTGAACTATGACTGTTTTTCACTAATACCCCTAAACATTAAAACTGAACCGACTCACCCCTTGAACAATCCAAAATGAACAAATTCACTCCCAAAAGAAGTGGTTTTAGTATCAACGAAGGATATGTTAGGGGGAGAGTTTGTTCAGTTTTAAAGTTAAGAGTGTGTTAGTGAAAAATGGTCATAGTTTAGGGGGTGTTATTGTAATTTATCCTATTTTTTTATCAGCAGGTACTAAATGTTAAATAAAACTTTTGGATTATTAGTAAAAAAAAATTTGAGATGAAAACTTTTGGATATTTTGGGTGGCTTGAATTCATGGAATATTCAAAACATAGAACACCTGTTGACTACCGATACTTAGATCTATTTTGAATGGAAAATACCTAGTATATTGGTTTTGCATCTAAATTATTCACCTGTTGATGTGTCATAGCAATTTTGAAATTAATTCAAACTTTGTTTAATAACTGATGAATAAATTTGAAAATAAACATCAACAGGAATAGTTTAGATGTCCCGTTTAGGTGTATCTAACATTACTCATTTTGATTACTCCCATGCCCCAGATTAACGAGAACGCCATGAATGACTTTCCCTCTTGGGGTCCAACCCGAATTGTCGGTTCAACCCAAAAAGTGCCTATGATCTCATTATGGACGCTACCCCCAATGAATACTGACACGTACAAAAGTATTTGTCCAATAAGAGCAAGATTCGGTGGCCACATTGAGTAGCACCCGGTCAGGGGGCATAGCCATTCCGACCGGACCAACGTCCCGGCTTACGGTCGGGAACGCCGCCTGGGCCAGGTTCCTTGTAGGGTAGCTCAGGCCAGCCTGGAGGTGCAATCCAGACTCTTCTAGACGGTTTCCTATACAAGTTAGAAGACTAATGAAATGTGAAGATTGTTTCCTAATCCAATTAGGAAACTCGCACGATTTGTGCTTATCACACCCAATCAGATCGGACTGCCTAATCAATACAGTTTTCATGTATGAGGAGGTCTCTTGCAAGTATAAAAGAGTCCTTTCACCCTCAACAAAGGGGGTAATCAATCAACGATCAATTGCTTTCTGCGCAATACTCATCGTCGCTTTGTGTAGACTGCCCGACCGACCTCTGGTAGCTCCAGTTTATTGTTGGTTCACCAAAGGTCACCGGCTATTTCATAACATAGTGAAAGTGCTCAGACACACCACGTGGACGTAGGTCTCTTCGTTAACAGGGCCGAACCACATACAAATTTCTCTTGTCTTCTTTTTCTTACCTTATACCAAATTTTCATCATCAGTTTGGTGCCGTCTGTGGGAAATCGACAATTTTCCAGAGACAAATCTCTTGACTAATCGCCATGGCTCCTGGTAAGACTATGAAGGCTGCTCCGCCAACCGGTCATGTGGATCCAACGGCCCCGGAGCCGATGACTCTCATGACCCCAGAGCAAATCACTGCGACTCTCGCTCAACTTCTGGAGGGTCAGCGTCAAACCCATCCGCAGATTGAAGCCCTGCTGGCCCAACAGAACAATCCTCCACAGGATGAGGTACATCTCGGGAATGATGAGCATGGTCGGGTGCCCGTACGGACCCGACAATGTGCCCCGGCCAACTCGGACCGCGTGGGAGACGTCAGGAACATCATCAACAATAGGCATACTGCCAGAGGGGAGGGGCAAGAGCGCTTGACTCAGGAATCATCCCAAGATCGCACGGCCAGGAGCTGAAGCGACCTTAGGCACATGATCAATAGGAGTCAAAGCCGAGCCTTATCCTTAAGGATAGCGCACTTTGAGGAGGAAGCTTCTTCCTCCGACCAGACCTATTGTACAGATACCGGTCGGGAAGACGTGGAAGCCCACATCAAGGACTTGGAAAAATAAATCGAGAAGCTAGGTCGAAAACCAAGTCATGATCATGCCAACACTTAGACCGAGTCGCCATTCTCTGATCAAATTGTGGGATTTGCCATCCCATGCAAGTTTAAACAAACTCATCTCGACTCCTATGACGGTTCAGGAAGTCCGGTCGACCATATTCAGACCACAAGGCTCATATGGCCTTGGCAACCAATGCCGATGAACAACACTGCCTGGCCTTTCCTAGCACTCTAAAGGGCCAGCTGTGCAGCGGTTCCACTCTCTGAAATCCAAATCAGTTGATGATTTCAAGGAGCTTAGCAAGATGTTCGTCAGCCAGTTCGTGGGTATGCTCGGTCAACCTCAACCTGACACCGAGCTACTTACTGTCAGACATCGAAAGGGTGAATTCTTGAAGGATTTCATTGACCAGTTCATGTAACACCTGTATTTTTTATTATCTGTAATGTATTTTTCGAATATTTGTTATTAAAATTTTCTATACATGTAAATGGGATTTTGAGAATCCTTAACATTGCATGGGTGTTCATGCATAACATGTCATAAATCCTTTTAAACAAAACAAGACTTTGCGTATTTAACAAACCCAAGCGCTCAAGAAGCGCGAGCGCTCGAGCGCAAAAATGCATGAAATGACCTTTTTACCCCTAGTTCACAAAACTCTATAAATTCCAAGCCAATTTCAGTATTTTTTGTTTACAAAACAGAGAGTTACAACAGAGAGGGTTTGTGAGGGAGAGTTCTTGCAATTCATAAACATACAATCATTTTGTCTTGCATGGCCATGGATTCATGATCCATTCACTTTCATAAGCACACACACACACACACACATATGTATTTCAACACCCTTGAGTTCTGGAGTTAAGTCTTGGAGGATCAAAGGAGGATTTTAGTTTTGAAGCTTGCATGTGGAGTTTTTGAAGCTTGATCATCATCATCTTCTTCTTTCTTAACATAATTCATCATCCATTTGGTTTTGTTTGCTTTTTGTGAGTATTGTAACTCATATACACTATGACTATATACATATATAATCTGTAAAATTGAGTTGCATGTGTTTGATTTAGCAAAATCTAGCTTTAGATCATCATGATTATCATCTATTTTTCAATTTATATTAATTTCATCATCCATTTGATTGGTGATCACTTTGTGGATGTTACAATTCATGTATAATGTGTATATGAACATGTATAACCAGTTTTGCAAGTTGCATGTGTGATTTAAGTTGAGCTTTCAAAGTTTAAATATCAAAATCGTAGTTCTATCACAGTCTGCTGGGAATCGGGTAAACCCAAGCGCTCGAGCAAGCACGAGCGCTTGAGCCTGGAGCACTCGAGTGGTCTGAGCGCTCGAGCCTATTAGTCTTTGGGCCATTTGTTTGTTTATATGTTGAAGTTATTATGGTCTATGCTATGTGTTGTACTTTGAGCTTGGATAACTGAACATGAGATTGTATACGATATGTATAAATTAGCTTGTCAATTCTGTAGTTGTTCTAAAAGCTTGTTTCGTAGTTCCATGTCTAAGAAAATGATCAATTCATTCTTCATATGCCGATTCTTCTAATATATTGATTCTACATGATGTTGGATTATTATTTGTGATCAGTTTAATGACGTTCATAGTAGCGTGGCGGGTCGAATCATTAATGGAGTTATGAAGAATAATGCGCGAATAATGTGCTTAAATGAATAAATGTATTGATGGACGTGTGAGGCGTGGTTGTGTTGCATGGTTGTGTCGCATGTTTGAGTTGGATGATCTCGTCGATTATTCCGAGTATGGTTGCATATTATCGTATGACTTTAACGGTCTTGTTGTCAGTTGGGTTGTGGCTTTTTGGAAGTCTGGATAGTGTTCAGTGTGTTGTTGAATTAGGTCCAATTGTGGGCTAGACGATTGAGTTAGAGCCAATTGTGGGCTAAGCGAGTAATTGGAGGGCCATGTGTGGCCGTATTTTGCATTTGAGGGTCATGTGTGGCCGTGTGGAAGATTGCGATTGAGTTAGGGCCAATTGTGGGCTAAGCGATTGATTAGAGGGCCATGTGTGGCCGCATATCATATTAGAGGGCTATGTGTGGCCGTGAGAAGGTCAATTGGGCATGTTGTTGTGTGGTGTGTGACGGAAGCTAGTTCCTTCTGTTCAGTGTTGTTGTGGTCGCGGGCAGAAGCTAGTATTGCCAGTGTTATGTTGTGTGTGACAGATGCTAATACTGTCAAGTGGTGAGTTGTTGGCACGGTAGATTCGTGCGCGTTGCGTCGCATTTATTGGGTTTGCATTTCGATAAGAACGTTGGGTTTTGGGGTGAGAACTTGCATAACGTCGTGATAACTTCTAAGTGATAACATAAATGGTGTATATGTTCATATTGTGTGTGCCTTGTAGTATTTCACTCAGCTTTCAGCTGATGGGCGTGTTGCCCTGGACATCCGTGTCCAGCTGCTATAGTTCCAGGTTTTGGAGATGCTGTTCCGTTGGGCAAGTACCGTGGAGATGAGAACGTGGAGAAGGAAGGTTGGGGCTTTGCCAGTTGAAGAGGAGTCCGCGATGTTGAAGCCGTCCTATTCCACTGAGGAACTTTTATCATCTATCTTTTATTATGTTGTTGTTATTGTTGCTGGTATCGGCCGTTGGGCCGTAAACTTCTGTTTCTTTTGGTTTGGGATGACTGTAATATATATGTATAATGGAGATTGTAAGACTCTGATATTGCTTCCGCTGAACTTAGAACAATTCCGTTGCTATCATTACTCTGATATTTTTTTTCTTTGGCATTTGGACAATCATGCGATTTGTAACTTGTTACGAGCCTATGGGTCTGATAAGGAAGCTTACTTCCCTTAATTATCGCAACACCGGGGCGTGACAGTTCAACCAGCAAAAGCTTCAAGTTTATAACCTGAATGAGATAGTCGCAATCCTCGCCTTCTGCTCGGGAGTTCAGAACACCAAGGTCGCCACGACGTTCCACCGACAACAACCGACAATATTGGTTGAACTCTCAGAGATGGTTGGGAAGTACATTGCTACCAAAGAGTTCCTGAAGTCCAAGCTTTCAAACCTTACGGAAGATGAGTCCCCGATAGCCAAACGAAAACAAGAGGGCTCCGAGAAGAGCTCGGGATAGAAGCAAAAGCAGGATCAGCACAAGGGTGGTCGGGAACAAACCCCGATCGCCTTCACGCCACTTTTCCGGCCTATCCCAGAAGTCATGGTGCTCCGCTGAGGCTCAAAAGCTGCTCAAGAAACCGACCAAGTTATAGAGCCCGTTAGAGAAAAGAAATCTGGACAAGTACTGCCACTACCATAAAGACCACGGCCATGACACCGAGGATTGCTTTAAACTCAAAATTGCTATAGAGAAAATTAGGAATCCTTGGCTAAGATCCTTAGTTATCGTCTTAACAACGACGCCGTTATTAGATTAAGAATAGTAGTCATAGCATCGATGTCTTAGGATTTATTTAGAATTTATAGACGGACTTATATTTAGGCCATATGAGACCCCGTGCATATGTACTTTATTTTCTGGATTCACTATCACAAGTTCAATACGTACACCTAGACACTGGTATACTCTAGGGCACACAACCCGAGATGTGGGGCCTACTACTACCATTTGGTAACCATTCATTCACTACTCTCTTTATCTACCCTTGGACACACATACACAACACACACCCACATTTTTGTGTACCCATCACACTTGATAAATGTCTTCCCCCATTTCCTCTATAACTACACACTCCCTTACCCACATTACACTCTCAGCCACCCCCTAATCTGTCCATTGCAGATTTTATAGAGAAAAATTGAGAGAGAGCTTGAGAGCTCAACTAAACACACCCCACACCCCCGGTTCGTATATACCACACACCCCCCTCCCCCCCCTTCAACACACCCCTCTATACCAACTCTGGCTCATTCTCATTAACACACCCACATGGACAGAAGAAGAAGAAGACTGAAGGAGAAAATAAACGCAGAGGAGAGAGAAAGAAGCTGATTGGAGAAGAAGAAGAGGAACTGAGACCCCCATTGAGGTAACCCAACCTCCCATTCTCTCTTTGACCCCTTGCATGTCATCTAGATACCCTTAGCATCACATGCATGCAGCCCAAACAGAGCCTAAAGCTCTGGATGAGCTCCGGCTAGCCATTAGAGCTCAAGTATGAGCTTGATTTTCTAACCACCACCAAAACACCTTTAAGTGGTACCTAGCTGATTGGAATGATCCCCTTAGTACCCCCTTTGAGCAGTTTTTATTTTGGTGCATGTTTGGTTGGACATGCATGTGATGATTCTTAAGTTTGGCTGAAAGGATAACCAGTTGATTCGACCCCTACACAAATAATACTGGTGTCCAACTCCTAGTGTGTGATAGAGGGGAGAGAGACGAAGCTTTTGGCATTGATTTCATGAATTTCTATGGAGAAACGTGAGAGTTATGGCCTCTGGAAGATATTCCGACGATTCGCGACTCTCCGGCGGCGGCCTGTGTTGCTGGAGATGGTGGAGGTGAAGACATGTCAACGGGTTATATCATATTTGATATGGCCGGGTCGAGTCAGGGTTAGGGCGGGTTTGTCCGTGTGTATAAACGAATTATAGGTCGGGTTTTAAATAACATGTGGGTTCATTTAATGAAACAACATCGCTTTGATGCTGGGTTGAGTTTGGGTCAGGTTTGGGTATTCGGGGGTCTATAATTGGGTTTGGTTTGGGTCTGGGTTTGGGTATTCGGTTAGGTTCAGTTAGTGAGTAAGTTTGGGTTTCGGGTTCAGGTTAGGTTCAACCCAAATGGGTTTTAGGTTGGGTTGGTGTGAATGTGGAAGTGGATAGTCCGTATTTGATCGGGTAAGGTTTGGGTTGACCCGATGGCCATCTGTTTGGGTCCCTCTGTGTGTATATATGGGTTATTCGTAGGGTTGGGTTCGGGTCGGGTCGGGTCGGGTCCCAAGTGAGTTAGGACGACTCACCTTGATGCGAGTTCGTGAAACAAGTGTAGCTTCGGTCCCTACAATTCATATTGATACATAGAAAGGCGGTTAACATGTATACTAGTAATAGGGGCATAATGGCAATTGTGTCAAATGGGTTCCTAAACCTCAACATGGTGATCTTGATGTCATTTTGAGTCTAACGTCATTGACTAGACTCAAACGGAGTCTGTCATGTAAAAGGCTGGATTTTCTATACCAGTATGGGCCTTGACAGTAAGCTGTATTTTTGACCGAGTCAGAAAGTCACTAAACTTAAGGGGATAGGTCTACACATTATTCCAAGGCTCTAGGAACTGACCGCGTAATTTTCTGAGCTACGATTTATTTATTATGAATTATCGAAGTCTTAATTACACAATTATAGTGGGGTCCTATAATTACAAAATATAATTGAGGAAGGCATTTGGTCCTTAGAAATATTTTTATTAAATACTAGACCTAAAAATAGGCCAGTTGTATTTTTCTCATAATTTTTGGAGTTCATTTGGTATTTAATTTAATTAAAAATACAACCAAACGGGCCCTTTATGATTAATTAAATAGTATTAAAAATACTAAGGTTTGGGTTTTATAAATAATAATTTATAAAACAAAGGCACTAGGCCTTAGGGAAAGTTGATATAATTTTCCTATATTTTAAAATGGCCATTAGGTATTTATTACCTAAATAATTTAATTTAAAACAAGCTATTGTTATTTTTTTTAGATTAAATAAATAATAAGTATAATGTATAATTGGTACTTTATAATATTATAATATAAGAATTTTGTTTTAAAATAGTATGTCAGAATATTTGAAATATAATTTGGCATTTAAAACTTATTTTACCTAATTTTAAGCCATTAAAATATATGTTAAACTTATATATTAATAAAACATAATAAATAAAAACTAAAATAATAAACCAGAACCCTGTGGGCCAAACCCGATCCAACCTGGATCAACTGGGTAACCCGTTTATAGACTCAGAAGAGTCCTTATAAAACTCGCGGGCCAAAAAATGACCCGAACCTGGATGTACATGGGTTAACCGTTTACACTAAAGAATTTAACCGGACCCATTTACCCATATCCAGATCTATACCCATGTCCATACCCTGACCCGACCCTCCTGAAAACGAATCTGGTATGATCCAGGATGAAACGACGTCATTTTAATAAGTGATGACCCGACCCGAATTAATTAATACGGGTAAACGATATAACCCTATTAAAAATTGGTTTGTACAAGTATTAAGGCGCGGGGTACAAGAATTTAAAGCTCTACGTGCTCCGGTTATCTTCTTCAACATTTGGCCTGCCGCTGGCGAGCCCGTTTTTGCCTGAAAACTTTGAGAGCTCATAACTCTCTCATTTCTCCATGTAAATAGGTGATTCCAACGCCAAAAGGTGTGGAATTCCATCCTCTATAACATACTATGGGCTAGGGGTCCTGTTCGTTCGTTTCATATACCTACAGTTGGATTATTCTTTTGGCTAAAACTTGAATAATGGCCTGTTTGGCCAAGCAAATGAATTTCATTTGCAAAACTGCTGCAGGGGAGTATAAGGGGTCCATAAGGGTCTGTTTAGTTGTAGTTTGGGGTGTTTTGGTGATGATTCAAAACTCCAAGCTCCGACGAGGAGCTTTAATGGCTGTCTAGGCTTAACCAGGGCCTAAGGCTCTATTTGGTTCGTTCATAGGGGGTCTTGGTGTCTGTGTGCAGTGTATAATATGAACATAAATTAAAAACAAAGGGGAAGGGGATTTATACCATTAGCTTCGGGTCCTCTTCCTCTCTCTAAGTCTCTCCTTCTTCTTCACTCTTCTTCTTCTTGCTTCTGGGTCATGTGAGTGTGGGTCTGTGCAGAGAATGGACAGAGAGGGGACAGTGGGGGTGAATGAGTGTTGGTTTGGTTGTTCTTTTCTCTCTCTCTCTCTCTCTCTCTCTATATATATATATATATACATATATATATATCCCAAGGTCCTATATATTTATACACAATCACATACATACATACACACATATACACAGATTTGGGAATATGATTTTTGGGTGAGTGACAGGATTGAGGGAAGTGTACTTGAGGGGAGGAAGGAGACCGACAGTTGAAGGTGTGTGGGAGTACCCGGCGGTAGAGGGGAGGTGGGGTGGTGATCTAGGGGTCATAGGGGGTGTTTGGGTAGGTAGTTTACCCCATGGGCTATAGGTTGCTAATGAGCATTTTAGGTAGTACTTTCATTTCCATATATGTTCGATCTTATCCCGAATCTGAATCCGCGTGCCATATAGTCTAGGTTGATACAGATTTTACGGGTTAGCGTGATAGTTAGTCCGGGTCTGTAATTTACAGTCTAGGTTATTAGTCAAAAACGTATAGTTCGTATGAGATTATGAAAGTACAGAACTAAATACGGGGACCCATTTTATTTAAATAGAAATTTTATGGTTATTACATCATCCACCTCCTATTAAGGATCTCGTCCCCGGAATCAGAACTAGCTATACATTGAACATGTAAGGAAATTTCTTGCTTATTTCTGATTCTAGTTCCCAAGAGGCTTCATGCTCATCATGATGCTTCCATTGGACTTTCACTAGAGTGATTTCCATAGTCAGTTTCTTAGTTCCTCTTTCCAAAATTCTCACCGGTCCTTTATTGTAAGTCACGTTGTCATTTACTTCGATATCCGTAAAGTTGATCTCGTGAGACGGATCGCGCACTACTTTCCTTAGCATGCTGATATGAAAAACATTATGTACTCTTGACATCTTGGGTGGCAGTGCAAGTCTGTATGCAACTTTTCCCACACGTTCCAGAATTTTGAACGGTCCGATGTAACGTGGTGAAAGTTTTCCTCTCTTTTGTCCAAATCTGACAACACCTCGTACTGGGGATACTTTTAGGAATACATGATCTCCAATACTAAATTCCAAGTCCTTCCGGTGTTTATCTGCATAGCTTTTCTGTCTGCTCTGTGCCGCTTTCATCTTTTCTCTAACTATATTGATATTTTCATTTGTCTCTCGAACCATCTCTGGTCCTAGCAGTTTTTCATCTCTGACTTTTGCCCAGCACAAAGGCTATTGACACGGTCTTCCATATAAAGCTTCGAATGGTAGCTGTTGTTGTATGCGAACTTTATCAGAGCTAGGTTCTCCTCCCATGAACTTTCAAAATCTATAACACAGGCTTGGAGCATGTCCCCCATGACTTGATTGACTCTCTCAGTCTGTTCGTCAGTTTGGGGGTGAAATACTAAACTTAACTTCGACGAAGTTCCTAGTGCTGTCTGTAAGTTTTCCCAAAATCCTGACGTAAAACGTGAATCGCATTCTGACACGATTGATATAGGCACTCCATGCAGTCGGACAACTTATTGTATGTACATTATGCTTAATTTTTTGAACGAGTAAGTCATACTATAAGCGATGAAATGAGATGATTTGGTGAGTCGTCCACGATCACCCAAACAACGTCGTGATTCAGTTGTGATCTTGGCATTCCTACAACGAAATCCATCGTGATGTGTTACCGTTTCCATCCTGGAACTGGTAGTGGTTGTAATAGTCCTCCTGGTTTCTCGTGTTCTACTTTGACTTGATTGCAGGTCATGCACTTGGATACATAATCCGCTACTTCTCTTTTCATTCCATCCCACCAAAAGTTTCTCTTTAGATCCTTGTACATTTTTGTTCCTCCAGGATGAGCAATCATTCTTGACTTATGTGCTTCGTCCAATATATCTTTCCTCAAGTTGTCCTCATCGGGTACACAAAGTCGATTGTAACATCTGAATCCTCCATCTGTTCCTATATTCCATTCGGTGGGATCCTTTGCCGACGCTTTCTCAATCCATTGACGAAGTCTTTCGTCCTTTCCTTGAGCTTCGAGGATACGACTTATAAGCGTCGGTTGTACTACGAGACATCCAAAGGGTCGTCCATCACTTGACACGATAGGTTAAAGATCAAACTTCGCTAACGTCTTCAATGCTTTCCACTCTTTGACCATGAGAGAGGATACGATGAGTTTATGGGGTTTCTGGCTTAGTGCGTCAGCAACAACATTGGCTTTACTAGGGTGGTACTGCAGCGTGAAATCGTAGTCCTTTAGCAATTCCATCCAACGTCGCTGCCTCATGTTCAACTGCTTTTGAGAGAACATGTACCTTAGGCTCTTGTGATCTGAAAATAGATCGAGCTTCTCTCTATAGAGGTAGTGTCTCCAAATCTTGAGCGCAAAGATGATTACAGCTAGCTCGAGATCGTGCGTAGGATAGTTAAGCTCATGTGGTTTCAGCTTTCGTGATCCATACACTATCACTCTTCTGTCCTGCATAAGCACACATCCAAGTCCTTGGTATGATGCATCGCTGTATATGGTGAACTATTTGCCGCTCTTCGGTATTGCAAGCACTAGCGCCATCGTTAATCTCTTCTTTAACTCTTGGAATGCGCATTCATGCTTGTCGTTCCATTCGTACTTCATGTCCTTTTTGGTCACTCCAGTAAGAGGGGATGCGATCTTGGAATCCCTCCACGAATCTCTTGTAGTATCCAGCTAGACCAAGAAAACTTCTAACTTCCGTTGCTGTGGTCGGTCTAATCCAATCCAAGACAGCGTCGATCTTTGATGAATCCACTGCTATTCCTTCTTGTGAGACAAAATATCCTAAAAATTTGACTTCTTTTAGCCAGAACTCGCACTTGCTATACTTCACATACAAGTGATTGTCTCGTAGAGTTTGTAGTGCAGTCCTCACATGTCCTTCGTGTTCTGCTTCTGTCTTAGAGTAGATGAGGATGTCATCTATAAACACAGTAATGAACTGATCTAGATAAGGTCTGAAGATTCGGTTCATTAAATCCATGAATACTGGGGCACTGGTTAGTCCAAACGACATAACCAAAAATTCTTAGTGTCCATATCTGGTTCTAAAGGCCGTCTTGGGTACATCATCAAGTCAAACGAGCAATTGATGGTATCCTGATTGTAGATCTATCTTTAAAAATGCTATAGCTCCTTGTAACTGATTAAATAGATCGTCAATCCTTGATAGTGGGTATCGATTCTTGATTGTAGCCTTGTTCTATTCTCTGTAGTCGATACAGAGTCGAAGTGTTCCATCCTTCTTCTTGACAAATAGTACGGGTGCTCCCCATGGTGAAGTGCTCGGACGAACGAATCCGAGGTCTTCAAGGTCTTGCACTTGCGTATTTAGTTCTTGCATTTCCATTCAGGCCATTCGGTAGGGTGTTTTTGATATTGGTGAGGTTCTAGGTATCAACTCAATACAGAAGTCGATATCTCTCTTTGGTGGTAGTCCCTTAACTTCTTGAAACACGACTTTGAAATCTCGAACAACAGGGATTTGGGCTATAGGAATTTCATCACTCGTGGTTCCAAGGGTGGCCAGAAATTGGTGAGGAAAACATCACACGAGGGATTGCGCTTAAAATTAAAAGGTTTGCCTTTGGGTACTGAAAAGGATATTGATTTACTGGCACAATATAGCTTGGTATGGTATTTCGTGAGCCAGTCAATTCCTAAGATCACGTCGAATTCCTTCATCGAAAAAACTATCAAATCAGCGGGGAGATTCTAATCTTTCAAGTTTAGAGGGCAATCCTTGCATATTTTTCCCAACTGAATTCTCACTCCTAGTGGTGATGTTACATTCAGAGCTATATCCATCATTTGGGGTACTAAGCCTAAGCGTTGTACGATTCTAATTGTAATAAACGAGTTTGATGCACCAGTATCGAACAAAGCTTTCACTTGACTGTTAAATAGGGTTAGAGTACCTTTCAGGTTTTGCTGATCTTCTTCGTCAAATCCTGCTTCATCGGAATGATAGCATTGAGAAGAGTCTGTCCTTGTGTAGATCCTCCATAGTAACCTCCTTGGGGTGCTCTACAATCCTTAGCCAGATGTCCTTTCTTGTTGCAGTTAAAGTAGACCACATTTGGGCGACTATTCCTCTTCAGGGCACGACAATCCTTAGATATGTGTCCAGGGATTCTGCAGTTGAAGCAAACTCCGTGGTTGTCATTTGTTGTTCCTGATTGTCCCTAGGATGGAGTCAGTTTCAATGGTACATCCAGCTTGTTTCGGAAAGGAGCTGGCTGTGGCTTCTTTTCGCCATTCCCGTTCCTCTTGTACCCTTGATTACGAATAGGGGCTTACCTCTGTCCTTAATTAAACCTCGGAGGGGGGCAGTCGATTCATAAATCATTTCTACTCAAGGCCAGTGATTTCTTCAAAGTCGTGGACCATTCCCACTAAAGCTGTGAATGTTTGGTTCAGGTGGCCATAGGTCAACTTCTGTAGAGGTAGGGAAAGTCCCAAGTAGTATTTCTGGTTCTTCTTTTCTGGGGTATCGATCATGTGGTTAGCAAATCGAGAGAGGCCTTTGAATTTTACTATGTATTCTCGTACCGTTCGGTTCCCTTGGACCAGATCAATAAACTCTTTTTCCTTTCGGTTTCTCTATATGGGGGAAGTAGTTATCCAGAAATGGTTCTTTGAAAAATGAATCTGGTATGATCCAGGATGAAACGACGTCGTTTCAATAAGTGGTGACCTGACCCGAATCGATTAATATAGGAAAACGATATAACCCTATTAAAAATGTGTTTGTACAAGTTTAAGGCGCGAGGTATAAGAATTTAAAGCTCTAGGAGCTCTGGTCATCTTCTTCACCATTTAGCCAGTCGCCGGCGAGCCCATTTTCGCCGAAAAACTTTGAGAGCTCATAACTCTCTCATTTCTCCATGTAAATAGGTGATTCCAACGCTAACATGAGCGGAATCCTGGCCTCTATAACATACTATGGGCTAGGGGTCCGATTTGTTCGTTTCATATATCTACGGTTGGATTATTCTTTTGGCCAAAACGGGAATAATAATCTGCATAGCCAAGCAAATGAATTTCATTTGCAAAACTACTATAGGGGGAGTATAAGGGGTCCATAAAGGTCTATTCGGTTATGGTTTGGGATGCTTTGGTGATGATTCAAAAATCCAAGTTCCGACAAGATGCTTTAATGGCTATCTGGGCTTAACCAGGGCCTAAGGCTCTGTTTGGTTTGGGCATAGGGGGTCCTGGTGTCTATGTGTAGTGCATAATATGAACATAAATTAAAAACAAGGGGGAAATGGATTTATACTAGTAGCTTCGGGTCCTCTTCCTCTCTCTAAGTCTCTCCTTCTTCTTCACTCTTCTTCTTCTTGCTTCCCAGTCGTGTAAGTGTGGGTGTGTGCAGAGAATGGATAGAGAGGGGGCAGTGGGGGTGAGTGAGTATTGGTTTGGTTGTTCTTTTCCCTTTCTCTCTCTCTCTTGATGGTCCTCTCTCTATCTCAATGTCCTATATATTTATACACAATCACATACATACATATATACACACATATACATAGATTTGGGAATCTGATGTTTAGGGTGATTGACAGGATTGAGGGAAGTGTACTTGAGGGGAGGGAGGCGGCCGATGGTCGAGGGTGTGTGGGAGTACCCGACGGGTAGAGGGGAGGTGGGGTGGTGATCCAGGGGTCATAGGGGGTGTTTGGGTAGGAAGTTTACCCCATGGGTTATAGGTTGCTAATGAGTATTTTAGGTAGTACTTTCATTTCCATATATGTTTGATCTTATCCTGAATCTGAATCTGCGTGCCATACACTCTAGGTTGATATAGATTTTACGGGTTAGCTTGATAGTTAGTCCGGGTCTGTAATTTACAGTGTGAGTTATTAGTCAAAATACGTATAGTTCATATAAGATTATGAAAGTACGAAACTAAATACGGGGACCCAATTTATTTGTATAGAAATTTTACGGTTATTACACAACTCCAGAGTATCTAGACACCACTCCAAAGAAATCACAACACCGAAACAACTCACAGGACTACAGGTGTAGTGTTTGAATTGTGGAAAGACTGGACATGTATGCAAAGATTGCGCAGAACAAGGAGTTCAGAACAACATTCCACCACATAGATCCCAAAAGAGAGCTCGCAGATCAGCAAACCAATCTCTGCATTGAATAAGATGGAGAACCCGAGGTACCATTGAAGGAAAAAATAGGCTTAAAATCAATTTTAAACGCGCGGTGGAGATTGAGTTTAAATAACTTATTGGTAGCCCGGATCTACTACTTCTTAAGTCTATAGATGCGTATAAGAGGGGACAAGAATTAGACGTTAGTGTCTTGAACCCAATTCTGATATCTTCAACCTTCTTGATGATGCAGCAGCTTCCACTAGGTTGTCTTCACCCTTATGACTCCTACGGATGCTTTCCGGAAAGACTAGAGATGGTGGGATCTCTAATAAGGAGGATATGAAGGTTTGGGAAACCCTAAACAGTTTCTCCAGCTTTCGTATAAGAAAAACGACGATTATTAAACCCTGTATGCAGCTGCCCTATTTATAGATTTCCAAAATCGACTTTAACCTTTGACCGATCGAAGTAACCTCGATCGATCGAACCTCGATCGATTAAGATACTTTCGATCGATCGAACTTGTCTTGACTTCAATTGATCGAAACTCCTTTGATCGATTGAACCAGTCTTGATAAGATCCTCCTATGCCTTTCCAAACATCCTAGCGGAGCTAAGAGTGGGACCTCCTAGGCTCCTTATTGTTGGCTCAGACCAGTTTGTTAATTCCCATGATCAAACTCTTTGATCAGCAAACTAACCGACAGATCAATTAACATTTACTCTACTATAAAACGATAACGGAACTCCAACTCAAAAGACTATGTCCAAAGAGGTAACTAGACTTGTACGGTGTACTAATGTCCCTCTACCATCAGCATTCATAATCACATTCAGGTAGTCGGATAACTGTTACTGTCAACCTGAATCATGATTACTTCTTGTATTCCTTGAGTCCCATTCACCTCTCATGATTACCAAACATGTTGATAACTACTTATCAACAAGACTGCAGTTCTCAGTAATCAACTTGGTGACATTCTCAAGGGAATGCTTACTCTGAATCAGAGGGTAGATTCTATCTTGACAATAGATGTTCATAACCCTGTGAACATGACATACCCAAGATACCCTGGTGCTGATCTTTTATAGACCTCACTGATTGGTAAGTCAAATCAGTCATATCCACAGTCTGTGTTCATAATCGTCTCAAGATTGAGAATTTGTACCTTATACAAGTTATGAGTTCCTATTGACTGCTGAAAGCTTTAAGCGTCAATAGGAAAGCTTAGGGGCGTCAATGCACTCTAAGCACTAGCATGTTAACTAAGAGTTACACTCTAGTGATTTAGATTAATCACTCCATCCAATGGTAGTTAATCATGCTACAGTGTAGACCTAATGACGCATTCAGTCTCATCATCCACTGTGACAAGTTCTAAGTATCAAAGGATAGTAATTCGTATCTCACTTGTATGTATCTCAAACACACACGAATTACCTACTATGATACTTAAGGATTGACAATCATCTCATGAAAGAAATATACATAATAAAATGTAAAACTGATATCCATATATTATAATGTCAATGTCTCATACATAAAGTAATGGTTTGAGGGCACAAACCCAATAAACTCCCACTTGTACTCATAACCATTTAGAACTACATCTACGACCTTCTGTGGCAAGGCCTTTGTAAATGGATCCGCAAGATTGTCAGCGGTGACAATCTTGGTGACAGTCACATCTCCACGTTGAACAATATCTCGAATTAGATGATATTTCCGCTCTACGTGGTTTCCCTTTCCATGGTTTCTTGGACTGAGCCACTGCCCCACTATTATCGCAGAATAGCGTGATAGGTGACAGCGACGCTGGTACCACCTCAAGTTCCATATGGAACTTCTTGAGCCAAACAGCTTCCCTTGCAGCAGTCACATACTTAGCTTCTGTAGTTGAGTCTGCATTACATTTCTGCTTAATGCTCCTCCAACTAATAGCACCACCTACCAAGGTAAAGAGATGACCGGACGTCGACTTCCTCAAATCTTTTATCTGACATAAAGTCTGAGTCAATGTATCCTACTGGAATTAACTCACCACCGCCGTACATAAGCATGTAATCTTTAGTCCTTCTCAAGTACTTAAGAATGTGCATAACGGCTGTCCAGTGCTCTGGACTTGGATTCGATTGATACCTGCTAACCATCCCAACGGCAAAGCAGATATCTAGTCTAGTGCATAACATCGCATACATGAGACTTCCCACCGCCGAGGCGTAGAGAACTCCTGCCATGCGATTCCTCTCCTCCTGTGTCTTAGGACACTGGTCCTTGGAGAACGCTAAACCATGCCTAAAAGGTAATAAACCTTTCTTCGAATTATCCATTGAAAACCTTGTTAGCACTTTATCGATATAACCAGCTTGAGATAATCCCATTATCTTTCGTTTACGATCCCGAAAAAGCTTTATCCCAAGGATATAGCTCGCCTTTCCTAGATCCTTCATATCGAAAGTACTAGCTAGCCAAACCTTAACTGTTGACAACACCGCTACATCATTTCCAATGAGTAGAATGTTGTCAACGTAAAGAACAAGAAAATACACCACTTTTCCTTCACACTTCTTGTATACACAAGATTCATCCAGATTCTATATGAAACCAAACGACTTGACCGCTTGGCCAAAACGAATGTTCCAACTTTTGGATGCTTGCTTAAGCCCATAAATGGACTTTTGTAACTTGCATACTAAGTTACCTTTCCGACCAGCTATGAACCCTTCTGGTTGCTGCATATAGATGTCCTCCTCAAGATTTCCATTCAAAAATGCAGTCTTGACGTCCATCTGCCAGATCTCATAATCTAGGCATGCAGCAATGGATAAGAGTATTCCGATAGACTTGAGCATGGCTATCGGCGAGAAGGTTTCCTCATAGTCAATGCCCTCCCTCTGAGTATAACCTTTGGCTACAAGTCTTGCCTTAAAGGTCTTAACCTTTCCATCAGATCCTTTTTTCCTCTTGTAGACCCACTTACAGCCAATGGGTTTACTATTGGCTGGAAGTTCTACAAGATCCCAGACCTAATTAGAATCTATAGATTCTAATTCAGCTTTCATAGCTTTCACCCAATGAGCTGAGTCTACATCAGCCATTACCTCTTCGTACGTGACAGGATCAGATTCAGATTCCATGGAGATAGCTTCAAAAACTTCTCCTAAGAACATATATCTATCAGGCTGGCTGATAATCTTCCTACTACGACGAGCTAACGGTGCGAAAATGGGTGAAGAAGTGATATTTTCTTATCTTAAATCATTATCAACTGCGGGTAGGACTGAAGGCTCTCCTTCTATCTCTCTAAGATCTATCCTTCCCTTAGGTTTATAGTTCATGATATAATCATCCTCTAAGAAAATAGCATTCGTACTAACAAACACTTTTGTTCACTTGGATCATAAAAAAACCATCCATAAGTACCATGTGGATACCCTACGAAATAAAATACTTCCGATCTAGAATCCAATTTGCTTATCTTTCCTTTCAGCACATGTGCCGGACACCACTATATCCGGAGATGTTGCAAAGAAGGCTTGCGCCCAATCCACATCTCTCGTGGTGTCCTAGGAACAGATTTGCTTGATACTAGATTTAGTATGTATGTAGCGGTTTCCAAACCATAACCCCAAAGGAATATTAGCAACTCAGAATAACTCATCATTGACCTAGTCATGTCTAAAAGAGTCCGATTCCTTCTCTCTGCTACACTGTTCTGCTGAGGCGTACCAGGTGTAGTCAATTGTGATAGAATCCCATTCTGTACGAGGTAATCAATAAACTCATTCGAAAGGTACTCGCCACCTCGATCAGAACAAATAGCCTTGATATGTGTGCCCAATTGCTTCTCCACTTCAGCCCTAAACTCTTTGAAATTTTCAAAAGCTTCAGACTTGTGCTACATTAGGTGCACATATCCATACCTAGAGTGGTCATCAATAAATGTTATGAAATACTCATAACCACCCAGTGCTCTAATATTTATTGGTCCACACACATCAGTGTGAACCAATTCCAACAATACATTGGCCCTATTGCCCTTTGCAGGAAAGGGCCTTTGGTTATCTTACCCTCTAAACAAGATTCGCAGACTTCCATTGGTCTGAGAACCAAATTGCCTAAGACCCCTTCTTTGACTAGTCTGCCAATCCTATTCAGATTGATATGCCCAAGCCTCATATGCCAAAGCCTTGTTGGATTAGTGGAAGGTTCCTTTCTTTCAGATGGTACAGTTACCATTGAGTTATTAAGTTCCATACAAGAATCTTTAGAAATATTGAAAGTAATCACATACTAGTCATTAGTTTTAACACCAGAACTTATAAAAGAACCATTTCTTTTAATGACAACTTCTGTTCCAAAATGAAAAGAATAATTTTTATTCTATAAATCTGAAACAGAAATTTAAAACGTCTCATCAAAGGGACGTAAAGTACATCTGATAAAACTAAAGTCTTATTGTCTTCAAATTCTAAAACTACCACTCTTATAGCAACCGCAGATACGGTTGCGCTAGAACCTAGAGCAAGTACGTTCTCCCCATCACTGCATCTCCTGGTTGATCTGAACCCCTGTAATGAATTACAGATATGGTTAGTCGCACTAGAATCAATGCACCAAGTATTTGAAGTATCCGTAATAAAACTTACTTCCATCATATGTGATTCAATCACACCTTGAACTCTTGTAGCTATGAATTCTGGATAGTTCCTCTTCCAGTGGCCCTTTTCACCGCATTGGAAACACTTTCCTTTGCCTTGGCCACCCACCTTCCCTTTGCTCTTACTTTTTCCTTTAAATTTTGTAATCTTAGGGACCAGTCCAACACTTTGACCACCAGTGCTAGCCTTCTTCTTCCCTTTCTTACCTTTTAGTTCTTCCCTTTCTTACCTTTTGGCATAGATCGGGAAGAAGAAGAGCTTTTCTCAATGTTTAGAATGTTGCCCCCAGGTTTGATCACCCCTTCCGCTGCCAGTAAAGAACTCATTAATTCGCTCATTGAGAAATCCATTTTTTCATATTATAGTTTAGTTTAAATTGAGCGAATGACTGCGACTGCGTATTGAGGATCATATCAACTTGGGTCTATGCATCGATGTTGGCACCTAGGGTCTCCAGCTCGTTCAAATAATCAATCATTTTTAAAACATATTCTTTGACTGGAGTCCCTTCCGACATCTTGGCACTCATTATCTTCTGGATAGCTACCTGCCTGGCAGGCATGCCATGCTCCCCAAACATCTTTTTCAGGGATTCGATAATGTCACTAGCTGAATTATTCGACTGGAATTGGTGTTGCAACACACTAGCGATTGAGGCCAGAATGTAGCAACGAGCCATTCCATTCGACTTCTTCCACTTGTCGAACTCGCGTCTGGCAGCTGCCGAAGCATTTGCCGCGGGTTCTTCGGGGCATGGGGTGGTGAGGACATATATGTGATCCTCTGCAGTTAAAACATTGTCAAGGTTTTGTTTCCATTTTGTGTAGTTATTTCCAGTTAACTTGTTCTGAGTGAGTATGGTGGCAAGTGGACTAAATGCAGATACAGACATTATGATTTACTGTAAAAAAAAATCAAAAGACAAAACAAACATGGATATCAGGATTTGACAGTTTGAAATAAAAGAATCCTTAAAACTCTTATTTTAAAAACAAACTCGCCGGAATATCAAAATGAAAGAGTAAATCCTCCGTGTGGTGGTCAATACTCAATTTTTTGATTAATCATGACTTGCCTGCTATGCAACTCTTGCAAAATAAGTTATGACTCCCGAACCTATTTGATCTCTAAGTTTCTGAAAAATACCCTGTGTGGGATCCCTTATCCATAGCTTAGCTAGTGTATACCATTAATTAGGATCCAATCACAACCGCCTCAAGTAGCGCCTCCGTATGGTGGTCACCCTCTAACACGTCTGATTGATCCTATCCATTAGTAACCAATGAGTAGTGTACCCTCCGTATGGAATGATTACCCCAAGTGAGGTGATACAGAATGCACTACATATCTTACAGTGAACCATTAATGGAAGATCGTGGGTGTTATAAATAAGACCCTCTCCCACTAGATTTAATAAATTAAGGATTTTGCTTTTGGTAAAATTTGTTTCTACACATTGCCCATAAACATACAATGTTTACTAATGCGTTGAAAAACGGTTTTTGAATTTTATTTTAGAAAACTTGTTTTTATAATGCATGTGGTGACAACATATTTAATACTCCAATCACAAACAAGCATATAAAAACAAAAAACTATAATTGAAATAAAAAAACATCCAAACCATGTCTCCATCTCCCATGGCTCTATCTCCATAGAACCTCTTTCTAGGTTTGATTGCCTCCGGCTCCATCTTCATGGACAATGGCTCCTCGCTCCATCTACATGGGCTTTCTAATTCTATTACATTGGACCTATGCTTCTTTTGAAGCTTACAATTTATCTAGAAAAAGAAATAACAACAATAAAATGAAAAGGCTAGGAAAACCGGTGCGACTTTCCTTTTCGTAGGATTGAAGTCGCAGCGCCCTTTACACATGCCTTAAAACCAAACCAATAATTAAACACAACAATCACCAATCTCAAACAATTGAATACAAAATTTAAAAATTTGGTGCCATGGGAGATAGTGGAAGAACTTGCTGCAAAAGGGTTAGTCGTACACGAATCCACGCATATATATAACAAATATATGTAACTATTGGAACCCTTAATTGATTCACACAGTACATACTCTTTACGTACTAAATTAGAACCTAAAATAGCATCTTAGTTCTCTATCTCACTTTGATCGATCGACGAGCGTTCGATCTATCGACTCGTCGATCGATTGAATTTAGTTCAATCGATTGAACTTTCAGTTTCATAGAAAGGTTTGAAATTTTTTACAGAATGATTAAAAATTTAAAGTATATATTTTTAAAACTTTAAAAATGTGAACTGAACAACTGGACAGAGAATCATTCTCAATCGATCGAGCCTAGTTCGATCGCTTGAGAATAGAGGATCTTCGATCAATCGAGACAACTTTGATCGATCGAACTCACGATGCATCCAATGCAATCACAGATTTGTATTCTGCTGCGAAAATATTATAGAAACAGATCTATGACGATGCAATTTTGAAAAACAGTTCTAAAATCAACATGTAAATCAAAACTAGTGCTCCAAAATGCGTCTATAGATCCAAACAAGCAAGGCTCTGATACCAATTGAAGGAAAAATAGGTTTAAAATCAATTTTAAATGCGCAGCAGAAATAGTGAGTTTCAATAACATATTCGTAGCTCGGATCTACTACTTGTTAACTTTATAGATTCTTATAATAGGAGACAAGAATTATACCTTAGTGTCTTGAACCATATTCTGATATCTTCAACCTTCTTGATGATGCAGCAGCCTCCACTAGGTTATCTTTACCCTTATGACTCCTACGGATGCTTCCCGAAAAGACTAGAGATGGTGGGATCTCTAATAAGGAGGATAGGAAGGTTTGGAAAACCCTAAATAGTTTCTGCAGTTTTCTTATAAGAAAAACGACGATTATTAAACCCTGTACGCAGCTGCTCTATTTATAGATTTCCAAAACCGACTTTAACCTTCGACCGATCGAAGTAACCTCGATCGATCGAACGTCGATCGATTGAGATACTTTCGATCGATCGAACTTGTCTTGTCTTCAATCGATCGACACTCCTTCGATCGATCAAACCAACCTTGACAAGATCCTCCTGTGCCTTTCTAAACGTCCTAGCGAAGCTAAGAGTGGGACCTCCTAGGCCCTATATTGTTGGCTCAGACCAGTTTGTTAATTCCCCATGATCAAACTCTTTGATCAGCAAACTAACCGACTGATTAGTTAACGTTTACTCCACTATAAAATAATAAATGAATTTCAACGCAAAAGAACATATCCGAAGCGGTAACTAGACTTGTACGGTGTATTAATGCCCCTCTACCATCAGCATTCATAATCATATTCAGGTAGTCGGATAACTGTTACTGTCAACCTGAATCATGATTACTTCTTGTATTCCTTGAGTCCCATTCACCTCTCATGATTACCAAACATGTTGATATATACCTATCAACAAGACTGCAGTTCTGAGTAATCAACTTAGTGACATTCTCAAGGGAATTCTTAATTTGAATCAGAGGGTAGATTCTCTCTTGACAACATATGTTCACAATCCTATGAACATGACATACCCTAGATACCCTGGTGTTGATCTTTTATAGACCTCACTGATTGGTAAGTCAAAGTAGTCATATCCACAGTCTGTGTTCATAGTCGTCTCAAGATTGAGAACACGTACCTTATACAAGTTATAAGTTCCTATCGACTGCTGACAGCTTTAAGCGTCAATAGGAAAGCTCAGATCCATTAATGCACTATAAGCACTAGCATGTTAACTAAGAGTTACACTCTAGTGATTGAGATTAATCACTCCATCCAATGGTAGTTAATCATGCTACAGTGTAGACCTGATGAGGTATCCAGTCTCATCATCCACTGTGACAAGTTCTATGTATCAAAGGAAAGTAATTCGTATCTCACTTGTATGTATCTCATACATACACACGAATTACCAACTATGATACTTAAGGAGTGACAATCATCTCATGAAAGAAACATACACAATGAAATGTAAAACTGATATCCATATATTATAATGTCAATGTCTGATACATATAGTAATGGTTTTAGGGCACAAACTCAACAACCATATTTAATGTCAGAGTTATGAATTCTGTATGGTGTTGATGTTACAAAGAAGCTTGAACATTCGAGAGAACTTGAGAGAAGAACTTGACGAATCAGCTGATTGAAACCTCACAGACTTAGAATTTGGGATAGGATTAGAACTTTGTACATTCTACGACCTAGTAAACTCCAGATTTCGAGGACAAAATCCTCTGATAAGGTGGGTAAAGATGTAGTATCTTGAATTTTCCCAGACATTCCACATAGGATATTGGAAAATAGTGATGTCATCACCATAGTACGGTTACAGAAGGTTCATTAGGATGACCTTAAGTAGGAATCCTTGGCTAGGATCCTTAGTTATCGTCTTAACGATGACACCGTTATTAGATTAAGAATAGTAGTCATCGCATCGATGACTTACGATTTATTTAGAATTTATAGATGGACTTATGTTTAGGCTATATGAGACCCCGTGCATATATACTTTATTTACTGGATTCACTATCACAAGTTCAACATGTACACCTAGACACTGGTATACTATAGGGCACACAACCCGAGATGTGGGTCCCACTACTACCATTTGGAAACCATGCATTCACTACCCTAAGACACACATACACAAACACACCCAAATTTTGGTGCATCCATCACACTTGATAAACGCCCTCCTCCATTTCCTCTAAAAATACACATTCCCTCACCAACATTACACTCTCAGCTAGTCCCTAATCTGTCCATTGCAAATTTTATAGGAGAAAAATCGAGAGAGAGCTTAAGAGCTCAACCAAACACACCACACACACCCGTTCATTCAACACACCCCCTCTATACCATCTCTGTCTCATCCTCATTAACACACACACACATGGACAGAAGAAGAAGAAGAAGAAGAAGAAGAAGACCGAAGGAGAAGATAGACACAGAGGAGAGAAAGAAAAAAGCTGATCGGAGAAGAAGAAGAGAAATTGAGACCCCCATTGAGGCAACCCAACCTCCCATTCATTCTTTGACTCCTTGCATGTCATCTAGATACCCTGAGGATCATATGCATGTATCCCAAACTGATCCTAAAGCTCTGGATGAGCTCCGACTAGCCATTGGAGCTCAAGTATGAGCTTGATTTTCCAACTATCACCAAAACACCTCTAAGTGGTACCTAGCTGACCGGAATGTTCCCCTTAGTACCCCCTTTAAGCAGTTTTTTAGTTTGGTGCATGTTTGGTTGGATATGCATGAGATTATTCTTAAGTTTGGCCAAAAGGATAACTAGTTGATTCGACCCCTAAACAAATAAACCCGGTGTTCAGCTCCTAGTATGTGATAGAGGGGAGAGAGACGAAGCTTTTGGCATTGATTTCATGAATTTCTATGGAGAAACGTGAGAGTTATGGCCTCTGGAAGATATTCAAGCGGTTTGCGACTCGCTGGTGGCGGCCTGTGTCGCCGGAGATGGTGGAGGTGAAGACGGGTCAACGGGTTATATCATATTTGATATGGGTCGGTAGAGTCAGGGTTGGGGAGGGTTAGTCTGTGCATATAAATGAATTATGGGTTGGGTTTTAAATAACCCGTGGGTTCATTTAATGAAACGGCGTCGTTTTGACGCCAGGTTGAGCTTGGGTTAGGTTCGGGTATTCGGGGCGGGCTCTATTGTGTCTGGTCTGGGTTTGGGTATTCGGTTAGGTTCAGTTTGTGAGTAAGTTTGGGTTTCGGGTTCGGGTTAGGTTCTACTCGAATGGGTTTTAAGTTGGGTTGGTGTGAGTGTGGAAGTGGATAGTCCGTATCTGATCGGGCCAAGTCTGGGTTGATCCAATGGGCCATCCGTTTGGGTCCCTCTGTGTGTATATATGGGTTACCCGTAGGGTTCAGGTCGGCTAGGGTTTGACCCGTCGAGATTATTATTATTATTAATATTAATATTAATAGTTATTAATAGATTTTAATTGGTTTTAATTATGGTAAATGATTTTAAAGGTATTATTAATCCTTTTAAGTATTGAAATATTATTAAATAAAGTTTCTAACATCATGAGTGTTTATATTATATTAAATACTATATATTTAATATCTATATAGTTATTATAAATAATAAATATTAGTTTTCTAAGGTATTTAAATTGTTATTAAATACCTATATGCATTTATAAATTCTGAAAAATTAGGGATATCTCCCCAAGTATATATTATACTGTATTATGATTTATAAAGGTATAATATTATAGTTTAGCATTTTTTTTAATAATTAATAAGGAGCTATTTTCGTAGTATATTAATTATTAAAAATACTAAACGAGCTCCGAAAATTATGAGAAAAATACAGGGAGTGTATTTTAATACCTAGTATTTATTAAAAATACTTCTAAGTACTGATATCTCAGAAGATATATTTATGTATTTAAATTCATTTTTGGGTATTTTCTGATATAGATTATCTTCAATAATTCATAATAAATAATAGGACTCCGAAAATTACGCGGTCAGTTCCTAGAGTCTTAGAATAATGTCTAGATCGTTTCCCTTAAGTTTTGTAACTTTTTGACTCGGTCAAAAATACGGCCTGTCTTTTAGGGCCCGCATTAGTGTGTAGAAGCCCTGCATTTACCTCATAAAATACGACGGACTCCGATTTGAATCTAGTCAATGGCGTAGGACTTAGAATGACATGTAGATCAACACCTTGAGGTCTATATCCTCATTTGGTAAAATTACAATTTTTCCGCAGTAGCTGCACTCACACTTTACTATCGTTTCTCCTGTTTTATGTTGTAAAACTTGACGATTAGCTATTTTCGAGGATCGGCGACGCGAGGTGAGTTCCTAACCTCACTCTAATCCTAATAAGATTAATATAAGATATCTAAAAGTTATCTGTATGATGTTTTGTATTAGTAATATGATGATTTATGATGCCACATGTATTCCAATAATTGTATGGCTATGTGAAGTATGTTATGGTAGTGGTATCGCATACGTGAGCATGTTAAAAGTTTTTATCTATATGTCTACTGATATTAAATCCATGTTATGTTATCCATGTTTGTATGTCATGTTTTTGTTGTATGATGTTAACTGCACGTTTTTTGATGAATGTTAATCAGAGCAGATAATGCATGCATGTTAATGATGGAAAGAAATGAAAGTTGATTTGCCTATAAGTATCGGTAGTGGACACACGTACATTTCATGACATGGGTTAGCATGCATTGTATGAGAGAAAGAAGTGTTTGATGAGAATGTGAATGAGATGAGATATGTGAATGTGAAAGAGATGTGAATATTGGATCCGATGGATCAATGGCTAACGAGCAAGGTGGATATGGACAATTAGGATTCCTAGCCCGCCTCTCTCCGTTGAAGACGTCCGGTGATGCGCATACATGGTTTAAAACATCCCATGTATCGTTGAAGACGTCCGGCTAGTGCTCTAATATACTTCTCAGCTGTGTAGACGACCGGTGAGAGTATACACAAGGTTAAAGATGTCCCATGTGCCAACTCCATTGTTTACAGATAGTGTGCACTATGCAGACGTCCGACCGCCTATCAAGGGAATAAGTTGATTGTAGGACCCACTATGTAGATGACCAGTGTGGCCTACCATACATACTGTGAAGAGAAAGAGATGAGATAGCGATTGTAAAAGCATGTTACCATCCTTGATGCACTGTGTGCGGTCAAGTGGATGAAAAAGAGAGAGTGAATGATGAGATTAAGTTGATGAGCAAAATGATTTGGCTTTGAAAAGTATTGGTTTTGAAAAGAAATGGTTTTGAAAAAGTTTTTGTTATGAAAAGTAAGTGTCTTTGAAAAGTGTTGTGAGTAAGTCGCATTGGTCATACATATGCACACACGAGGATAAAATAAAGGGAGTGTATTCTAAGATAATATGTTTACATTAGTTGTTGAGACCTTTGCTATGCCCGTGTGAGAATGCATCTTTTGATAAGAGACTAACCGTATCCTAAGATACAGAACAATAACATGCATTAAGCGATGTTTGTATATATTGATTATTGTGCGGTTAGATTCTCACTCATCTTTGTTCCAAAGCTAATGGCATGTTACGCCCTAGGCATTCCCATTTCTAGAGTGTTGAAGGTTTGGGTTAGATAGAGGAGTTCAAGATACAGTGCTTAGGAGCCATGAAGGATAGAGCTGTGCTGGAGCTTGGGAGATAGTTCTTATGTTTTATTTTAGGTTTATGTATTAAGTTTAGTATGGCCTCTAGTATTAAGATAGAAGTTATTATAATCGTTTCTATTTCCGCTGCTGAATTTATACTATGTTAAGTTAAGTTATGATCACGCTTTAGCATTTCCCTTATGATTCATTGTGCGGAGTTAGAAGGGCAGAACGGTCAATCAACCTGTCACGTGTCTATGGACCCATAAAGGAAAATGTTTATTTTCCCTATTTTTGGCTTACTCCGTGTCACGACCCATCCCACTACGCGTGGAAATAGGACACGTGGCACGCCACCAAGGCTCATCCAAACATCATCTAATAATACGCAGCGGAAAGAACTTCTTTAAAACAACCCTGGTAGTTTAAAACTTAGGAAACATTCCCATCTGAGTTGTAAAATCCATTGAAATCAGAGTTAGGAAGAATTTTGTTCAATTGAAAGTGTCCACAAGAATCCATTTCAAAATACAGAGGCTCAGTCGACTGCCCAGTCGGCTGTCCATTCGACTGTGTTCGGCAGAAACTAAAATCCTAAATCCTCAACAGAGGTCCAGTCGACTGCCCAGTCGACTGGGTTATCCAGAACCAAAATGTACCATTATCAAAAGGGCCCCAGTCGACTGATCTGGGAGACCCAGTCGACTGCTTTTCAATTTTTAGAAGCAGTGGCCAAAAATCTACAGTGTTCAGTCGACTGCTCAAAGGTTCAGTCGACTGCTTCTCCTACTATTCACTTACAGAGTCTCAACCACACGGGATCCAGTCGACTGACCCAGGGTCCAGTCGACTGCTCCCCTACTGGCAGCCCTGTGTTGAAATTACTAACAACTCATGCTTCTTAAATCCAACACCAATACCACCACAACTGATTTTAACATTTAAAACATAATCATAGGCTTCAATTACAACATCTAAAACTAAAGCTCTTATTACAACATATTACGAAAACCCAAATCCTTATTACAAGTTTAGGATTTAAAACAAAAGCATATACAAGTGTTTTTCCCCGGCGTTCCTCGGCCTTACTCCTCACGCTTCTTCTTGCCCTTTTTCTTTTCACCTGCAATGGAGGAAGTCTCCACTGCTCAGCTATATGCTGAGCGTACAATTCTAAACAAATGCATATGGGCAATTCATGTTTTAAACATCTAAATCACATAATTTAGTCTCCGGGGAGAGAGATACGCATTCACCCAGTATATCGGCAAGTCTTAAATCTTAAACCGCGATGCCAATGGTTAGCCAAGAATCACTCAACCATTGCATCCATCTGCTCTGGTTGGCCACTTCCCACACCAAGCAAGTAGTCGTCACTATTGTAAACTCTCAAACATCGAGAGGCGTGCACCGGCGTAAAATTATATCAAACTCCCCTTTGACCCACATAGACATTTAGCATACTCACATAATCATGTCACCGTGCTTTTCTATACGTACTCACTAAATTTAACGGGCCTAATTTAACACATAAGTTTGCCCGGATGACAAAACATACAAAACATCTAAAACATCCAAAATTGTCTATATTACATAGGTTCGGAATTCATACCTCGAGCTATAGCTCTCAAACTTCAGGAGAAGTACAAGAAGACCAAATAAACGTCAGATCTCCGATCTTAAACGATTCCTACAAGTATAGACATATTTTTCCCAGATTCTTAAAATTAACTTTTCAAAAAAGCTTTGCCAAACGTGGCCTAAGTAGTATCAAAACGTAGGTTTTACCTCCACGAGTTCAAATCTAGAATTTGGTTGAAAACTGACGGACGAACGGTTGCCGTTTGCCGTCGCAAAGCTAGTAGGAAACCAATCTCCTTTCTCTCTCCTCTCTCTCTCTAGATATTTTGAGTTTGTGGATAGAAATGAAATCTCATCTACCACTATTTATAGAAAAGCTTTCAAAGAATTGCGTTTACCACCCCACGAGTTCTCAAAACTTCTAATTAAATCCTGAAACATCGCACACATCCATTTTAGGCCTTTACGAGTGAAAATTAAAATTTTCAAAAGTTTTTTACTAAGTCTCATTTGGGTCCAAAATCACGTCCGAAAACTAAATTCAGTGAAATCTCTACACAACCTACCTTTTATATAACGTGTCACTCACGTTCTTACCACAGTATTCAAAAATGATCTAAGACCAGATCAAAACTACCAGAAATTATACTACACAGGTAAATTACTATTCATAAAATACCAGATATTTCAAATAACATTTAATCACGTAAATGTTATTTAATTCTTACGAATGCCTCAATGGATATCGAATCACCGTGTCCTCACTTGACACCCTTCGTTGACCATGGTCAACCAATTCCTCAATTATTAATCAACATTAATAATTCTCACAATTCAAATATGCATTTTAAAAATGAATGCATTTTCCAGGACGGGTGTGACAACTCTCCCCTCCAAAAAGGAAGTTTGTCCCCAAACTTATACCTCAAGAGTCGAAAAGGTGCGGATACTCGTTCCTCATTTCTTCCTCGTTCTCCCACGTAGCTTCCTCGACCGTATGACTATGCCACAATACTTTCACCATTGGAATTGTCTTCGTTCTCAACACTCGCTCTTTTCTGTCCAAGATCCTTACTGGATGCTCCACATAAGTCAAGTCTTCTTGTATTTGCAATGGTTTCGGTACGATGATCTTACTCATATCCGTCATACACCGTCTCAACATCGACACATGAAACACGTTGTGGACAAATGGTAACTCGGATGATAAGGCTAGTCGGTAAGCCACTGGTCCTACTTTCTCTAGGATCTCAAATGGTCCTACGAATCTTGGGTTAAGTTTTCCCCGCTTCCCAAATCGGACAATGCCTTTCGAAGGCGATACTCGTAAGTATACAAAGTCTCCTACTTCAAATGTCATCGGTCGTCGCTTAGAGTCCGCATAACTCTTATAACGACTCTGAGCCACCTTAAGTCGCTCCTGGATTAATTTCACTTTCTCAGTAATCAATTGTATTATCTCAGGTCCTATCAATCTTCTTTCCCCAACCTCGGTCCAACAAACCGGTGAACGACACTTACGTCCATACAAAGCTTCATACGGTGCCATCCCGATACTTGACTGAAAACCGTTGTTGTAAGCAAATTCGATTAATGGTAAGTGTTTCTCCCAATCACTCCCAAAATCTAGGACACACAATCTCAACATATCCTCTAAGGTCTGAATCTTCCGTTCTGACTGTCTGTCGGTCTGAGGATGAAATGCGGTACTGAAACTCAACTTCGTACCCATAGCTTCTTGCAAACTTCCCTAAAACCTTGATGTAAAACTACTATCACGATCCGATATAATCACTGCTGGGACCCCGTGTAGTCTTACAATCTCTTTCACATACAACTCTGCTAACTTGGACGGCTTAGTCATCTTAATTGGAAGAAAATGAGCTGATTTCGTCAATATGTCAACTTTAACCCAAATTTTGTCGTTCTTGTTAGGCGATCGTGGAAATCCAGATACAAAATCCATCGTAATCTCATCCCATTTCCACTCTGACACTGGTAATGGTTGTAGTAGTCCTGTAGGAACTTGTCTTTCTGCCTTCACTTGTTGACATTGTTTAATCCATAAGTATCATAGTAAGTATTTCGTGTGTGTATGAGATACGAATTACTATTCTTTGATACTTAAAGCTTGTCACAGTGGATGATAAGACTGGATATCTCATCAGGTATACACTGTAGCATCATTAACTACCATTGGATGGAGTGATAAATCTCAATCACTAGAGTGTGACTCTTGGTTAGTATGCTAGTGCTTATAGTGCATTGACGGACCTGAGTTTCCTATTGACGCTCAATGCTGTCAACAGTCAATAGGAACTCATAACTTGTATAAGGTATGTGTTCTCAATCTTGAGACGATTATGAACACAGACTGTGGATATGACTGCTTTGACTTACCAATCAGTGAGGTCTATAGAAGATCAACACCTGGGTATCTTGGGTATGTCATGTTCATAGGGTTGTGAACATATATTGTCAAGATAGAATCTACCCTCTGATTCAGAGTAAGCATTCCTTTGAGAATGTCACCAAGTCGATCACTGAGTACTGCAGTCTTGTTGATAAGAGTTATCAACATGTTTGGTAATCATGAGAGGTGAATGAGACTCAAGGATTATAAGAAGTAATCATGATTCAGGTTGACAGTAACTGTTTATCCGACTACCTAAATATGATTGCGAATGCTGATGGTAGAGGGACATTAGTACAACATACAAGTCTAGTTATCGCTTCGGATATGTTCTTTTGCGTTGGAGTTCAGTTATCGTTTTATAGTGGAGTAAACGTTAACTGATCAGTCGATTAATTTACTGATCAAAGAGTTTGTTCATGGGAGTTAATCAACTGATCTGAGCCAACAATAAAGAGCCTAGGAGGTCCCACTCTTAGCTCCGCTAGGATGCTTGGAAAGGAAAATGAGGATGTTGTCAAGACAGGTTCGATCGATCGAAGTTGTCTCGATCGATTGAAGTCTAGACAGGTTCGATCGATTGAAGATGGTTCGATCGATCGAATGTTCGATCGATCAAAGCCACTTCGATCGCTCGAGATCTAAGTCGGTTATGGGAATCTATAAATAGAGCAGCTGCGTTCTGAAAAAAGGTTGTTCGTCGTTTTGAACGTCAGAAGCTGCAGAAACTATTTTGGAGCCCCAAAACCTTCTGTATACTCTCCATTAGGGTTCCCACCAACCCTAGCCCTTCCTGCGAGCATCCATAGGAGTCATAAGAGTGAAGACCATCTAGTGGAGGCTGCTCGAAGTTGAAGATTTCAGAATTGGGTTCAAGACACTAAGGTATAAATTCTTGTCCCCTCTTGTGCGCATCTATGGAGTTGATGGGTAGTAGATCTGGGCTACCATTAAGTTTTATAACTTGATTTTTTCGGTGCGTGTTTAAAACTTTTAACTTAAACCGGTTTTTCCAACCATTGGTATCAGAGCCACGCTCGTTTGGATCTATAGATGCGTTTTTGGAACACTATATTGATTTGCATGTTGATTTTAGAACTGTTTTCGAAACGGCATTGTCACAGATCTATTTCTGCAGTATTATCGCAGCAGAGTACAAATCTGTGAATGCATGGGATGCAAGGCCGGTTCGATCGATCGAACATGTTTCGATCGATCGAACACCCTCTGTACTCGAGCGATCGAACAGGTTTCGAGCGATCGAACATTGATATGTTCGATCGATCGAATGACTGTGGATACCGGGCTTCGGACCACTTCTCTCTGGTTGAGATTACTTTGAAATTGATTTGAATCAAGGAAAGAAAACGAAAGGTCTGTTGAAAACAGATACAGAGTCGCCACTTGGTCTTTAAGGAACCAAGAAACCTAATTTTGACTCACCCAAGCGGATAAGGGCACCGGCCCTTCATAACCAAAGAACTTGGTTCGGGGTTTTGGTACGAGAGAGGAAGGAGCCTTTGTCGCGACTAAAACACCCTCTACTCGCCCCGTCTTTCGACGGGCCTCAATTAGCATCCAAATAATCATCTTATACTAGGTTTGGTTCGGCAATTAATACTATGATAGTATATTACATCACATAAGAATCTTGAAATTGAAAATCAAAAGATAAGATATCATTCATAAAATCTAAGTCAAATATCATACAATGTAAAGTGAAAATCACACAAATAAACCTAGGAAAAATCGTCTAATCATATATCAATTAATCAAGTTTTCCTAATCTAAAGGGGACATAAATTGTTCTTGAAGCAAATAATTAAAGAAATCAAAATATGCTTAGCAAACTAGAATGATGCATGTTATTTTTTTCAGAAAAGAAGATCTCTCAATCCCCGGGACGGATGAGAAAGGATGATTAGATCGAGGGGAAGCATGAACGTGTGATCAAGTTCATTCCTTATAATCTTCTTGGATTAAGAGTTACAAAAACCCCAAATCTTGCATGAATGTATTGTATGAACCTAAAAATGTGCAAAGGTTGTAGTGTGTTTTGTGTTCATGGATTTCTAAAATGACTTAGAAGTCTAAAATGTGCATGAATGAATGGATTAAATCAACATGGGATATATACAAATGTTGTATGAACTACTTCCTAAGATGTGAGCTAATTTGGAATGCATATGAGCATCAAATCAAAGAATAAAAGTTGAAATGTGCTTGCTGTGAATAGTGGACAGACTGCATATGGCACTTTGCAACATTATAATGGGAGGTCAAACGTGCCTAGAAAAATGTGAGAAAAATCTGAGATCATTCTTATTGTGTCTAGAAAATAACCCAAAAAGCCAAACATCAATAGCTATCACAGATTAAAAGAAAAAAATCAGAATGTACACATGACTCAGAAACAAAAGCTGCACTGTTGACTGATTTTGTATGATTTTTCATAAATCAAAGAAAATGTTTATGATGACCCATTATATACCAAAAGTTTCCTAAGACACCCAAGTTTTATAAAAAAAATAGAGAAGGTATATGTACAGTGATGAAAATGTCCAGAATAAGTGCAAGAAGTTGGGTGAACATTCTGTGAGAACAGAGGCAGATTATGAATGTGAACTTCTCACATCCAAAACAAATACTCTCATATTTCTATAATTGATGGGAAAAATTAGGGACAAACTATGATGTATTAGGAAGGTTTTACAAGTGGTTTCATCATCATAACTTGAGTATTTAATTCAAAACAAATCTCTGAATCTGAACAGCTCACTGTTTTGGGTCATTGTTTTAGAGATATTGAAGAAAACAAAGTTTTATTTCTTGAAATCAAATGAGAGGGATTGAGAGGGGGTTTTGAAATAGATGTTTTGAAAACATATTTCCAACACTCAATAAGGATTATGACCACTTAGAATACTAACACCAAACTCATCATTAAGAATCTCCAAGATTGTTGGAGAGATTTATTTTATTTTTGGGCATAACTTCAATACATTCCAAGAATGCCTTGGAAGTATTGAGGTTATGATCATCATCTATCAAACATGTTTTTGAGGTCAAGAGCTACTATCCATAAGGATTCACTCACCCCAAACTTCATGTCATCACTTAGATGATGATGAACTAGTAAGTAAATAAAGAAAATAAAAAGAAATGAGATGAGGAGAGATGAACATATATATAATCAAGCAAGTAGATGATAATCAATAGATGATATTCATGAAGCATGAGACTTGTAGATTGGTGTATCACTCATATGTAATGACACTAGACATGGAAGAAGCTTCCACACTCTTGAATGCTCACTAAAATGGTGGTTGGGAGTATTGAATGTTGAAATAAATGGAAGTAATGAAGTAAAAACAAAGTTAGAAACTCACTTTTGTTTTGAAAAATCAAAGAAGAAAGCTTCTTTTCTCTCCACTCTAACCTTATCTCTACACTTTCTCTCCCAAACTTTCTCTAAACTTGCATTTGACTCCCCCAAAATGAGGAGTAATGGGGTGTTTATATAGGCCAACTTGGGGTGGTTTTGGGGTTTTAAAAGTGTTCCCATTGGCTCCAAACATCTGAAATCATAAAACTATGTCGTTTTGGCTTTTAATTAATCAAAATGGGACCACAAAAATAATTACAAAAACTCACTGTTCTGGGGGAGAGTGCCGCGGCGGCACTGGGCCACTGCCGCGGCGGCAGTGGGCCAGTGCCGCGGCGGCACTGCTCCTCCCTTCGTCTGGATAATGCTGTTTAGGCCCCCTGATGTTCCGGTATTCGCGAAAAGGCCCTATTTTGTCCGAAATTCACAGAAAATGCGTATGAACTCCAAATTGAGGTTGTGATATACCGTTGGAAAGGTAATGGAGTCTACTTTACATAAAAAATAGTTCGGGGATAGGTCACTTTGAAAAGTTTTGCGGTATTCGCGATAAAAGCCGATTTGATCGCCTTTTTTTGCCTTTGGAAATTCATAATAAATTCGTTTTAAATCCAGAAATTATGTGCGATATACCGTTGGAAAGCTATTGACCTCTAGTATCCATGAAAAATATTTGAAAATTGTTTCGGCACCCCGATTCCAAAGTCAAATTCTGGTCAAACTGGTCAAACCTGGGATTCCCGAGAAGTTCTAGAAACCTCCGGGAGTTCCCGGGAGCTGGTGTTTTCGCTCGATTTTCTTTTTGGAACTTGTTTTAACACTTTTCCCGTGATTTAAAATGATTTTGGTGAATTCGGACGATTTCGGTCAAACTTGGTCAAACCCGGTCAAACCTTGGTCAAACCTGGTCAAACCTTGGTCAAACCGGTCAACGGGGACTTTCGGGGAACTTCCGGGACTTCCGGGGGTCTCTGGGAGCTGATGATTTCTTCCGGTTTTATTTAAAAACTCATTTTATCACTTTTTCTTACGACGTAGTATGTTTTCAGAACTTTGGGACCAAATCTGGGAATTTTCGGACTTTCAAGGGCATTTTGGTCATTCTGAGCATTCTGAGAGATAGAGCTGACTTCCGAGAGTCCTTTTGAATCTTTTACGATCATTGTGATCCAACAAGCTATGGGTCTCCTAAATCTGATAGCCAACAAAATGGAGTGTCTACAGTTTGCCCCTCTTTGGCAGGAACTTGCGAGGCAACGCATGTCGCAAGCGAGTGCCAAAGTTTTGAAGAGACAGGACTTTTTGGAGGCTATAGATTTAGGATAAAAAGCGTTGCAAAAGATGCAATGATGCTGAGGCTAGTGCTGGTCGTGCTCTGTGTGAGCTGCCTACGTATCCCAAGGGGAATCAGACCAGGACGTAGTTCAGGGCACAAAAAAAAAACAAATCACATATGCACAACAAGACATGCGGATGCTATGCTATGAGGATGATATGCAATGCATGGATGTGATATGAATTATGTCATGAGTCCTATCATGCCTAGTGTTGTGAACCTAGCATGAATTGGTGCTATGGGGTGTACCACTCTGAGTGGACTTGTGTCGTGCCTGTATTGTGTTCTAAAATGCTTGTGGTCCTAGTACATGTGTTCAGTGTATTTGCCACTCTCAGTGGGCTTGGTGATCTATGCTTCGCTACGACTAATAGACTTGTGAGGGAGCTCGACCTGGAGGTCTTACTCAAGGAAGAGCGTGGTGCTCAAAGGAACGCTGTGGTGCTCAAAAGAACGCTTATGGTGTGTTTGCCACTCCTAGTGGGCTTTGTGATTTGTATGTGCTGCGACCGATGGGCTATGTGTCATATTATGGCCAATTTGTTGTGTTGGGCGAAGTGACTCTCTAGACTCGTGCTCCCCTTAATCGTGATACTATGGACCCGGTGACTCTCAAAGTCTCAACAGTGCTTCTCAAATTTCAATGAAGATCCTCGATTCTTGACAGCGCTTATGTTGTTCCTCAAATCTTCGATGGTGCTTTCTCAAGGCTTCTTGATTGTCAACGGTGTTCTTCAAATCTTAACGATGCTTCTCGACTTTTCCATGATGCTTCTCAACAAATCTGATGTTCCTCAACCCATCCGATATTCCTCAACTCTTCAACGACGCTTCTCAACAAATCTGATGTTCCTCAACTCATCCGATATTCCTCATCTCTTCAATGACGCTTCTCAACAAATCTGATGTTTCTCAACTCATCCGATATTCCTCAACTCTTCAACGACGCTTCTCAACAAATCTGATGTTCCTCAACCCATCCGATATTCCTCAACTCTTCAACGACGCTTCTCAACAAATCTGATGTTCCTCAACGACGCTTCTCAACAAATCTGATGTTCCTCAACACATCCAATGTTCTCTTCAACTCTTCAACGACGCTTCTCAACAAATCTGATGTTCCTCGACGACGCTTCTCAACAAATCTGGTGTTCCTCAACACATCCGATGTTCTCTTCAACTTTTCAACGACGCTTCTCAACAAATCTGATGTTCCTCAACTCATCCGATATTCCTCAATTCTTCAACGACGCTTCTCAACAAATCTGATGTTCCTCAATACATCCGATGTTCTCTTCAACTCTTCAACGACGCTTGGACTTTGGGCACTAAAACACATCTTATCAACACTCCTCATCAACACATCTAGACTTTGGGCCCTAAAACACCTCAACAACACGTCTCATCGACACACCTTATCAGCAATAGTTTCTCGGTGTTGGCGATATTTCCTCCGATCGGCCGCCTTGAGAAACAACTGTCGGTTTGTAGTTTGCAACCACTTACGAGTTTATGCCACTCGTACCTAGGACATTCTCATGTTGTGACCTTGACTGGTGTAGTAATAATGTTTGGCACTTCTGCTTATATCCAAAGTTTATTTTTTTTATTTTTATAATTAGGAATCACCTTTAACCCACACATTTGAGACCATCAGGACAAATGGACTTAACAGGAATGACAAGGAAAGTTGGGTTAGTTTGTATGAAACCTTGGTCTCTGACACACTTGTGATCAGATTATTACTGACTCAAATAAAGAAGGATTGACTTGGACATGAAATTCTCAAATTGCCACGATCCAAAGTGCCTTTACCATGAATGATGTACCGCTCATCTTTTATGTTCACTCCTCATCTTGATATGTCAGCACTTTGCTAATAAATCTGGTTTTTTTTTTTTTTTTTTTTTTTTTTTTTTTTAAATCTCTCCCTACTGATCTAATCAATTTCTTTGCTTCTCCCAAGATGTGCTTTGAATTAGTGTCTTAGCTTATAGAATAAAAGATGCTCCATTTTCATCTGTCCAAGACAATGTTTGTGACTTGAAGGCTTACCGTTGGTGTATAGGGATCGGGTGGCAAACGAAGTTTGCCCCTAGTTTGAAGGGCATGAAGTGGGATTGGTAGGCAAACGAGGTAAAAGACCGAAGTTTGCCCCTAGTTTGGAGGAAGGTTCATTGGAGGTTTTGGGCAAACGAGGTAGGTGACCGAAGTTTGCCCCTTGTGTGAAGGGTAGATAGTAAAAGTCAGGCAAACGAGGCGGGTAGCCGAAGTTTGCCCCTAGTGTGGAAGGTGATTTTCTGGTTTGAGGCATGGACCGTGACTTTAATCTCTCAAATGCTCATAATTTTTTGCCTAGGCACCAGTGAGGTAACCTAGCGAGCTCTTTTCTCTCTTTTGTTATTGCTCACCTTAGATTTAGCTCTAACTTTTGCCTAGGCGTCCTTTCGGATTTTCGACCTAGCGAGCCATCCTTCTTTTCTTTTTGAAAGTCTGCCTACGTACCCCCAAGTGGGGATCAGGTCCAACGTAGTTCGGGCCATGGTTGAAAAGAAAGCGGGTTGATTTTTAGGTAGGTGGGGTGACCGAACCGTTGTGGTTGCCTACGTATCCCCGAGCGGGAATCAGGTCGAGCGTAGTTCAAGGCAAGGCTTGAAATAAGGGGTTTGAGGTATGAGGGTTTTTCAAACCAATCGTCAAAGAAGTTCAGACTTGAGCCACTTGTGGTAGTCTTAGAATAAAAGGATTCAGTTTCAATTTCCCTTTCTTTTCTTTTTTTCTTTTTCTTTTTGTTTTGAGGATTGATCCTTTTCACTTTCGCCTAGCCAGTCAATTTTTCTTTTTAATGTAGTCGATTCTTGTGAGATCTTTCAATCGCAATCTCAGAATTCCAGAATGTGCATGTCAGCTCTTGGAATTTATTTGTGGTCATTCCGTGCCTTTTGAAATGTGATCTAGGCATGTTCTTATGATGTACCTTAAAGCATATAATTTTCTCATTTATTTCATCAAAATTTTCTTCAACCTTTTGACTGGCTAGGGTCAGATTTTGGAAATCAACACCTTTTTAGCTCTCACTTTTGCCTAGGTGCCCTTTTCGGGTTTTCAACCTAGCGAGCTCTTTTTTTTTTTTTTTTTTTTGAAAGGGGGAAGAAACTCATTGAAATGTTTGGCTACCAACAATGACTAAGTTTGCATTGGACAGGTTTGTATGGCTCTCAAGGCTTTAAAATGGTAGAAAAAGGTGTTGGGCAAGCCCCAAATCAGTCTCAAGTGTCTTTTCGAGATTTGAGCAAAAGCATCTTTAAATTCTTAAAGTAAGACTATTCAATTCTCAGCTCTTCTTTGGGGTCAGCGTGAAATCGACTTTGGCCTGTTTGGGATTCTCTCTTTTTTTTTTTTTTTTTTTTTTTTGATGCAAAAATTTATTAGCAGAGTAATGTCCATGGTAATTTAAAAAGTGACATTTTTTAGTTCAGCGATTCATGCACTTATGAATATACACATCAGATTAGGCAAAATGAGACTTCATTCCATTAGAAGAGAACGATTACATTACTCGATACAGACTCACAACGACTCGATGATAGACAGACTCAACCACAAGATCAAACTTGAAATAGACTCAAAACATAGAGCAGACTCGACTTGGTCTCAAATGGAGTGTCTTTGTGACCCATTTATTATCATTGTTTTTTTTTTTTAAGCAGAAGTTCCAAACACTATCGCTCCACTGCACGGATTCAACATTCATGGGTGTCAATAAAAGGGACCATTTGAAAGGATAGGCCATGGGCTTAGGTGAGATGGGGTTGAATGGGTGGTGGCTCGATGATTCCTCGATCAATGAGGTCTTGGATATCATGGCGGAGACGTATGCACCGGTCGGTGTCATGGCCTGGGCCTTGGTGGTAGGCACATCGTTTGGACACGTCACAGTTAGGTGGTGGGGGATCGGCACGAGGCTGAAGGAGTTGGAGGTGTCCCTTTCTTAGCAGGCGGCCTAAGGCTACAGAGGGAGAGATATCTAGCTTGGCAAATTCACGGGGTACCCTATTTTGGTAAGGGCGGCTAGGCGAGCTGGTTTGGTTTGTGAGCTGGTATGATTGGGGAGAATAGGCCATGGGTTGGTTACTAAGGGCGTTGACATCCGAAGAGTTTCGGGAGTAGTCGGGCCTCTTGGACTGGCTTTGTGATCCTTCATTCTTTATTTTCCCTTCCCTGATTGCATCCTCAATTCTAGTCCCAATCTCAAACAGTTCTTCGAATGTTGAGATGGACTGGTAGAATAGTTTCTCATGGTACAGAGGCTGTAGATTCTTGATCAACATCCGGACTTGTTCCTTTTCGACTGGTCGGTGGGTCATTTGGGCCACTTTGTTCCTCCATCTGCTCAAGAATGCAGCGAAGGACTCATTGAAGTTCTGTCGGGTAGTCTCCAGATCCCGAATGGTGACATCGAGCTCTTGGTTGTAGGAGTAATGATCAACGAAGACCTGGACTATATCTTCCCAAGTCCGTGTCTTAGAAACCTCCAAGGTCAGAAACCAAGATAGAGCGGCCTTGGCGAGGGTTTGAGGGAACAACATTGCGATGTGCTCATGGGTGCAGCCCATTGATTGGAAAACACTCATGCAGAACTTTACGTGACTCTTCGGATTCCCAGTTCCATCAAAACGATCAATTTCAGGCATCTTGAAGTTCTCGGGTAGCTTCACCTTGTTGGGCTCGAACAATCCTTCCAGATCTAACATGTAATCATCGACCCCCTTACTCTTCCTTAGTATGTTCTCGAGCTTGTCGACCTTATCCATTTTCTCTTGGAGCTTTTTCTCATATGCAGGCGGCGGGACCCCTTGAAACCATACTTCTTCTCCGTCGTTCTCATGTAGGGGTGGTTCAAACCCAGGTGGAGGCTGCGGCCGCTGCTGCTTCAATTCCTCCATGAAGGATAAAACTTGGGCCAATCGTTCAGACTGTTGGTTGATCATTTCTGTCATTCTTGCTTCCAAACCTTCTGGATCCATAAAGCTGACTTTCGGCTGAGTGATTCTGACAAGGTGACTCCTTAATCCTCTGACTCACAAACGCAGATCTTGGGTGCTCAAAACTTGTATTTACATATAGGTGTGAAAAGACTGTGTTAGACTTTTAACAGTGATGATTGAGATGACAACTATAGTGATGTTAACAGACGTGGACTGACTCGTGTACAGCCTGACTGAAACAGTGCGTGCAGACCGATAGGAATGGTGTATGCATATGGGACAAGCATGCGGATGCAAGCCCTAATCTATATGATGCCCCTACTTCTAACAGATAGCAGTCAAACAAATAAGGTCCTAGCCATACAGAGTGTGCTAACCTTACTTTCCAGTATGATCACCAAGGGATAACAGGGATTTCCGGGATACTTCGGGAGTTTTGGATAGAGTTTCTGGGAGAAACATGGATTTGGAAGATTCAGAGAAATTTCTAGAAGTCATTTGAGTTTCTAGGAGAAATAAGGATTTCTGGTTGATTTGGACTGAGCTTCTAGGAGAAACTGGTATTTTGGGCATTTATGAGATATATGGATAGAGTTTCTAGGAGACACGAGTATATCCGGGCATTTCTAGGTGATTTGGGCAGAGCTGCTGGAATTTTTGGAGAATCTGGGAGGTTTGGGCAGAGCTCCTGAGAAAACAGGTACTTTGGGTATTTCTAGGAAATTTGGATAGAGTTTCTGGGAGAAACTGGTATATCTGGGAAATCAGAGTTTCTGGGAAAAACGGGTATATCTGAGAAATCAGGGAGATTTAGACAAGGTTTCTTGGAAAAACGGGTTAGCATGGTTATATCTGGGATATCTGGACAGAGTTTCTGGGGGAAACAGGTTATGATGATAATCATACTGTCTAGCTAGTTTTCATACTCCTATGTCCTAGGACCAACAAACAAGGTTTGCGGTGTATATCTTTGTGAACATGGAGCAGACATCCTTGTCATGGTGCCTAGGCAAGTCAACTCAATGTGATCACATGTGAGTGATTGCCTTGGGAATCATAAGAAAGAGGTTCTGTTCTATGCCACATAAGCGTCTACGCCGCGCAGGTAATCCCGCTAGGGCATACAGCAGTTATATCACATTGTCCTATCTGAAAAGATAAATGAACAGTCCTATGAAAGGTGCTACAGGAATCTATATGCAAAGGCAGGGTTTAGTCAAAGAGGGTCCGTTGACGAGAGTTCCAATATACCGTCAGGGAGACAGTACGGAGGTTTTTACTCTTTTTGATATACCTGGGAAGGTACAGTATCAACGGTGACTTGTGCCCTGGCACAGCAAGACCTGAACAATGTCAGCGCCGCGTTTCAGACACAGTCGGAGGGGGAAATGCAGAAGTGCAATGCGGTGAACCAAACACAGTAAAAAGATGATTTTAAGGATGCTTCTTATGAGTCAAACCTCTGTATTATTTTGTTTTAAAATAAAAATCCCCAGCAGAGTCGCCAGATTGTGGATACCGGGCTTCGGACCACTTCTCTCTGGTTGAGATTGCTTTGAAATTGATTTGAATCAAGGAAAGAAAACGAAAGGTCTGTTGAAAACAGATACAGAGTCGCCACTTGGTCTTTAAGGAACCAAGAAACCTAATTTTGACTCACCCAAGCGGATAAGGGCACCGGCCCTTCATAACCAAAGAACTTGGTTCGGGGTTTTGGTACGAGAGAGGAAGGAGCCTTTGTCGCGACTAAAACACCCTCTACTCGCCCCGTCTTTCGACGGGCCTCAATTAGCATCCAAATAATCATCTTATACTAGGTTTGGTTCGGCAATTAATACTATGATAGTATATTACATCACATAAGAATCTTGAAATTGAAAATCAAAAGATAAGATATCATTCATAAAATCTAAGTCAAATATCATACAATGTAAAGTGAAAATCACACAAATAAACCTAGGAAAAATCGTCTAATCATATATCAATTAATCAAGTTTTCCTAATCTAAAGGGGACATAAATTGTTCTTGAAGCAAATAATTAAAGAAATCAAAATATGCTTAGCAAACTAGAATGATGCATGTTATTTTTTTCAGAAAAGAAGATCTCTCAATCCCCGGGACGGATGAGAAAGGATGATTAGATCGAGGGGAAGCATGAACGTGTGATCAAGTTCATTCCTTATAATCTTCTTGGATTAAGAGTTACAAAAACCCCAAATCTTGCATGAATGTATTGTATGAACCTAAAAATGTGCAAAGGTTGTAGTGTGTTTTGTGTTCATGGATTTCTAAAATGACTTAGAAGTCTAAAATGTGCATGAATGAATGGATTAAATCAACATGGGATATATACAAATGTTGTATGAACTACTTCCTAAGATGTGAGCTAATTTGGAATGCATATGAGCATCAAATCAAAGAATAAAAGTTGAAATGTGCTTGCTGTGAATAGTGGACAGACTGCATATGGCACTTTGCAACATTATAATGGGAGGTCAAACGTGCCTAGAAAAATGTGAGAAAAATCTGAGATCATTCTTATTGTGTCTAGAAAATAACCCAAAAAGCCAAACATCAATAGCTATCACAGATTAAAAGAAAAAAATCAGAATGTACACATGACTCAGAAACAAAAGCTGCACTGTTGACTGATTTTGTATGATTTTTCATAAATCAAAGAAAATGTTTATGATGACCCATTATATACCAAAGGTTTCCTAAGACACCCAAGTTTTATAAAAAAAATAGAGAAGGTATATGTACAGTGATGAAAATGTCCAGAATAAGTGCAAGAAGTTGGGTGAACATTCTGTGAGAACAGAGGCAGATTATGAATGTGAACTTCTCACATCCAAAACAAATACTCTCATATTTCTATAATTGATGGGAAAAATTAGGGACAAACTATGATGTATTAGGAATGTTTTCCAAGTGGTTTCATCATCATAACTTGAGTATTTAATTCAAAACAAATCTCTGAATCTGAACAGCTCACTGTTTTGGGTCATTGTTTTAGAGATATTGAAGAAAACAAAGTTTTATTTCTTGAAATCAAATGAGAGGGATTGAGAGGGGGTTTTGAAATAGATGTTTTGAAAACATATTTCCAACATTCAATAAGGATTATGACCACTTAGAATACTAACACCAAACTCATCATTAAGAATCTCCAAGATTGTTGGAGAGATTTATTTTATTTTTGGGCATAACTTCAATACATTCCAAGAATGCCTTGGAAGTATTGAGGTTATGATCATCATCTATCAAACATGTTTTTGAGGTCAAGAGCTACTATCCATAAGGATTCACTCACCCCAAACTTCATGTCATCACTTAGATGATGATGAACTAGTAAGTAAATAAAGAAAATAAAAAGAAATGAGATGAGGAGAGATGAACATATATATAATCAAGCAAGTAGATGATAATCAATAGATGATATTCATGAAGCATGAGACTTGTAGATTGGTGTATCACTCATATGTAATGACACTAGACATGGAAGAAGCTTCCACACTCTTGAATGCTCACTAAAATGGTGGTTGGGAGTATTGAATGTTGAAATAAATGGAAGTAATGAAGTAAAAACAAAGTTAGAAACTCACTTTTGTTTTGAAAAATCAAAGAAGAAAGCTTCTTTTCTCTCCACTCTAACCTTATCTCTACACTTTCTCTCCCAAACTTTCTCTAAACTTGCATTTGACTCCCCCAAAATGAGGAGTAATGGGGTGTTTATATAGGCCAACTTGGGGTGGTTTTGGGGTTTTAAAAGTGTTCCCATTGGCTCCAAACATCTGAAATCATAAAACTATGTCGTTTTGGCTTTTAATTAATCAAAATGGGACCACAAAAATAATTACAAAAACTCACTGTTCTGGGGGAGAGTGCCGCGGCGGCACTGGGCCACTGCCGCGGCGGCAGTGGGCCAGTGCCGCGGCGGCACTGCTCCTCCCTTCGTCTGGATAATGCTGTTTAGGCCCCCTGATGTTCCGGTATTCGCGAAAAGGCCCTATTTCGTCCGAAATTCACAGAAAATGCGTATGAACTCCAAATTGAGGTTGTGATATACCGTTGGAAAGGTAATGGAGTCTACTTTACATAACAAATAGTTCGGGGATAGGTCACTTTGAAAAGTTTTGCGGTATTCGCGATAAAAGCCGATTTGATCGCCTTTTTTTGCCTTTGGAAATTCATAATAAATTCGTTTTAAATCCAGAAATTATGTGCGATATACCGTTGGAAAGCTATTGACCTCTAGTATCCATGAAAAATATTTGAAAATTGTTTCGGCACCCCGGTTCCAAAGTCAAATTCTGGTCAAACTGGTCAAACCTGGGATTCCCGGGAAGTTCTAGAAACCTCCGGGAGTTCCCGGGAGCTGGTGTTTTCGCTCGATTTTCTTTTTGGAACTTGTTTTAACACTTTTCCCGTGATTTAAAATGATTTTGGTGAATTCGGACGATTTCGGTCAAACTTGGTCAAACCCGGTCAAACCTTGGTCAAACCTGGTCAAACCGGTCAACGGGGACTTTCGGGGAACTTCTGGGACTTCCGGGGGTCTCTGGGAGCTGACGATTTCTTCCGGTTTTATTTAAAAACTCATTTTATCACTTTTTCTTACGACGTAGTATGTTTTCAGAACTTTGGGACCAAATCTGGGAATTTTCGGACTTTCAAGGGCATTTTGGTCATTCTGAGCATTCTGAGAGATAGAGCTGACTTCCGAGAGTCCTTTTGAATCTTTTACGATCATTGTGATCCAACAAGCTATGGGTCTCCTAAATCTGATAGCCGACAAAATGGGGTGTCTACAATGACATTCGATCGATCGAGACAGATTTTTTGGCAGGTTCTCTGTTTCACAGTTTTAAAGTGTTTTGAAATGAAAAGCTTTAATTTTAAAGTATTCTGTTATTTTTTAAAATCATTCTGTGAAATAGAAAGTTCAAGCGATTGAACAGAGTTCAATCGATCGAAGGTTCGAGCGATCGAACGGTCTTCGATCGATCGAACTGTGACAGAGAAGTAAGATGTTGTTTTAAGTTCTAATTCAGTATGTAAAGAGTTTACATACTGTGTGAATCAATTAAGTATTCCAATAGTTACATATATTTGTTATGTATGTGTGGATGCGTGTACGACTAACCCTTTTGCAGCTAGTTTAGTCACTATCTCCCATGGCACCAAGACTTTTAAATTTTGTATTTAAACTGCTCGAGATTGGTGCATGTTGTAATTTAAGTTTGGTTTGGTTTTAAGGCATATGTAAAGGGCGCTGCGACTTCAATCCTACGAAAAGGAAAGTCGCACCGGTTTCCCTAGCCTTTTATTTTGTTGTTGCTATTTCTATTTCTAGATAAATTGTAAGCTTCGAAAGAAGCATAGGACAAATGTAATAGAATTAGAAAATCCATGAAGATGGAGCAAGGAGCCATTGTCCATGAAGATGGAGCTGGAGGCGATCAAACCGAAAAGGAGGTTCTATGGAGATAGAGCCATGGGAGATAGAGGCATCGTTTGGATGTCTTTATTTTCTATTTTAGTTTTTGTTTTATGTGCTTGGTTGTGATTGGCATTTAATTATATTGTTACTACTTGCATGCACGTAAAATAAGTTTTCTAAAATAAAATTCAAAAACCATTTCAACACATTAGTAAACATTGGATGTTTATGGGTAATGTGTGGAAATATTTTTTCAAAAGCAAAATCCTTATTTACTAAATCTAGTGGGAGAGGGTCTTATTAATAAACACCCACGATCTTCCATTAACGGTTCACTGTAAGATGAGTGGTGCATTCTGTGTCACCTCGCCAGGGGTGATCAATCCATACGGAGGGTGCATTACTCATTGGTTATTAGATATGAACTTCCTTTGATAGGATCAATCAGACGTGTTAGAGGGTGACCACCACACGGAGGCGCTACTTGAGACGGTTGTGATTGGATCCTAGTTAATGGTACACACTAGCTAAGCTATGGATAAGGGATCCTACACGGGGCATTATTCAGAAACTTAGAGATCAAAAAGGTTCGGGAGTCATAGCTTGTTTTGCAAGAGTTGCATAGCAGACAAGTCTTGATTAATCGAAAAATCAAAAATTGACCACCACACGGAGACTTTATTCTTTTGTTTCGATATTCCGGCGACTTTGTTTTAAAATAAGAGTTTCAAGGATTCTTTTATTTCAAAATGTCAAATTCTGATATCCATATTTATTTTGTCTTTTGATTTTTACAGTAAATCATAATGTCTGGATCTGCATTTAGTCCACTTGCCACCATACTCACTCAAAACAAGTTAACTAGAAACAACTACACTGAATGGAAACGTAACCTTGACATCGTGTTAACTGCGGAGGATCACATATATGTCCTCACCACCCCAAGCCCTGAAGAACCCGCGGCAAATGCTTTGGCAGCTGCCAGACGCGAGTTCGACAAATGGAAGAAGTCGAATGGAATGGCTCGTTGCTATATTCTGGCCTCAATGGCTGGTGTGTTGCAACACCAATTCCAATCGAATGATTCTGCCAGTGACATTATCACATCCCTAAAAAAGATGTTTGGGGAGCATGGCAGGCCTGCCAGGCAGGTAGCCATGCAAAAGATAATGAGTGCAAAGATGTCGGAAGGGACTCCAGTCAAGGAACATGTTTTAAAGATGATTGGTTATTTAAACGAGCTGGAGACCCTAGGTGCCAACATCGATGCACATACCCAAGTTGATATGATCTTTAATTCGCTGTCGCCTTCATTCGCTCAATTTAAACTTAACTATAATATGAATCAAATGAATTTTTCAATGAGCAAATTGATGATTTCTCTTTTGGCAGCGGAAGGGGTGATCAAACCTGGGGTCAACGTTTTGAACGTTGAGAAAAGCGCTTCCTCTTCCCGATCTGTGCCGAAAGGAAAAAAAGGGAAGAAGAAAGCTAGCACTGGTGGTTCAAGTGTTGGACCAATCCCTAAGATTGCAAAATCTAAGGGAAAAGGTAAGGGCAAAGGGAAGGTGGGTGGCCAAGGCAAAGGAAAATGTTTCCAATGCGGTGAGAAGGGCCACTGGAAGAGGAACTGTCCAGAATTCTTAGCTACAAGAGTTCAAGGTATGATTGAATCACATGTGATTGAAGTAAGTTTTATAACGGATACTTCAAACACTTGGTGCATTGATTCTGGTGCGACTAACCATATCTGTAATTCATTGCAGGGGTTCAGATCAACCAGGAGGTGCAGTGATGGGGAAATTGTACTTACTCTAGGTTCTAGTGCAACCGTTTCTGCGTTTGCTATAGGAGTCGTAGTTTTAGAATTTCTAGACAATAAAATTTTGATTTTATCAGATGTACTTTACGTCCCTTCAATGAGACGTAATTTAATTTCAGTTTCTAATTTATCGAATCATGGTTATTCTTTTCATTTTGGAACTGAAGTTGTGATTAAAAGAAATAGTTCTTTTATATGTTCTGGTGTTAAATCAAATGGTTTGTATGTGATTACTCCCAATATTTCTAAAGACTCTTACATGGAACTTAATAACTCAGTGGTCACTGTACCATCTAAAAGAAAGAGACCTTCCACTAATCCAACAAGGCTTTGGCATATGAGGCTTGGCCATATCAATCTAAATAGGATTGGCAGACTAGTCAAAGAAGGGATCTTAGGCGATTTGGTTCTAGAACCAATGAAAGTCTGCGAGTCTTGTTTAGAGGGTAAGATGACCAAAAGGCCCTTTCCTACAAAGGGAAATAGAACCGATGCATTGTTGGAATTAGTTCATACTGATGTGTGTGGACCAATAAATATTAGAGCAAGGGGTGGTTATGAGTATTTCATAACATTTACTGATGACCACTCTAAGTATGGATATGTGTACCTAATGCAGCACAAGTCTGAAGCCTTTGAAAAGTTCAAAGAGTTTAGGGCTGAAGTGGAGAAGCAATTGGGCTCACATATCAAGGCCATTCGATCTGATCGAGGTGGCGAGTACCTCTCTAATGAGTTTATTGATCACCTCGTACAGAATGGGATTCTGTCACAGTTGACTGCACCTGGTACGCCTCAGCAGAACGGTGTAGCGGAGAGAAGGAATCAGACTCTTTTAGACATGACTAGGTCGATGATGAGTTATTCTGAGTTGCCATTATTCCTTTGGGGTTATGCTTTGGAAACCGCTGCTTACATACTAAATCTAGTACCAAGCAAATCTGTTCCAAGGACACCACGAGAGATGTGGATTGGGCGCAAGCCTTCTTTGCAACATCTCCGGATATGGGGGTGTCCGGCACATTGTAGACACCCCAATTTTGATCGGCCGTCGAATTTAGGAGAGCGTCACCTCCACGTCCAATGATGACAATGACCGAAAAATTCGAAGTATTCCAAGCTCTTCAGAAAATTCTCCAAAACGCGATAAAATTTTACAGAAAGAGGGAAATACCAGGTATTTAGGAGAATTCAGATATAAAACACAACTTTTGGAAAAGATATTCAAAAATAATTTGTTTCAAAAAGAGAAAAGACCTAAAAGGGGAATTTTAGCCAAAACCGGCACACGACGGGCTTCCGCGGCACTCGGTGACTGCCGCACGGCAGTCACAGAGTGCCGTGCCGGCACTCACCAAGTGCCGCCACAGGTTTCTGACTGCCGTTTGCTTTTAAAGTCTGTATTTTGCAGAGCAATACGTATGCGCATGCGAATAAGAACAAAAAACTGATAAAGTAGACTGACAAAAATGCGGCAATCCATTAATTGCCGCGGCATTTGGTGAATGCCGCGCGGCAGTCATGAAGTGCCGCAACGGCATTTGATGGATGCCGCAGCGGCAGTCACGGACTGCCGCGTCAGTATCTGGACTGCCGCGCTGGACAGCAGTCTGCATAATTTCAGAAAGTACACATTGTACCAACTAATGAGGGAATTACACCTGTTTTTTGCTCCGAAATTCACCAAAAATACCTGGTAATTTTGCTTATAAAAGAGAAGGGATCTTCCTAAAAGAGGAGAGACCAAGAAGAACACCAAGAAACACATTGGGAGAGAGGTCACATACAAAAAAAATACTTCCATTCCACCAACATTTTTTAGAGAGAAAAGAGAGTATTTAGAGAATTAGAGAGAAGAGCTTGGGAGATCTTCAAAGAAAAGAAAACTTTGAGGATAATTTGGAGGTGATCCTCTAACCATAGATTATTGGCTTTTTTTCTTTCTTCTTTTTAAAATCTCTAATCCTAGAATCTTTCACTATTTTCTTTGTTTATCAAGAAACTTAGGAGTTCTTTTGTTTCCATATTACTCTCTTCCACTTTCTTTGTTTATATTCCTCTCTTGAAGGTCTTGGAGATCTTCAATGTCTCTTTTGATCTCTTGAGCATGATCTTTTGAATTCCATGTAGGCTTGTGCTTCACATAGGAGTCAAAGTTTGATCACTACCTCATAAGAGGATCCAAGTCCATACTCATGATTTGGATCTTCTAAATTTGATGTCTTGAGGAATCCCTTCTATGTTCCTTTAGGACTCATGAGTCATAGTCATGTCTCCTTCTCCAATGACCATCAAATGGTAGGAGAAGGTAGTTTTGAGTCTAAACTCATCTCCATGGTTTAGATTCCTTGTCTTATAGATTTCATGAAGTCTATCCATATTTCATTTGAAATCTATGAAGAGTAAAGGTTTATAGTCTCTAATGGCCATCAAATGGTAAGAGAAGTGGTTTGGTTCAACTCAACTTCATGGTTTAATAGTTGGAGTTACCAAATAAAAATTGAACTAGCAAAGTAAAAACAGTGAATCTACAAACTGTTTTGATCAAATATTTTTAGTTCGAAATCTAACCGTTGAAATCAAGTGAAACCAACGGGAAAGCGTCAATAACACAATATTCTACCGCTGTATTTTTTGTTTTAAGGTGGTTTCACATTTAGCATGGTTTGATCATGAGTTTTGTGACACAAATACAATCTGTCCAGAATTTCAGAATAGTTTCAGAATAGTGACACTCTTTTGAAACAATTAAATCAGAGTTCTAATAAAGTGTTTGTGACCCCAAATAATTGTTTCTATGAAGATTAATGTGTTAGGAAGTCAACCTAAAAAGAACAAAGCAATTCGGATTTTTTTGCTATTTTTAATAAATCGTGCAAGAATTCTGGACAGAAGGTTGCAAAGTGCTGAGTGATGTCTAGTATTTTTCATATTCCCGGAGATCCGACCGTTGGAACTTTGATTTTCTTTTTGATTTGAAAACTAGACTCACAGAGGCATATCGAGTCCAAAAATCATCAAGATCAAACCATGGGAGATATGCTTTTTATTTCTTTTAAGTTCTGATCTGCTCTCTACAATTTTCAGAGTTTTTATGACACATTTGACTAACTTTGTAAATAATGGCCTAAATGATTCTCTTATGACTTAGGGCTTAAACCATGTTTTAATAATGATTAATTAGACTTAAATCCCAAAGCTAAATGATTCAAATCAATGCATAAATTCATAGTTAATGGCCTAAGTCTTGTTCATATTCATGAACTCATGTACATTAATGCTTATAATTAGAACTAGTAATTGGATAAAGTTGGATTTCATTAGGTATAAGCTAGAGAATTAGGATTGATTGTTTGATATCATATCTTTATTACGTGAAGCATGTGGACTAACCCTTTGTTTTGTAGCGCTATTAAGGTATGATTTCTAAGACTCCTATTTAATTTATCTTAATTTCTTGATTTTATTGATTCTTCGACTTAATGCGCGACACCTTAGAATTAGGTTTTGCCTTATGTGTATATGTGATTAGAGACTCTTTTTAGGATTTTCTTTTGTTCGCATGCATTGCACGTTTATTATCGCTGCTGGATCCCGGGTAAGTTCACTTGTTCTCTATTGCATATCATATCGCTTGTTACCTGAATTATGTGGCTCTTGAATGATATTTTGTCAATTGCAATTTTACACCCTTTGGACATGCTTTTGTGATGTATATGTATATATGTATTAGTTGAGGGCATGCTTAGATTAATAAATTTGATTAAAAGGATGTTGAGTAGAGGTCTATCGCAAGATAGGATGAGAGAGGGTGTTTTAGTCCGATGGGCTCCTTCCTCTCTCATTCCATAATCCCCGGACCTAGTTAATCTCTGGTTTCTAAAAGATCAGTTTGCTTTTAAAATGGTTTCTTAATTTTCTTTTAAAAAAAATTAAGTGGCGACTCATTTTGTTTTAGAAATAGAATTTTGAAAAGCTGTGGGTAAGTCAACCTGCGATATCCACAATCTGGCGACTCTGCTGGGGATCGAACCCAGAATCTCTGGTTTCGCAGACCAGAATTCTGATTTTGGGTTCACTTGAGGATTAGACTTGAAAACATCCTTTTAATCGAATTAATCAATCTTTGTGTGCCTGTTGCATTTCACTTGCATGTCCAGCCAGTCGATTGCACGGAACTATGACCTTGGAGGCTCGGGGCAAACCGGTCGGTCAAGTCATCATGGGACTGTGTGATCACCCTTGATCTCGTACCATGATTTGGTATATGAAGCATCCTATCGGGTGTGTGTCAAGGGTCCCTTATTTGACCAAAACCCAGCCTTTGCATAGTAGTTTCTATAGAACATTTCAATCTTAGGAAATCAATTCTTGATTAGGGTTATGTGTTAGGAAGTTTTGTATGCCCGGAAGGGATTACTTGAGATGATGACGATACTTGCTTGATGAAAGATGAATAATCTTTTAATCACCTTTTAGCAATTTCTCCTCGTGTTACATGACATTTGGAGGACATGCCGAACCTTGATTATAAGATTATACTTCTTATATCATGTCTAGCTAAGCATCATTGACCTTGTATGTATCCAAATTCATGAAAAGTATGGCGATAATCCGATCATGTGATCCCTCTTCCCAAAGAATTTTAAATCCATCTTTGAAAGCAAACAGATTTTGCCGTCTTTATTCCAAAGTTTTCAATCGCTTGGCAGTTCATTTTTTTGATTAAAAACTTCAGAGCCAAACCAAGGTTATTCATCAGCTAAGACACTTTTCAAAACAAGAGTTTCAACCCAATCGCTTTTTGAAAAGCGTGATCCAAAATTCTTGAAAAAAATTGTTTCCTAAGGATTTCATCAGAAATGTTTTTTCAAATGAATTTCGAAAACCCCAAAATTTCCAGACATCGAAGGGTAAAGAGGATCACAATGAATGGAGAAATCGTCGTACTTGACATGGGTAAGGGTTTTATGTGCTTATGTGCTTATGTGTTAGGACTAGGATTTTCTTTTTCTTTGGCATATAGAGTAGGCACACACACACACATGCATTGCATCCGCATGACATACAAAATAAAAGTTTTTGCTAAAATAAAGGTAAAAAGGTTTTTCTAAAAAGAAATTTTCAAAATTTATTGTAGGAGCAAAAATAGCAAACCAAGGGTGGTTTAGAGATCCTACGGCAAGGTTAGTGAGAAGAGGGTACGCTGACATGGCCGAAGAAAGAAACAACGAAGAAATGACCGGATTAAGGGTACTAGTCGAACAGCAAGCGGAACAAATGAGAAGACAGGCCGAGAACATGAACCACATGATGGGAATGATAGAGGAGCTGAATCGCCGACCACCGCCGCATGTAATTCCACCCATTATAGACCCGCCTTTGGGAGGAGGAGACGGAGATTGGTTCGACGATCAAGAGGCACATTGGAATGATGCATTAAGAGCCAACAGGGACAGAAAGAAAGATGAGAAGGAGAAGCTACTGACCGAGAAGATAGAAAAGTTGGAAAGGGTAATGCGCAAGGCTCAGGGAGTGGATACCTATCTGATGGAACTGGAAGGATTGTATGACGGAGTCCACGAAACACTGCTGGCTGGTTTCAAAATGCCAGTTTTTGATAAGTTTGATGGCACAGGCAATCCCCGCAGTCATGTCCGAATGTGCATAGGAGCCTTTCAGCCTAGTGGATTAAGCACTACCATGATGGTTGTCCTGTTTCAACAAACCTTAACAGGAGCTGCTCTGTCATGGTACCTTACTCTCGAACCAAGCAAAACCAGAGTATGGGAAGAAGTGATTAAGGTATTTGTGGCACAATACGAATACAATCAGGATTTAGATGTTACTATCCGAGATTTGGAAACAACCAGGCAGGGGAACAAAGAATCATTTGCCGAGTATTTAAGCCGATGGAGAGGGAAAGCTGCGAAAATGGTGCAAAGGCCGTCCGAGAAGGACCAAATTCGAATGCTGATGAAAAATCTACAGCCAGTTTATCAGGAGAAGATGAGATTTCAGTCAATCAATACTTTTGCTGAGGTGTTCGATGTGGGGACAAGAATCGAAGATGCAATTCAAGAAGGTACAATCAAGAAGGAAGAACCACAAAACCGATATCGGAGGCCCAGTTATGGATCAAACGGAGGGCACTCGGGGGGTCACTCTGGCCCCACCGACGTCAATGCACTTAGCGAGCCGGAGAAGAAATTCGATATCACCAAAAGTCATCCAAGAGGAGGGGAGGATAAGCCAATGAGGAAGTTTTCAGATTTGGGAGTATCATTATCAACCGCCCTCGATAGGCTGTTAACAAAAGGGCATCTCCGTCAGCTGGAACCTCGACCACCGCCGAGTCCACTCCCGCCGTACTTCAAAGGAGATCTTTACTGCAAGTATCATCAACAAAAGGGCCACTCGACTGACCGATGCATGAGGTTAAGGCATGACATACAAGACCTCATTGACAACAAAGTGATATCCGAGCCACCTGTCAAGGCCCCCAATGTCACCAAGAATCCACTGCCAAACCATCGTGCTGTACCACAGCCGCGGGGCCTGTACTTCTTAGAGGCGGGAGAAACAACATTTGATCCATCCGAGCTAATCACAAAGGTCGAGGAACCAAGGAACTTTTATCAGTTACCAGAAAATCCAGAAATCTGTATGATTGGAAGCCAGCCAGAGATATGGGAAAACAAAGTGACGAGGCAGTCAGATTGGTGGGTCCAAGAAAGCAATGATCGGAACATAGGCCGGGTAGGGGAGGATGATCTATGGTACCAAAGCGACGAAGAGGTAAAAGAGGGCTCAAAGACCGTTCCAGAAACCGACAATATTTGGGCAAGAGAAGAGATTGACCACTTGACTCGATCTGGTAGGCACTTCAAGCCACATGAATTAGAGGAAGATCACCCGGGGAGAGAGCTGGAGAAAGGAAAAGGAAAGATGAATGAGGAAGAAGAAGAGGATAGAGTCCTCAAGCAGATGAAGAAGAATCAGGCTAACATCACTATTTGGGGATTGCTGATTGCCTCCAAACGTCATAGGCAGGCGGTCCTAGACGCCCTTAATCAATCTGACGTGTCTATCGACACCACCCCGGAAGACCTCATAGGACTGATCGGCAAAATTCCAACTTCGGCTATCACTTTTTCATCAACTGACTTACCTCCGGGAGGACCCACGCTCAACAAACCACTGTATATCACCGTTGAATGTTTGGGGAACACCGTGCCCGCTTGTCTCGTTGGCAACGGGTCTGCTCTTAATGTATGTCCTTTCCGCACAGCCAAGCGAATGGGCCTAGATGAATCTTCCTTTGTGCCATCTCAACAAAAGGTCCGGGCATATGACAACACCCAAAGAACAGTCATGGGCATTATCTTTCTTAATCTTACTATAGGGTCGATGGATAAGGAAGCTGAGTTCCAAGTCATCGATATCCCCGCTTCTTTCAATCTGCTGCTGGGAAGGCCTTGGTTGGACAGTTTGGGCGCTATACCATCGACGATCCATCAAAAGGTTAAGTATGTCTGGGAAAACAAAGTCTGTGATATCCTCGGAGACAGTTGGGTTCGTTCGTCCGAAGCGTCGTCAAGTGCACCGGTCTTAGAATTACAACTGCAAGAAGAAGAAGCGAAAATGGGAGGATTCGAGTTCATCAGCGTGATAGAAGAAGGAAAGTCGGGAGAGTCCCTACCACCCCATTTCGATCAGTATGCTAGTCCAGTGGTCGCGGGAATCATGAAGAAAATGGGCTTCTTTCCAGGATTAGGACTGGGAAAGAACCTTCAGGGCCTGCCGGAGTTTCCAAAAATTCCTACTCAGACTCACACTCACGGCTTGGGGTATCAGCCAACCAAGAAGGAACTAAGGGCAAAGAAGAAGGCTGCCAACGCACCACTAGACCCTTACTTAAAGACTCTCAATGGATACTTCGTGAAGGAAGGAGAAGATTTCCCATTCTGTGGTTTCCCAGAACCATGGATGGACCAAAAAGACAAATGCATGAAGCCGGGGTTCGAGATCTTCTTCTCCCATGAGTTTTCTGGGTACAAAGACCCATTCTTGCAAATGCCTGAAAAGTCTGTTGCTGCCAAGGACTGGATTGGTACGCTAGACGGTTCTGCCATGAAAGATCTGCTAGGCGAAGGGAACGCAGAGGTCATGAAGGAAGATCCCGGAAAGACCAAAGGTGAATACGTCGAGGGCATAGTGGAGGAAGCTGCCGAGAGTGAAGAAAGTGAGGAAGGGAAGGCTGAGGAAGAAGAGATGGAGAAAATCACCAAGACGGGAGGTCCGGAAGAATGCTTTATTACTGGCCTGGGAGGAGAGCACAAGAAGGAGTGGGTTTTTGAGTCTAGTGATAGGTTCCCCCCACACCCAGAGTCTGTAATGGCCCAAATGAGGCGTCTTTCAATTTCTATGTCTGTTGTAATCACTCCAAAGAAAATCAATGAAAGTATGACTGATTCTGCCTACTCGAACGCGCTTAATGAATGTGATGAATGTGATGATCGTGAAATACCTATTGAACTGCAAAAACTAATTGAAAAAGAAAAAGAATCTGCATGTAAAATCATTGAGGACACCCTAACAATTAATCTTGGAAATGAGAACAATCCTCAAAATGTCTTCATCGGCTCTACACTTAGCAATAAAGAAAATAAAGAACTAATCAGTCTGTTAAATGAATTCAAAGATGTTTTTGCATGGTCTTACAATGATATGCCAGGTATCGATCCAAAAATAGTCCAACACCACATCCCCTTCTTTCCCAATTCAAAGCCCATAAAACAAAAATTGAGGCGAATGAGGCCAGAATGGGCACTTAAAGTAAAAGAGGAAGTTGAAAAGCAATTAAAAGATGGATTCTTGATGGTCACCGAGTATCCCGAGTGGATTGCCAACATTGTGCCTGTCCCAAAGAAGGATGGTCGTGTTAGAGTTTGCGTGGATTTTCGGGATTTGAATAAAGCAAGCCCTAAAGACGATTTCCCATTACCCCACATCGACGTGTTAGTTGATAACACCGCGGGACATGAACTTCTATCTTTCATGGATGGGTTCTCCGGGTATAATCAAATCCTCATGGCTCCCGAGGATAGAGAGAAGACCACGTTCATCACTCCATGGGGAACATATTGCTATAGGGTCATGCCATTCGGACTCAAGAATGCAGGCGCAACCTATCAAAGGGCTGCCACCACTTTACTACACGACATGATCCACAAAGAAGTAGAGGTGTATGTGGACGATATGATTGTGAAATCCAAGGAGAGGGGAGGGCACCTAGAGGCTTTGAGAAAGTTCTTTGGGAGATTGAGGGAGTTCAAGATGAGGCTAAACCCGCAGAAGTGCACGTTCGGAGTCACCACCGGGAAGTTATTGGGTTTCCTTATTACTCAGAGGGGAATAGAGGTGGATCCTACCAAGATAAAAGCAATAACCGAAATGCAGCCACCAAAAAATGAGAAAGAACTGAGAGGGTTCCTGGGTAGAATACAGTTCATAAGTCGTTTCATCTCAAAGCTCACCATGACCTGCGACCCGCTGTTCAAGCTACTCAGAAAGGGAGAGAGATTCAATTGGGATACCCCGTGTCAACAAGCCTTCGACAAAATCAAAAACTACCTCCAGAACCCACCTGTCTTGTCACCACCTTCGCCTGGGAGACCTTTGTTACTTTATCTCTCTGTATCCGAAGATTCAATGGGATGTATGCTGGCCCAAGAAGGAGAAGAGGGGCACGCGGAGAATGCCATTTACTACTTGAGCAAGAGAATGGTCGGATATGAGTTAAAGTATTCGCCTTTGGAGAAGGCCTGTTGGGCCTTGGTTTGGTGTACCCGTCGCCTCCGCCACTATATGCTAGCTTTCCCTGTAATCCTGATATCCCGAATGGACCCGTTAAAATACCTGTTCGAAAAACCCGTCTTGACCAGTAGGATTTCCCGTTGGACCATGATGCTGGCTGAGTTCGACATCAGATATGTTACCGCCAAGTCCGTAAAAGGAAGGGCTGTCGCCGAGTTCTTAGCCGACCTCGCTATAGAATCTGAGGACAAGGGAGACTTCAAGTTCCCAGATGAAGGAATAATGGAGGTCAAGGAGGAGTTGTGGAAAATGTACTTTGATGGAGCAGCCAACCAGTTAGGTTACGGGGTCGGAATCATTCTCATAGCACCCGATGGGACCCCTACCCCATTAGCTGTCAAACTCAAATACGACTCAACCAACAATACCGCGGAGTACGAAGCCTGCATAATTGGGATGGAAGCGGCCTTAGCTTTGAAAATCAGACGGATTGATGTCTTTGGAGATTCCAACTTGATCATATCCCAGGTCCGAGGAGATTGGAGGGTAAAGCATGAGAAATTGAGACCTTACCATGATTATCTGGAAAACCTGAAAGCGCAATTCCGAAAGATTTCCTTTTACTACCTCCCTCGTGAAGAAAATCAACTAGCCGACTCTTTGGCTACCTTAGCCTCGATGATCCAAATCCCTTCCAAAATTGCCATGATCCCGCTGTCCATAGAAGTAAGGAATCAACTGTCATTCGAAATGATCGCAGCCATAGAAAGAGAAGATGAAGTGCCTTGGTATGTGGACGTGTGGAAGTTTATTAAAGAAGGAGAATACCCCGAAGGAGCCTCAGAAAAGGACAAGAAAGCGATACGACGATTTGCTGCTCAATTTGTGATCTACGCGGATAAACTGTGGAAGAAGTCCTACACCGGGTATAATTTGGAGTGTTTATATGGAAGGGAAGCTAAGAGAATGATGGAGGAGATACATGAGGGAGTATGCGGGCCCCACATGAACGGGCACATGCTGGCGAAGAAGATCATTCAACAAGGGTACTACTGGACGACCTTGGACAAAGACTGTTGTGAATATGTTAGAAGGTGTCACAAGTGTCAGATTCATGCAAATTTGATGCACACCCCACCGTCGCAGCTCTATAGCATGACCACCCCTTGGCCATTTTCCGTATGGGGGATTGATATCATTGGTGAGATAGTCCCAAGGGCTTCCAATGGACACCGGTATATAATTGTGGCGATCGATTATTTTACAAAATGGGTAGAAGCAGCCTCATATGCGACTTTGAAAGCCAAAGATGTGGTGAGTTTCATTGAGAAGAACATAATCTGTAGATACGGAGTCCCGAATGAGTTTATCTCCGATCATGGCAGTCATTTCCAGGGGGAAGTTATCCCGCTCTTGGAAAAGTATAAGATCACTCGTCATCAGTCATCCCCGTATAGGCCCCAGACGAATGGAGCAGTCGAGGCAGCAAATAAGAATGTTAAAGCAATCTTGGGAAAAACGACGGATACATACAAAGATTGGCATGAGAAGTTGCCGTTCGCCTTGTGGGGATACCGAACCTCAGTGAGAACTTCGACAGGAGCTACCCCATATTCATTAGTGTACGGGATGGAAGCAGTCCTTCCAGTCGAGGTAAAAATACCCTCTCTCAGAGTCTTAACAGAATGCGAAGTGACAGAATCAGAATGGATACAGGGAAGGTATGAGGAATTGATGCTGCTCGATGAAAAGAGGCTAACCGCGATAAACCATACTCGGGGGTACCAAAAGAGGATAGCTCGTGCTTTCAACAAAAAGGTTCGCCCAAGGAAGCTTGCTGAGGGTGACCTGGTCCTCAAAGAACTTAAAGTGCCCGTTTATGACCCTAGAGGAAAATTCAAACCCCACTGGGTCGGGCCGTACATCATTAAGACCCTCCTTTTCGGAGGAGCGGCTTATCTCATGGACCTGGACGGGGTTGAATTTAAACAGCCAATTAACCTCGATTGCCTCAAGAAATACTTTGCTTGAAACCGTTTCTTTCAAAGCCTCCTACCTCGATGAACTACGCTTGACCTGATTCCCGCCAGGGGATACGTAGGCAACCAACTTGGTTCAGTCATTTCAAAAAAAAAAAAAAAAAAAAAACGTTGCTAAACTAGGGGCAAACTGGCGTTTGCCCAAAGCCGCTTCAAAGCCTTAAAACCAGGGGCAAACTTCGTTTTGCTAAGCCAAAGAACCCATATACAAAACCCTCCCTTGGATCATCTGGCTATCGAGATAAGTACTAAAAAAAAAAAAAAAAAAAAAAAAAAAGGGCAAATGAGAATTCATAGAAGGATTAAAATTTAAAGCAAATAAGCAAAGTAAAGAGCCAAGTTAAGACGTCAAAAAGGATAATTCTTCATAAAAGATTAATCGAAAGGGTGGACACTTTAGATATAGCATGACAACACTTCTTGAAAAGGAAAAATAAGAAAAATCACATTCAAAAGGCGCAAACAAGGGGTAGGCAGGGTCTGTCAAAAGAGTTTCGTAGAATGTCAGGTGTCTTTCCCGTTTTCGTCTACTTTATTATGCATGTGTCTGTCAAGCTCGCCTCGCAGCCAAGGTTTGGATCTTTAGAAGATACTCGGTAGTAGGCACAGTCAGAGCAGGAGTCCTCGGGAACGGAGCAGCCATTCTGCTGGGCCAAGCCTCCATGAAAGCCTTCACGATAGAAGGACGCAAAGGGGATCCCCTGGTGAAGTCAGCGGTCACAGATTCAGTGACATCTTGCAAAAGCCCAAACTGGCAGACAACTCGGTCAGGAATGTAGAAAGTCGTAGCATTTAAACCCGGCAGCCAGATGCCAGGACGCCCAGGGAGGCGTATAGCAACAGAACGATGAGTCCACTAAGGGCAGATCCAGCGAATGTCACCAGAAGAGAGACCTTGGAGCCAACCGAGCCATGCATCGGTAGATTGGAATAAGCAATGGATTTCCATGCGGTCGTAAGAAAATGGCCCACGAAGATGCGAGGGGTGAATGAAGAGATCGAGGCGTTCCATGAGCCAAACTTGCAAGACGAAAGGTGCCCCGGTAGATAATACGGCCCCGGTAACATGGGCATGGCTCAATCCAATCAGAGTTTCACCAAGAATCAGCATAACAGCACTTTTCATCTCCCTCAGACCACAGGCAATGGGTATGAGAATGTCAAAAGATGACTGGAATAGGAAGTAAGAGAGCATAGCAATCGACAAGGCACTACGTCGAATGATCTGATACTCACCATTGTAAGGGTCCCCTATGGGAGCGTAAACAGAAGAAAGGCGCTCAAAGTCAATTTGCCTGTCATGAACAAAAGAGCCCGCCGCATTCCCAGACATGTGAAGAAGGCTGGCTAAGTCCCGAACATACCCGGCCTGAATCTGAGGAACCATCAATTCAGCAGAAGGATCCGTGTGGAGAATGGCGCTAAACTCCTCAAATAGGGGACAGATCTCCTGAAAACCAAAGCGGAAGACGTTGAAAGTGGGATCCCAACATTGAATGGCAGCCCGAAGTAGACCCTCATTTAGATTCATTTGTTGGAAAGAGAAGAGATCGTTTAGTCTGAAGCACTCAAAATTGAGCTTGTCAATACCAGAGAGAGTGTCCATCCATGGGAAGAGGATTTGAGAACTAATGGGGGCCATTTAAAGGGAAAATGAGGAGAAATGAGATGTGTTTTGCAGAACTTTGAGAATGAGGGGCATAAATAGAAGAATAAAGCTGTCTACCTACCCGCGGCACTCGATAAAGTGCAGCGGCACTCGATGAAGTGCCGCGCGGCAGTCAGCAAATGCCGTTGCGGCATCTACAGACTGCCGTAGCGGCTCTCACTGAGTGCCGCGGAGGCTTAACCGAGTGCCGTTCTGAGTTTTTCATTGGCCAGAATCTGTTTGTAACACGATCAGCCCACCTGCAAACAGAAAACTAGATAGAAAAGTAATAAAGCGTGCGCATCATGCAGCACGTGCAAATACATTCATTCATTCGTTTCATTCATTTTGCACATATCAAATAAATAAAAGAAATAGAAGCATTCAATGATAAAAATAAAGTCGGGACCAAGCCATGGTCCCACATACGGCAAGAGTTGGACCAAGCTATGGTCACGCATACGGTGAGTAAGCAAAGAAAACATAAATGTGCGAAGCATCTATCCTACCAACTATAAGGAAGCAACCATCAAAATGAAGCATATGTGTATATATATACAGTCATCCACCAAAATAAAAAAATCCTCTCAAAAGAAAACAAAAAAACAAAAAGCAGAGTCAGCCGCGACCCCGACCCCGGCCGCGGGTCTGGCGAGTCGTATGTCTGAGAGGCTCCTCCTCTGACTCAGTCCCGCTGCCTCCACCAGTCCCGCCGTGTCTGCCACTACCGCCGCCTCGGCCTCTGCCACCGCTGGTGCCCTCGCCGCCACCTCGGCCACGTCCAGCACCGCTACCTCCGGGGGTATCGCTGAGAGGGATACCGAGCTGCTGAAGCCGCTGCTGGAGCTGCCCCACCTGCTAGGACAAGACTCTAATCTCCTCCGCCTGAAATAAAAAAGGAATGAGTCCAGACAGCATTGAAATAACGGATAAAATACTGAGAATAGAAGGAATAAAAGATCATACCTGGGCCCTCAGCTGGGTCGCAGTAGTCGCTCGAGCTCCCTCGGCCTGAAAACAAGAACCACGAATAAAGATCAGTGGAAAAGAGATGCAATCCCGGTCAAAAGTAGGAATGGGGATAAAATTCTTACCATCCACTCCCGCCCGAGAACCCACTGTCGCACACTGTGGGCATACGCTAGGCCCTCTTCCGCGTAAGCACGTGGGACGACGTCATAATGTAGAGGTATGGTGGGAGCACCATGTGATAGTCGAGGAATCGTCGTCGAGTGGGGCTCCCCGAATGAGACGGTCGACATAGTCCAGTCCCACTCGGGCAAGGCAGGAGCTCGAACCGCGGCAGGAACAGGCTGCAAGCAAAAGAAATGAAGCATGGGTAAAGAATAAAAAGAAAAATCACAGAAATAATAATGGAATCGTTTACTCACCCGAGTCACTTCCATCAAAGGGAAGTTCGGCATCAGCTTGGCGGCACGGAAAGCCGCATAACCTGACGGGTCGTCCAAAAAGCCATGAATACCGAAGCCAGCTCGAGCAGCTGTAAGATCGTCGCCCTGGAGCGTGTCTGTGGCCCTCATAGAGACGGGAGGAGGAAACGGCACATAGAACCCAGGGGCCGCTATCGACTGCCGGGTCACTCTCTCTCCCAAATACCATGCCATACCCTCCGACCCACCATCGAGGAGTCGCCTCGTCGGGTCATACCCGGCCGACTCTCGCAACCCCACCCTAGCCTCAGGCAAGACCCTGAGCCATGGCTGCCAGTGCACGTGCCCCTCACTCAGGTTCGTCAGGAAGTTCCTGAACGAAACAAAATCATGAGCCCCGGTCTTCCTCCCAACTCTGTCCTTCGCCCATTTCAGCCCCTGGGGCATGATAAGGGCGTCGGCGTCGCGTGTCTGAGGGGACATCATGCGAAGATACTCGTGGGACCAAATCTGTGTTACAAAGAGAGAAGAAAGAAGATTAGTCTCATATTTAAAAGAAGAAAAAGGAAGAAGAAAGCAATATGATAATGAGCAATATAGAAAAAGTGTACCTCCCACGCTCTCCAATACCCGCCAGTACCGGCCGACTTGTCCCGGGAAATGACGCTCATGTGCCTATACAGGATGGCCAATCCTGTACCAACCCAGTCGTACTCGGCAGCCTGGTCCAGCCGCTCCAACGACGCTACCAAGGAAGCGGAAATCCGGTTCCCCTTGGTGCTCAACAAGGAGCACCCCAGCACATACATCAAGAAACCACGGGCCATCTGCTCGTCTGTAAAGCCGGGTTTCCCCCGGAAAGTATCCATGAACCATCGAGCAGTGACCAAGGCCTCCTCCGGGACCACCCCTAGCAAGGGTTCCATCTGATCCCACTCCTGGTCTGTAAGGTGCCGCAGGGGCTCTCCTCCGAATGGGATCCCCGTAATCATGCTAAAGTCTAGGGGGGTCATCGTCATCTCCCCGAAATCGAAGTGGAAGGTACTCGTAGTATCCCACCACCGCTCCGACAGCGCATGTATCTGCTGAAGGTCGTTGGAGCTCTTCGTCAAAAGCTTGACGAAGTCTCCAAACCCTGCGGCATCCACCATAGCCCTCACAGTCGGGCTCAGCTCTGTGTACCACTCGTGGCCGTGGGCGAGGCTGCCATGCCCCTTCAGCACCTTTGGCTGCAACTGCAAGAAAAGAACAGAAAATTTTGTTGTTAGGGAATGGATAAAGAAGAAAGCAACAACAGTAAATAAATAAATAAATAAAGGAATATCAAGGCACTTGTTCGCATTCAATAAAGAAAAAAAGAAGAAAAAAAAGAAAAAAAAAAAAGAAAAAGAGAAAAGGGAAAAATTTGGAAATACTCGTAGGAAAATTCACAAGCATACTACTCGTTTTGCATTCAAACTAAGTTCAGCAGCCGTTCACACAATAAAAAAGAAGTGAGAGGTGAAAGCTTTTACAATACTGAAGAGATTTTTAGACAAGGAAAAGAAGAGATGGTTCACTTCCGTGGAGTTTCAAAAGAAATTCAGTTTCAAAAGAAATTCGGATTCAAAAGATGTCTAAAATTAAAATTAAAAAAGCAGCAATGGCGCCCGAAAAACAAATTGTCGCTATGCATTAGGGGCATGTGGAAGATCTTGATTAACATAAGTCGCGCCCGGAAATCCTTTGAGGAAGAAAAGATAGTGAAAATTAAATATGCACAGATACAGGTGAAACACCCGGGAGTTCGTAACCACAGTGATTGTATTCATGAGGAAATGTGAAATTTCGAATAAAGCAGGTTTGTGTTCATGAACTTTAATAATAATAATAACAAGATAAGGTCAAGGGACGACCAAATTAAATAAGCGAGCAATTCATGATTTTCAAAAAAAGAAAAGAATCGAAAGAAAGAGAAAGAGTGTTTACCTCGCGCTTGAACGCGCGGGCCGACAGATGCTCATCAGGATCCCTCAGTAGAAGCGTGGCGTCTGGGTGATGCGTAGCAGTATACCTGGCCCTCTTCTTGCGTCCTGAACCACTCGCCATAATCTGTCAAAGAAAAGAGAGAATTCGAGCGTTAGATTCATGAAAATTTTAGAAAAACAAGGAAATAAACGAGATTAATCAAGATCTGATCTAGCAGAACTAACCTGTGGATGTCGTAGATCAATATAGAAGCAAAGAAAGGATGAGAGAAAAATTTCTCCAGAGAGATTCCGAGATGAAGAGAGTTGAGAGAATGAATGAAATGTTTGAATCCCGGCGGTTTTAGCCACTGCCCCTCAAACGCGGCACTCATTTTTCCGTGCGCGGCAGTCAGTCAACTGCCGCGCGGCACTCGCCGAGTGCCGCAACGGCATTCCGTGAGTGCCGCGCGGCAGTCACGGACTGCCGCGGAAAACCGCGTGTGCCGCGATTAAGGCGGTTCAAAGATATTTACTTTTCCCCCAAAATTTCAAATCAAGTCCCGAAAATTGAATTTGAGGCCCCAAAAATTGCCCTCATTGCGCTTTTTGGCCCTCAGGGTCGTTTCATAGGTACACTTTGACTACAAATTTTGGAATTCAAAAATATTCGAGCCCGTGGGCCCCCATTTTTTGAAAATTGGAGATGTTTGAGCCCGTGGGCTCCCAATTTATGAAAATTAAAATATTCGGGCCCGTAGGGTTCCCAATTTTGAAAATCGCAGTACTTGAGCCCGCGGGCCCCGACTCTTGAAATTGAAAATATTTGAGCCCGTGGGCCCAGACTTATATTCCCGGTTCTCGCAACGGACTTGCGTCAACCCTCGTTTTTTGAGAAAATAACGGACTTATATTCCCGGTTCTCGCAACGGACTTGCGTCAACCCTCGTTTTTGAGAATATAACATACTTATATTCCCGGTTCTCGCAACGGACTTGTGTCAACCCTCGTTTTTGAGAATATAACGGACTTATATTCCCGGTTCTCGCAACGGACTTGCGTCAACCCGTGTTTTTGAGAATATAACGGACTTATATTCCCGGTTCTTGCAACGGACTTGCGTCAACCCGCGTTTTTGAGAATATAACGGACTTATATTCCCGGTTCTCGCAACGGACTTGCGTCAACCCGCGTTTTTGAGAATATAACGGACTTATATTCCCGGTTCTCGCAACGGACTTGCGTCAACCCGCGTTTTTGAGAATATAACGGACTTATATTCCCGGTTCTCGCAACGGACTTGCGTCAACCCGCGTTTTTGAGAATATAACGGACTTATATTCCCGGTTCTTGCAACGGACTTGCGTCAACCCGCGTTTTTGAGAATATAACGGACTTATATTCCCGGTTCTCGCAACGGACTTGCGTCAACCCGCGTTTTTGAGAATATAACGGACTTATATTCCCGGTTCTCGCAACGGACTTGCGTCAACCCACGTTTTTGAGAATATAACGGACTTATATTCCCGGTTCTCGCAACGGACTTGCGTCAACCCGCGTTTTTGAGAATATAACGGACTTATATTCCCGGTTTTCACAACGGACTTGCGTCAACCCTCGTTTTTGAGAATATAACGGACTTATATTCCCGGTTTTTGCAACAGACTTGCGTCAACCCTCGTTTTTGAGAATATAACGGACTTATATTCCCGGTTTTCGCAACGGACTTGCGTTGTCCTTCGTGATCAAATCAAAAGCACTCTCCTGACTCCTGCGGCAAATTCTCGCATAGATAATCTTCCCTGACCAAATACGCCACGAAATGCGCGTCATACATAGGGAAAATGTGATAAGCATGACACTTACATAACCAGGTTAATTCAGACAACACTGTTGCATAGCACGTGCATCACGACAGGATAGGTGCATCCATCGGTGTGACTATTTGCGTCTGTGAATGATCAACCCATGCCTGAACTACGCTTTGGTCTGATTCCTGACAGGGATACGTAGGCAGCTCATCATGGAGCCCGACCAATTAGGATTCCGCCGCACGCCCGTTTTTTTGCAACGCATTTTGTTTTTGCCTAAATTCGACAGTCAGGTCAAAGGCTTGTCTTCACACAGGCTTTGACATTCACTTATGGGACGCGTTAATCCACAAGCTCTGTCAAAGAGGGGCAAACTATAGACACCCCAATTTTGACCGGCCGTCGAATTTAGGAGAGCGTCACCTCCACGTCCAATGATGACAATGACCGAAAAATTCGAAGTATTCCAAGCTCTTCAGAAAATTCTCCAAAACGCGATAAAATTTTACAGAAAGAGGGAAATACCAGGTATTTAGGAGAATTCAGATATAAAACACAACTTTTGGAAAAGATATTCAAAAATAATTTGTTTCAAAAAGAGAAAAGACCTAAAAGGGGAATTTTAGCCAAAACCGGCACACGGCGGGCTTCCGCGGCACTCGGTGACTGCCGCACGGCAGTCATAGAGTGCCGTGCCGGCACTCACCAAGTGCCGCCACAGGTTTCTGACTGCCGTTTGCTTTTAAAGTCTGTATTTTGCAGAGCAATACGTATGCGCATGCGAATAAGAACAAAAAACTGATAAAGTAGACTGACAAAAATGCGGCAATCCATTAATTGCCGCGGCATTTGGTGAATGCCGTGCGGCAGTCATGAAGTGCCGCAACGGCATTTGATGGATGCCGCAGTGGCAGTCACGGACTGCCGCGTTAGTATCTGGACTGCCGCGCTGGACAGCAGTCTGCATAATTTCAGAAAGTACACATTGTACCAACTAATGAGGGAATTACACCTGTTTTTTGCTCCGAAATTCACCAAAAATACCTGGTAATTTTGCTTATAAAAGAGAAGGGATCTTCCTAAAAGAGGAGAGACCAAGAAGAACACCAAGAAACACATTGGGAGAGAGGTCACATACAAAAAAAATACTTCCATTCCACCAACATTTTTTAGAGAGAAAAGAGAGTATTTAGAGAATTAGAGAGAAGAGCTTGGGAGATCTTCAAAGAAAAGAAAACTTTGAGGATAATTTGGAGGTGATCCTCTAACCATAGATTATTGGCTTTTTTTCTTTCTTCTTTTTAAAATCTCTAATCCTAGAATCTTTCACTATTTTCTTTGTTTATCAAGAAACTTAGGAGTTCTTTTGTTTCCATATTACTCTCTTCCACTTTCTTTGTTTATATTCCTCTCTTGAAGGTCTTGGAGATCTTCAATGTCTCTTTTGATCTCTTGAGCATGATCTTTTGAATTCCATGTAGGCTTGTGCTTCACATAGGAGTCAAAGTTTGATCACTACCTCATAAGAGGATCCAAGTCCATACTCATGATTTGGATCTTCTAAATTTGATGTCTTGAGGAATCCCTTCTATGTTCCTTTAGGACTCATGAGTCATAGTCATGTCTCCTTCTCCAATGACCATCAAATGGTAGGAGAAGGTAGTTTTGAGTCTAAACTCATCTCCATGGTTTAGATTCCTTGTCTTATAGATTTCATGAAGTCTATCCATATTTCATTTGAAATCTATGAAGACTAAAGGTTTATAGTCTCTAATGGCCATCAAATGGTAAGAGAAGTGGTTTGGTTCAACTCAACTTCATGGTTTAATAGTTGGAGTTACCAAATAAAAATTGAACTAGCAAAGTAAAAATAGTGAATCTACAAACTGTTTTGATCAAAGATTTTTAGTTCGAAATCTAACCGTTGAAATCAAGTGAAACCAACGGGAAAGCGTCAATAACACAATATTCTACCGCTGCAATATTTTTTTTTAGGTGGTTTCACGTTTAGCATGGTTTGATCATGAGTTTTGTGACACAAATACAATCTGTCCAGAATTTCAGAATAGTTTCAGAATAGTGACACTCTTTTGAAACAATTAAATCAGAGTTCTAATAAAGTGTTTGTGACCCCAAATAATTTTTTCTATGAAGATTAATGTGTTAGGAAGTCACCCTAAAAAGAACAAAGCAATTCGGATTTTTTTGCTATTTTTCATAAATCGTGCAAGAATTCTGGACAGAAGGTTGCAAAGTGCTGAGTGATGTCTAGTATTTTTCATATTCCCGGAGATCCGACCATTGGAACTTTGATTTTCTTTTTGATTTGAAAACTAGACTCACAGAGGCATATCGAGTCCAAAAATCATCAAGATAAAACCATGAGAGATATGCTTTTTATTTCTTTTAAGTTCTGATCTGCTCTCTGCAATTTTCAGAGTTTTTATGACACATTTGACTAACTTTGTAAATAATGGCCTAAATGATTCTCTTATGACTTAGGGCTTAAACCATGTTTTAATAATGATTAATTAGACTTAAATCCCAAAGCTAAATGATTCAAATCAATGCATAAATTCATAGTTAATGGCCTAAGTCTTGTTCATATTCATGAACTCATGTACATTAATGCTTATAATTAGAACTAGTAATTGGATAAAGTTGGATTTCATTAGGTATAAGCTAGAGAATTAGGATTGATTGTTTGATATCATATCTTTATTACGTGAAGCATGTGGACTAACCCTTTGTTTTGTAGCGCTATTAAGGTATGATTTCTAAGACTCCTATTTAATTTATCTTAATTTCTTGATTTTATTGATTCTTCGACTTAATGCGCGACACCTTAGAATTAGGTTTTGCCTTATGTGTATATGTGATTAGAGACTCTTTTTAGGATTTTCTTTTGTTCGCATGCATTGCACGTTTATTATCGCTGCTGGATCCCGGGTAAGTTCACTTGTTCTCTATTGCATATCATATCGCTTGTTACCTGAATTATGTGGCTCTTGAATGATATTTTGTCAATTGCAATTTTACACCCTTTGGACATGCTTTTGTGATGTATATGTATATATGTATTAGTTGAGGGCATGCTTAGATTAATAAATTTGATTAAAAGGATGTTGAGTAGAGGCCTATCGCAAGATAGGATGAGAGAGGGTGTTTTAGTCCGATGGGCTCCTTCCTCTCTCATTCCATAATCCCCGGACCTAGTTAATCTCTGGTTTCTAAAAGATCAGTTTGCTTTTAAAATGGTTTCTTAATTTTCCTTTAAAAAAAATTAAGTGGCGACTCATTTTGTTTTAGAAATAGATTTTTGAAAAGCTATGGGTAAGTCAACCTGCGATATCCACACACATGTGCTGAAAGGAAAGATAAGCAAATTGGATTCTAGATCGGAAGTATGTTACTTTGTGGGTTATCCAAAGGGTACTTATGGATGGTATTTTTATGATCCAAGGGAACAGAAAGTGTTTGTTAGTACAAATGCTATTTTCTTAGAGGATGATTATATCATGAACCATAAACCTAAGGGAAGGATAGATCTTAGAGAGATAGAAGGAGAGCCCTCAGTCCAACCCGCAGTTAATAACGATGTAAATCAAGAAAACACCACTTCTTCACCTATTTCCGCACCGGTACCTCATCGTAGTGGGAGGATTATCAGCCAGCCTGATAGATACATGTTCTTAGGAGAAGTTTTTGAAGCTGTCTCCATAGAATCTGAATCTGATCCTGCCACATACGAAGAGGCAATGACTGATGTTGATTCAGAACATTGGGTCAAAGCTATGAAGGCTGAATTAGAATCTATCGATTCTAATCAGGTTTGGGATCTTGTAGAACTTCCAGCCAATATTAAACCCATTGGTTGTAAGTGGGTCTACAAGAGGAAAAGAGGATCTGATGGAAAGGTTGAGACCTTTAAGACTAGGCTTGTAGCGAAAGGTTATACTCAGAGGGAGGGCATTGACTATGAGGAAACTTTCTCTCCGGTAGCCATGCTCAAGTCCATCAGAATACTCTTATCCATTGCTGCATGCCTAGATTATGAGATCTGGCAGATGGACGTCAAGACTGCATTCTTAAATGGAAATCTTGAGGAGGACATCTATATGCAACAAACCAGAAGGGTTCATAGCTGGTCGGAAAGGTAACTTGGTGTGCAAGTTGCAAAAGTCCATTTATGGGCTTAAGCAAGCATCCAGAAGTTGGAACATCCGATTTGACCAAGCGGTCAAGTCGTTTGGTTTCATACAGAATCTGGATGAACCTTGTGTATACAAGAAGAGTGAAGGAAAAGTGGTGGCCTTTCTTGTGCTTTACGTTGACGACATTCTACTCATTGGAAATGATGTAGCGGCGCTGTCAACAGTCAAGGTTTGGCTAGCTAGTACTTTTGATATGAAGGATCTAGGAGAGGCGAGCTATATTCTAGGGATAAAGCTCTTTCGGGATCGCAAGCGAAAAATAATGGGATTATCTCAAGCTGGTTATATCGATAAGGTGCTAACTAGGTTTTCAATGGATAATTCGAAGAAAGGTTTGTTACCTTTCAGGCATGGTTTAGCGTTCTCCAAGGACCAGTGTCCAAAGACACAGGAGGAGAGGAATCGCATGATAGGAGTTCCCTATGCTTCAGCAGTGGGAAGTCTTATGTATGCGATGTTGTGCACTAGACCAGATATTTGTTTTGCCGTTGGCATGGTTAGCAGATATCAGTCGAATCCAGGTCCAGAGCACTGGACAGCCGTCAAGCACATTCTTAAGTACTTGAGAAGGACTAAAGATTACATGCTTATGTACGGTGGTAGTGAGTTAATTCTAGTAGGATACACTGACTCGGACTTTATGTCAGATAAAGATTCGAGGAAGTCGACGTCCGGTCATCTCTTTACCTTAGTAGGTGGTGCTGTCAGTTGAAGGAGCATTAAGCAGAAATGCATTGCAGACTCAACTACAGAAGCTGAGTATGTGGCTGCTTGTGAAGCCGCAAAGGAAGCTGTTTGGCTCAAGAAGTTCCTTATGGAGCTCGAGGTGGTACCAGCGTCGCTGTCACCTATTACGCTTTATTGTGATAATAGTGGGGCAGTGGCTCAGTCCAAGGAACCACGGAAAGGGAAAGCACGTAGAGCGGAAATATCATCTTATCCGAGATATTGTTCAACGTGGAGATGTGACTGTCACCAAGATTGCCACCGCTGACAATCTTGCTGATCCGTTTACAAAGGCCTTGCCACAGAAGGTCTTTGATCGTCATCTAGATAGTCTAGGTCTCAGATGTAATCCTGTATGGTTATGAGTGCAAGTGGGAGTTTGTTGGGTTTGTGCCCTCAAATCATTACTATATGTATTAGACATTAGTATTTTAATATATGGATATCAGCTTTACATTTTATGATGTATGCTTCTTTCATGAGATGATTGTTTAATCCATAAGTATCATAGTAAGTATTTCGTGTGTGTATGAGATACATACAATGAGATACGAATTACTATTCTTTGATACTTAAAGCTTGTCACAGTGGATGATGAGACTGGATATCTCATCAGGTATACACTGTAGCATCATTAACTACCATTGGATGGAGTGATAAATCTCAATCACTAGAGTGTGACTCTTGGTTAGTATGCTAGTGCTTATAGTGCATTGACGGACCTGAGTTTCCTATTGACGCTCAATGCTGTCAACAGTCAATAGGAACTCATAACTTGTATAAGGTATGTGTTCTCAATCTTGAGACGATTATGAACACTGACTGTGGATATGACTGCTTTGACTTACCAATCAGTGAGGTCTATAGAAGATCAACATCTGGGTATCTTGGGTATGTCATGTTCATAGGGTTGTGAACATATATTGTCAAGATAGAATCTACCCTCTAATTCAGAGTAAGCATTCCCTTGAGAATGTCACCAAGTCGATTACTGAGTACTGCAGTCTTGTTGATAAGAGTTATCAACATGTTTGGTAATCATGAGAGGTGAATGGGACTCAAGGATTATAAGAAGTAATCATGATTCAGGTTGACAGTAACTGTTTATCCGACTATCTGAATATGATTGCGAATGCTGATGGTAGAGGGACATTAGTACAACATACAAGTCTAGTTATCGCTTCGGATATGTTCTTTTGCGTTGGAGTTCAGTTATCGTTTTATAGTGGAGTAAACGTTAACTGATCAGTCGATTAATTTGCTGATCAAAGAGTTTGGTCATGGGAGTTAATCAACTGATCTGAGCCAACAATAAAGAGCCTAGGAGGTCCCACTCTTAGCTCCGCTAGGATGCTTGGAAAGGCAAATGAGGATGATGTCAAGACAGGCTCGATCGATCGAAGTTGTCTCGATCGATTAAAGTCTAGACAGGTTCGATCGATTGAAGATGGTTCGATCGATCGAATGTTCGATTGATCGAAGCCACTTCGATCGCTCGAGATCTAGGTCGGTTCTGGGAATCTATAAATAGGGCAGCTGCGTTCTGAAAAAAGGTTGTTCGTCGTTTTGAACGTCAGAAGCTGCAGGAACTATTTTGGAGCCCCAAAACCTTCTGTATCCTCTCCATTAGGGTTCCCACCAACCCTAGCCCTTCCTGCGAGCATCCATAGGAGTCATAAGAGTGAAGACCATCTAGTGAAGGCTGCTGGAAGTTGAAGATTTCAGAATTGGTTTCAAGACACTAAGGTATAAATTGTTGTCCCCTCTTGTGCGCATCTATGGAGTTGATGGGTAGTAGATCTGGGCTACCATTAAGTTTTATAACTTGATTTTTCCGCTGCGTGTTTAAAACTTTTAACTTAAATCGGTTTTTCCTACAGACATGATGAACATTCGGACACGAACTTAGCAACCTCCCGCTTCATACCTCTCCACCAGAAGTTTTCTCGCAAGTTTCGGTACATCTTGTTACTTCCCGGATGAACTGAATATTTAGTACTGTGAGCTTCCTCTAAAAGTCGCTCTTTCAAGTCTTTCACGTTCGGTACACACAAACGATCCCCAAATACTAATACTCCTTGTTTCACAATAAACCCCGGTCGTTTTCCCAAAGGTATCTCGTCTCTCATTCTACACAGGTAGACATCATTGAACTGTTCTGCTTTAATCTCATCTAGAATGTTTGGGTGTGCTATGATCGCCATCATTAAGCCACCGTTGGTCTCTGAAATTACATTCAGTTCCAAACGCTCCATCTCCTTGACCAATTCTTTTTGTTGTGTTAGCTCGTCGGCTAAGTTCCTTGCCGTCTTCCGGCTTAACGCATCGGCTACTACATTAGCCTTCCCCGGATGATACTCGATTGAAAGGTCGTAATCCTTCATCAACTCTAACCATCTTCTCTGTCTCATGTTCAAATCCCTCTGTGTGAATAAGTACTTCAAACTCTTGTGGTCCGTGAAGATCTCACATTTCTCCCCGTACAAGTAATGTCTCTAAATTTTTAAGGCATGGATTACGGCAGCCAATTCCAAGTCGTGAGTCGGATAATTAACTTCGTGTGTCTTCAACTGTCTAGACGCATAGGCAATCACCTTACCACCCTGCATAAGCACACACCCCAAGCCTTGATGCGAAGCATCACTATAGATTACAAAACCCTCAGTTCCGGATGGTATCGTCAAGATAGGTGCTCTTGTTAATCGCGACTTCAACTCTTGAAAACTGTCTTCACATGCTTGACTCCATTCAAAAGGAACGCCCTTTCTCATCAACTTTGTCATAGGCAATGAAATCTTCGAGAAATTTTCAATAAAACGGCGGTAGTATCTCGCTAACCCTAAGAAACTTCAGATCTCGGATACGGATGTCGGTCTTTGCCAATTAGATACGGCTTCCACCTTATGAGGATCAATTGAAACTCCATTCTTGTCAATCACATGACCAAGAAAAGTAATGTTAGGTAACCATAATTCACATTTCTTGAATTTACCAAACAATTGTTTCTCCCGCAATCTCTGAAGTATTAATCTCAAATGATTCTCGTGCTGTATTTCACTCGGCGAATAGATAAGAATGTCGTCGATAAATACGATCACAAAATCATCCAAGTAGTCCTTGAAGACTCGGTTCATAAGATCCATGAACGCGGCTGGTGCATTTGTAACTCCAAATGGCATGACTAAGAACTCATAATGTCCGTAGCGCGTCCTGAAAGCTGTTTTCTCAATGTCTTCGGCCTTTACTTTTAACTGATGGTAACCCGATCTCAGGTCTATCTTGGAGAATACTTGTGACCCACGAAGTTGATCAAATAGGTCATCGATTCGGGGTAACGGGTACTTGTTCTTAATCGTTAACTTGTTCAGTTCCCTGTAATCAACACACATGCGCATCGAGCCATATTTCTTCCTTACAAATAATACTAGAGCTCCCCACGGCGATACACTTGGTCGGATGAAACCTTTGTCAAGTAACTCTTGTAGTTGAACTTTCAGTTCCTTCAGTTCCACTGGTGCCATCCTGTACGGTGCTTTGGATACTGGCCTTGAATCTGGCATTACCTCAATAGTGAATTCAATTTCCCTCTCAATCAGGACGTCTGGTAAGTCATCTGGAAATACATCTGGATACTCCCGTACTACTGGAATGTCTTCTACTCTTGATTCGGTTGCTGAGACATCAGTCACTGAACATAGGAATCCTTGACATCCCTTTTTCAATAACTTCCCCGCTCGGATAGCTGAAATCAAGTACGGTGGCGGTATAACCCCACTCCCTTGGAAACAAAAGTTCCCATGTACTGGTGATCGAAATTTAACTTCTTTCCGTTCACAATCTATCGTAGCTTGGTTAAGGGCTAACCAATCCATTCCCAGTATCACATCAAAATGGTTCACCACAATCGGTATAAGGTCTACTGTCATTAACTTCTCACCTAATTGGATCTCACAGTTCTTATATACAGTAGATGTCATTATCGCTTTACTAAATGGTACAACAATAGACAATTCATATCCTAACGGTGTCGATTTGACATTCAAATTTTCAACAAAGGCATGCGATACAAATGAATGCGTAGATCCAGAGTCAACAAGTATGCGTGCTAAGTGTGAACATACAAGCACTATACCTGAGACCACTGTCTCTGAAGCAGTCATATCTCCTGGGGTCATCTGATAGGCTCTTCCTTGACGTTGTTCAGTTCTTTGTCCCCCATCGTTAGTCTGTCTAGGCTTCGACCCACTAGAAGCCATAGAACTAGCTCCTTGCTGAGGACGCTTCCTCGGGCACTCCTTGGATTGATGTCCAAACATCCCACAATCGTAGCACTTGCCCCTCATATCAGGTGTAATACTTGCACTGCCCATCCCTTGGGTTTTGTTCTGGAAATTTGTCATAAAACATCGACCAGTGTGTGGTCGGTTGCATAGTGGACACAATGGTATATTACTTGCCAGCTTCCTGAACCCACTGAAACTAGAGTTAGAGCCTTTTGCAAACGGCCTCTTGAAAGGTCCACCATAGTTCCGGTTATCACCCTCGTGGTTTCTCTTTCCTTGTTGACTTTGCTGATTTTACCTCGATCTCTCCTTTCCGCTTTCGGCTACAAGTGCCATTTGTTGTACTGCGGCAACAGTTGAATGCTCGTAAGTCTCTACTCTCAACCGGATATTATCCCTTAAACCTTCTTCAAATTTTCTTGCCCTATCTTCCTCTTCAGGCACTGAACCCTTACCAAATCTCAATAACGCATTATACTTGGAGGTATACTCCGTTACAGTCATGTCTCCTTGCTTGAGGTTATCAAACTCTCGCTTCTTTGCATTGTAGGCGGCCCACGGAAAGAATCGACGATTGAATTCTGCCTTAAACCCTTCCCACGTAATTGGTGCTCCTTGATCTAATACATTTACCCACCAGTTCTGAGCTTCACCCCTCAATACGTCACTTGCATTCTCAATCTTCTCCCTATCTGACATCAGAATAGATCGAAAAATTCGTTCCATGTCCATGACCCAATGTTCTGCCAACGTTGTATCAGGCGTCCTATGAAATTCTATAGGTTTCTTCCTCGAAAACTGTTCAGATATCGATCTCATACCCCTATTCTCAGGCGCATGAACTACGGTTATTGGTTCTACTTCGATGTGGGGTGTAGGAGGCAGTCGCTCCGCTATATTCCGTATCATCTCTCCCATATTCCCCATCATTTCTGCCATTTCATTCATACGTCGTGTGTGTGGCGACAGTTCTCGCTCTTCATCACTCATGATTACAATCCTGTAGTTCTCAATGCATAAACACTATGCATGTATGATAAATAACATAATCATGTATGTATAACAACATACCATATGCATCAAACATCTCTAATATGTATGGATGCAATATAAAACATGTGACAATTCCCTCAACACTCCACTCGTCGTCGAACGTTCCCAAAGTTTTGTTACCTATAGCTTTGATACCACTAAATGTCACGACCCATCCCACTACGCGTGGAAATAGGACACGTGGCACGCCACCAAGGCTCATCCAAACATCATCTAATAATACGCAGCAGAAAGAACTTCTTTAAAACAACCCTGGTAGTTTAAAACTTAGGAAACATTCCCCTCTGAGTTGTAAAATCCATTGAAATCAGAGTTAGGAAGAATTTTGTTCAATTGAAAGTGTCCACAAGAATCCATTTCAAAATACAGAGGCTCAGTCGACTGCCCAGTCGGCTGTCCAGTCGACTGTGTCCGGCAGAAACTAAAATCCTAAATCCTAAATCCTCAACAGAGGTCCAGTCGACTGGGTTATCCAGAACCAAAATGTACCATTATCAAAAGGGCCACAGTCGACTGATCTGGGAGACCCAGTCGACTGCTTTTCAATTTTTAGAAGCAGTGGCCAAAAATCTACAGTGTTCAGTCGACTGCTCAAAGGTTCAGTCGACTGCTTCTCCAACTATTCACTTACAGAGTCTCAACCACACGGGATCCAGTCGACTGACCCAGGGTCCAGTCGACTGCTCCCCTGCTAGCAGCCCTGTGTTGAAATTACTAACAACTCATGCTTCTTAAATCCAACACCAATACCACCACAACTGATTTTAACATTTAAAACATAATTATAGGCTTCAATTACAACATCTAAAACTAAAGTTCTTATTACAACATATTACGAAAACCCAAATCCTTGTTACAAGTTTAGGATTTAAAACAAAAGCATATACAAGTGTTTTTCCCCGGCGTTCCTCGGCCTTACTTCTCACGCTTCTTCTTGCCCTTTTTCTTTTCACCTGCAATGGAGGAAGTCTCCACTGCTCAGCTATATGCTGAGCGTACAATTCTAAACAAATGCATATGGGCAATTCATGTTTTAAACATCTAAATCACATAATTTAGTCTCCGGGGAGAGAGATACGCATTCACCCAGTATATCGGCAAGTCTTAAATCTTAAACCGCAATGCCAATGGTTAGCGAAGAATCACTCAACCATTGCATCCATCTGCTCTGGTTGGCCACTTCCCACACCAAGCAAGTAGTCGTCACTACTGTAAACTCTCAAACATCGAGAGGCGTGCACCGGCGTAAAATTATATCAAACTCCCCTTTGACCCACATAGACATTTAGCATACTCACATAATCATGTCACCGTGCTTTTCTATACATACTCACTAAATTTAACGGGCCTAATTTAACACATAAGTTTGCCCGGATCACAAATCATACAAAACATCTAAAACATCCAAAATTGTCTATATTACATAGGTTCGGAATTCATACCTCGAGCTATAGCTCTTAAACTTCAGGAGAAGTACAAGAAGACCAAATAAACGTCAGATCTCCGATCTTAAACGATTCCTACAAGTATAGACATGTTTTTCCCAGATTCTTAAAATTAACTTTTCAAAAAAACTTTGCCAAACGTGGCCTAAGTAGTATCAAAACGTAGGTCTTACCTCCACGAGTTCAAATCTAGAATTTGGTTGAAAACTGACGGACGAACGGTCGCCGTTTGCCGTCGCAAAGCTAGTAGGAAACCAATCTCCTTTCTCTCTCCTCTCTCTCTAGATATTTTGAGTTTGTGGATAGAAATGAAATCTCATCTACCACTATTTATAGAAAAGCTTTCAAAGAATTGCGTTTACCACCCCGCGAGTTCTCAAAACTTCTAATTAAATCCTGAAACGTCGCACACATCCATTTTAGGCCTTTACGAGTGAAAATTAAAATTTTCAAAAGTTTTTGACTAAGTCTCATTTGGGTCCAAAATCACGTCCGAAAACTAAATTCAGTGAAATCTCTACACAACCTACCTTTTATATAACGTGTCACTCACGTTCTCACCATAGTATTCAAAAATGATCTAAGACCAGATCAAAACTACCAGAAATTATACTACACAGGTAAATTACTATTCATAAAATACCAGATATTTCAAATAACATTTAATCACGTAAATGTCATTTAATTCTTACGAATGCCTCAATGGATATCGAATCACCGTGTCCTCACTTGACACCCTTCGTTGACCATGGTCAACCAATTCCTCAATTATTAATCAACATTAATAATTCTCACAATTCAAATATGCATTTTAAAAATGAATGCATTTTCCAGGACGGGTGTGACACTCCGGGGCGTGACAGATTGTCACCAAAGACAGATAGCAATGGCAAGATACCTGAGTCCTTGAGCAGAAACAGCCCCTCGGCCACATCAATGTGGTCTCCAGAGGTATAAGGGCAAAGGAGACTTACAGTCGGCAAGGAAGAGGCATGCCCAAGCATACCGAGCTTATGTCCCGCATGTCCATCCCGTCAACTGCCCACCGTCTGACACCCTCACCTTCTTATCTAGTGATACCCAAGATCTTCACTACCCCCACGATGATCCACTGGTGGTAACGCTCTCCATAGCCAATTACATGGTCAAAAGGATACTCGTGGACACAGGAAGCTCCTCTGACATACTTTTTGTTTCAGTGTTTGATTAGTTTAGGATCTCAAGAGACCGTAGTGGCTACCCCACTAGTGGGATTCAATGGGTCAAGCACGCAACTGCTCGGGCCTGTTCTAATGGGGACTTACCCACAACATGTCTCCACGCTCACAAACTTTGTTGTGGTAGAAGCCCCCTCCGCTTACAATGTCATCCTTGGGAGGCCACCAATTAACAAGACCAGAACGGTCGTGTCAACTTATAGCCTGGTCATCAAGTTCCCGACTCTGCAAGGACCGAGGAGTTTGAGAGTAGATCAAGCCACCGCTCGGAGCTGTTATGTTAGTTCCTTGCATAGGGATGCGATTTCTGAAGCACTGAATGTTGAATAGATGGACCCAGGGGATAATAGGGAGAGAGTCCGCCCAGTCGAAGAACTCAGCCAAGTGATGCTGGCTCCCCAGCTCCCTCGACCGGTCCATCAGTGTTGGTTCCCTCCTAGAACAAACCTCTGAGAAAAGCTAGTCTAGTTCCTGAGACAGAATCAAGACGTCTTTGCATGGAGCCACGAAGACATGCCTGGAATTGATCCCCGTGTCATGTCCCACTGACTCAATGTTAATCCGAGCTTTGACCCGGTCAAGCAAAAGAGGAGGGAATGGCCCTTGAAAGACTAGAAGGGGTACGCTAGGAGGTTGGGAAACTACTCAAAGCAAAGTCAGTCTGTGAAGTGCAGTACCCCAACTGCCTGGCTAATGTTGTCTTAGTCAAGAAGAGTAACAGAAAGTGGAGGTTGTGCGTAGATTTTACTGACCTAAACAAAGCCTACCCCAATGACTGCTACTCACTACCCATGATAGATCTCCTGGTAGACGCAACGGTAGGCCACTCACTCATTTCCTTCATGGATGCCTACTCGGGGTGCAACCAGATCTACATCTACCCTAGCGATGAAGAGAAGCCCTCTTTCATCACTGACCAGGGAACATATTGCTATAAAGTGATGCCCTTCAGACTCAAGAATGCAGGAGCAACCTACTAGCGATTGCTCAATCATATGTTCAGGGACTTGATAAAAAAGACTATGGAAGTATACATTGATGACCTCCTGGTCAAGAGCAGAGACGAGCCCGACCATCTCGAGCACTTAGCTGGGGCATTTAGCATACTGAGAAGATTCTGGATGAAGTTGAATCCAACAAAGTGCGCGTTTGGAGTCTCGTACCTGGATATTCTTTGGACACTTAGTCACGGTAATCGAGGCCAACCCGGAGAAAATTCAGGTCATTATCAACATGCGGTCACCCAGATCAACCAAGGAAGGTCAGAGTGTAGCAGGACAGGTGGCAGCATTAAACAAATTTTGGTCCCGAGCAACCGATCGGTGTTTGCCGTTTTTCAAAATTCTACGCAAGGCCTTTGAGTGGTCGGAAGAGTGCGAGGAGACGTTTTAGGAACTCAAGAAGTACCTAGCCTCACCCCCTCTACACTCAATGCTTGTTCCAAAGGAAGAATTATTTTTGTACCTGGCGGTGACTGATGGAAAAACCGGTTTAAGTTAAAAGTTTTAAACGCGTAGCGGAAAAGTCAAGTTATAAAACTTATATGGTAGCCTAGGATCTACTACTCATTAATTCTATAGATGCGTACTAGATGGGAACAAGAGTTTATACCTTAGTGTCTTGAACCCAATTCTGATATCTCTAACTTTCAGCAACTCCGACTAGATGGTCTTCACCCTTATGACTCCTGCGGATGCTTCCCAAAGAGACTAGAGATGGTGGGATCTCTAATAGAGAGGAAGGAGAAGGTTTTGGGGCTCTAAAATAGTTTCTGCAGCTTCTGGTTAATCAAAACGACGAACTCTTTTTCCAGAACGCAGCTGCCCTATTTATAGATTCCCAGAACTGACCTAACCTTCAATCGATCGAAGGATTTCGATCGATCGAACATTCGATCGATCGAACCTTTGTCGATCGATCGAACCTGCCATGACTTCGATCGATCAAACTAGCTTCAATCGATCGAACCTGTCAAGACAGTTTCCTCAAGCGTCTTTCCAAGCATCCTAGCGGAGCTAAGAGTGGGACCTCCTAGGCTCTTTATTGTTGGCTCAGACCAGTTTATTAATTACCATGACCAAACTCTTTGATCAGCAAACTAACCAACTGGTCAGTTAACGTTTACTCCACTATAAAACGATAACTGAACTCCAATGCTAAAAAACATATCCGAATCGATAACTAGACTTGTATGGTGTACTAATGTCCCTCTACCTTCAGCATTCGTAATCATATTTAGGTAGTCGGATAACTGTTACTGTCAACCTAAATCATGATTACTTCTTGTATTCCTTGAATCCCATTCACCTCTCATGATTACTAAACATGTTGATAACTCTTATCAACAAGACTGCAATACTCAGAAATCAACTTGGTGACATACTCAAGGGAATGCTTACTCTGAATCAGAGGGTAGATTCTATCTTGACAATATATGTTCACCACCCTATGAACATGACATACCCAAGATACCCAGGTGTTGACCTTTTATAGACCTCACTGATTGGTATGTCAAAGCAGTCATATCCACAGTCTGTGTTCATAATCGTCTCAAGATTGAGAACACGTACCTTATACAAGTTATGAGTTCCTATTGACTGTTTGACAGTCTTGAGTGTCAATAGGAAAGCTCAGGTCCGTCAATGCACTATAAGCACTAGCATATCAACTAAGAGGTACACTCTAGTGATTGAGATTCATCACTCCATCCAATGGTAGTCAATCATGCTACAGTGTATACCTGATGAGATATCCAGTCTCATCATCCACTGTGACAAGTTCTAAGTATCAATGGATAGTAGTTCGTATCTCACTTGTATGCATCTCATACACACACGAATTACTTACTATAATACTTAAGGATTAACAATCATCTCATGAAAAGAGCATACACAATGAAATGTAAAGCTGATATCCGTATGTTAAAATGTCAATGTCTGATACATAAAGTAATGGTTTGAGGGCACAAACCCAACAGTGACACCCTCGGCGGCTAGCTCGGCACTAGTTATAGAAGAATATGGGATTCAATACCCAATGTACTATAATAGTCGGGCACTCCAAGGCGCAGAAAGTCAATATTCACGCATAGAAAAGCTGGCATTCGCCCTTGTCACTTCAGTCTGGCGACTTTGCCCGTATTTCCAAGCTCATGCTACAGTCATCCTCACAGATTTGCCTCTACGCAGGATCCTATGCCGGCTTGAGATGTCCAGGAGACTCATGAAGTGGGCACTGGAATTGGAAGAGTTTGAAGTTCTTTACCGACCTCAAACAGCGATCAAAGGACAAGCCATAGAAGATTTTCTTGTCGAGTTCACCAATCCAGAAGATCCGATTGAGGAGTATGCCCCGCCCAATCTAGTGTCTGACCTGTTGCCTGAGATCCCGACCTGGGCAATCTATGTGGATGGGTCCTCTAATAAACAGGGCAGTGGGGCAGGAGTCATCTTGATCATGCCCGAGGGGATTCAACTCAAGTATGCCCTTAGGTTTGGATTCCAAGCATCCAACAACGAGGCGGAGTATAATGCCCTATTGGTCGGACTACAATTGGCTACCTCAATGGGCACCTGACATATTAAAGTGCACATCAAATCTCAGTTGGTGGTAAATCAAGTCTTGTAATAGTACGAGGCTAGGGAGGACAGTATGGTGGCCTACTTGAATCTGGTCAAAAAGATTACCAGTGAGCACAAAGGGTTGTCTATCACTCAGATCGCGAGGGAAGAGAACGATCAAGCTAATCAGTTAGCTCGCCAAGCATCATTGTCAGAATCGGATCTACATAGAATAAGTTTGGAGTACCAGCCCGAGCCTAGTGTGTCCGTTTCAGAAGGCATGGAGGTGGATCCGATCGATGCAGGTCCTAGTTGGATGGATCCTATTTTAACGTTCCTCACGAGCAGGAACCTCCCGCCTGAGAAGTCTGAAGCCTGGCGAGTCAAATACTGAGTGGCAAGGTACCACCTAGCTAATGGAGTACTCTACAAAAGGGGATTCATTGTTCCCTACCTCCAAAATGCTCACCTGACTCAAGTTGAGAGTATTCTGCAGGAAATTCACGAAGGAGTGTGTGGAAACCTCTTCGAAGTTCAGGCCTTTTCCAGGAGGGCCCTATTGGAAGGGCACTACTAGCCCACTATAGCTCAGGACTCAAAGGACTACGTGAAACTGTGTGATAAATGCCAAAGATATGCAAGCATGATCAACTGCCCGACAGAAGAACAAACCCCAA